>CABPRJ010000005.1:1194848-1794848 GCA_902439185.1 Cinara cedri
TATTATTATTATTATTACTACAACAATCACGAAATATTTCTGCACCATTCACGAAATCCAATAATTCATCCGTCACCAGCAGATATTATTATTGAAATGTTAGACGTATATTTCTGATTTATTTGTATTTGTATAAATTCTCGATATTATATATATATGACCTAACCTAACCTAACCTTATATATAATATATATTATACATTTACGTAACGGTAATCGGGAATATTATGTACACACAAAATGGTACAGACGCAATGGCTTAATTTTCATACATACGACAAACCAGCGGCTCAATTGCAAAAGTAATCAATATAAAACATATGAGGTATTAAAGTATTATTTTTTTTATTTTATCTACGTTCTACATACTATAATTATATAAAAATCCAACATACTACGCGCTGTGCGAAGGCCTCTGTTGTAGGCGGTAAGTTAGGAAGGAATATAATATATAATTAAGTATAGGGTGATTTAATTTTTATACCTGTACGCGACGATAATAATCATTGCAAATAAAAACGATTCCAGGCAAGGTTCAGTTTAATATGTTTTAATATAATTTATATAATGGTAACGTTGATTCATAACTTCAAAATAAATTACGATTTTCCGTGGTTTTATATAAATTTCTCTACAAATAATTTGAACGTTTGTAAAAATAAATCACAAAATAATTTCTTTCCGTACAAAACAAACAAACAAATTCTTGGAATATGCAATATACATATATGACTATTAATAGCTCAAAAAACGTTAAAAATAATTCAGAATTGTCGCCGTGTTTAAAAAAGGCTAATATAAGTTTTGAATCAAAATTTCAAATATAACAAATACCGTTTTTACACAAATTATCCTGTTAAATTAACGTTTTTTGCGGATTTTTTCAATTATTAATAAAACTACAAGAAAATAAAAAAAAATACCACCCTAATTCAACAACTAAATTTAAAAAATTATAATTTGAATATATATACTATGTTTATACACTTAGTTAATTTGGTTGTAAATAGGCAAAAATAAAAAAACATATTTAATATTCTGGCTGACGATGGTTACAAATGAATACAGATTATATAATTGAAGGGTGGAATTCACTTTATGTACATTGTTTACTAATGATTTAATCAGAAGAGTTTTTCCTGACATTTGTGAGTGGTATCGATGTAAAAGATATTAATTATACGGCAGAGAAATTTTAACTCTAAGACATTACCATAACAAATACTATGTAGATATACGTATATTTCAGGTATATTGTTTGTTTCTGAACAATCGAACCTAAACTAGATACTAGCTAGTCAGTGTTGAATCCAAGTATACCCCAAAAGGAGGAACAAATGTCCCTCATCTGGAATTTCATTCATTCCTTTAATAAAATGATATAACTGTCAATAAAATATATTTATTTTATTAAATATATGAAGCTCGTTATATTTTGCATAAAAATGATTAATGAAAAAAAAAATGTTGAATTCAATACTGGAGCTAGTATTATGAATAAAAATAAATCATTACAAAATTTAGTATAAACGGTATAATTTCGATAACAAATAATATTCTCATTACAATATTCGTATATTAAACCGATGTGTAAAAATATTTACAATCTAATGCATAATTTTCATTTCTCGGAATGGCTATACAGGATGATTCCGATTTAGGAAACAGCGGTTGTGTACGAAAATATCTAGTAAATTTGATTATTGTTATTGTCAGACACCATCGTATTGTTAGCAAAACCACGTCAGGTAAGAGACAGTTTAGAAAACATAAAATATAACACAAAATATTTGAACTAAATGGTTGAACAAAATGGTTGTATTCAAACTCATTAACCTCCGATTGAGAAGCAACTCATTAACTCGCTGCAACACCAAGAGGGTTTAAAAATGTAATCAATACAATTACCTATTTAAGAACACATTTGTTTACCGGATGAAACACAAGTGACCGTTCTAAGTACACATTATACATTTAAAAAATACGTGACCTAGCAATCAATAATGGAGTTGTTACTATTCTTTTTTATTATTAATTGTTCCACATTTCTCAGTAACTAATCCGTACTTAAACCTAAAATATAGTGTTTATGGTTCAATAAACAACATGAATTAAATTTTTTCCTCAACCCGTAATAAAGCTGTGATTATTAGCATGATCAGAAGAGAAATTACAGAAGAGAACGGAAGGGGGTTACCCCTATTCAATTAATTGGTTTACTCAAATATAAATCTAGAGCTTTTTGTAAATATTGTACTATCATCATTTGGGAGTTTCGGTATGAATTTTTAAGATAAAAATTAAATCATTGTCTCCTGCAACCACATGCAACAGCAAAAAATTATGGGATTTTATTTCATCATCCACCTGTAAAATAATTAATAATAATAATGGTTTTCAATTTTAAGTTTATAATTGGTCCAGAATAATCCATTATATAAGTGTCCAAAATTAGCAAATATGTAAAAAAAAAAATATAGATATTATCATGTATCATAATATATTATAATAAACACAATACAATTTAATAATCTTTTTTCAGGTAAAATTCGACAAAACACCAAAATCATAGTCGAAATCTCTGTTTAATATTTGCTCGCTTGTGAAGAAAAAAATCCCTCTGTGTACACGTAAAAATAACACCGACGAGATGATATTACTAAATAATTTGAGGGATTGTCGTATATTTATAATAATCGCGTTTAGAGGGTTTTATTTCACGGTTTAGTTTCCAAACCAAACGAGAAAGCTATTATTATAGTTTCATCGCGACGAAAACGTGTGGGTTGTTTTATTTTATTTTCGCGGTAAATACTTTTCGAGGCGCTAAACATGCACAAAGTTTTTTCCCATCGACATGCAGTCACGGTACTTTACCGAGGTCGTTTTTCAAAATTATCCAATATCTAGTTTTATAAACACGTTCTCGTCGCTCCTCGTAAAACTTTACGAAAATAAAACACGAAGAGCGAAACCTTTAAATTTGGTAATTCCAAAGTTGATAATGACAGTGTAAGAAAATCGAAATTGTTTGCTGCTTCTGATTTACCAATTTTTGAGTGAAAAAATCAATGAATTTAACAAAGGACTATACAAATCCGGAATGTAATATTCCGGGAAAATTTCATTGGTATCCATAATATTTTCACGAGAATGAAATTAGGCTATAGAAGTTAACCTAAGTCGCGTTTATAGAAAAAATAAAAAGTAAATAAATAAACGTCATTGTACAACTTATTAAGATATAGTTGCCTACAATTTAAAATAATTACCTATCAAAATATGATAAAATTTAGGAACCATTACTAAACTTAATACAGAAAATTTAAATTCCGGAATATTACGAATGTAATCGAGTGAACGACTATCCAATATATTAATTTAAAAAAGGTAAGCAAAATGTACGCGGGTTATCTTAAGGTGTTTTAATGCAAATTGAATACATAATTTCAAATCGACTTATACTTTCGAGATGGAATATTTAACGATAGTCACGCCAATAAGATATTTTAAAAACGTACCTACACTAAAACCATAATATTTACACTTAAAAAATAAATCACATTATATGATAAACCATCCTATGTATTTGATCCAATATATTATTATTTTTCTCGTCGGACGAGAATCTGTTCGTGATGATTACTAGGTATAACGGCATGATGGTTTTATTTGGTCATTCGGTGATTTTCCCGAAGTTTTTGGCGAAGATTCGATCTCCTTAGTGATGCGAGATTATTTAGTCAATGGATTTTAAATTATAAAGAAAGAAACATATGTATTTTTTTTTTAAATTCCGTTTTTGTTATATTTAGTTAGATAAATCCTAAGCCCAATTTCGATTTGTAAATACACAGTACGCAAGGATAAAATTATTACAAACGAAAAAAAAATTTTCCAAATACATGAAACTTTTTTTTTTTAGTTCAAATTGAACTATATTATATACTATTTTCTCAAAAACCACAAAACTGAAAATGTTACTAGATGTACTATAACTTGGGGTGTAACAATTAACGTCGATGCCACATTTTTAATCTCGATTTTAAATGGGAAGGAGAAAGGTATATTGTACAACTATGATTACTCTCAAGTTTTTGGGATAGATTAGAGCAGATAGATTTTTTAAGAAGCTTAAAACAAATGTATAGAAAGACTGATATTCAGGTCAGATAGTCAACCAAAATAAAGTATAATTAAGTATTGTTCTGTACATGCACAAAATTAATCAATTCGATTTCTTAATAAAATATAAAATATCATAAATACAAACTTTATAAACGTAAAACTTACATTTTTTGTATAAAAGTATAAATTGTTTTTTTTTATTATTATTATTGTTGATTGATTGACTTGTTTCCTTGGTTACTACGTATAATAAAAATTCGATATAGGAATGCTCATTGTCGACGATGTTTTATTTGGTTTTTTTCCCTGTACTCGATGCCATTTTTGTCAATTCAAACAAATATGACAAATACCTTCACGGAATTTGAATAACGACTAAACAAGGTGATTTTTTTTGTGAACCAGCGATTATATATGTATAGAAATTCCAGTGAATTTGATTTTGAATTTTTCAAACATTATAAAATAGTATCTATGTAAATATACTTTATCTATAAGAGCCACTTACGTTTTTAAATCGAGATTTCAAAAATAAAACATATTCATTCAAAAAATAAACTTAACGTTTCGATATGGATAATAGTAAATATCGATTATATGACTCGTAAAATATGAACATTATACAATATATACAAAATATTGTCAAATATCGACGAAAAGTGTCAAACGTGTCAAACGAGGGTTTTGCGTATACGACCCAGAAACTCAGCAACTCGCCACGACGCATCGCACAATTTGGAGGTAATAACCGTTCGTCTGGTGACAAACTGTGTTAACCACAGATCGAATCTACCGCTTCCTCTCTCTGTCTTCCTTCTTCCCTCTAATTTTCGACTAACCCATACACTAATAACGTTAATATGTATGTATAATATTATAATAAATAATATTATATAATATGTTACGGTCCAAGAGGAAAAATGATCATTGTAAATACTGACCAAGAGTTGTATACAACGCCTATGTTGTTCAAGTCATGTGGATAATTATATACATTAACTAAAAACTATATACAACGGCCAATACTGTCAGTACCAAGTTCAAAAATGTTTAATAATATGCTCAGCTTGTTGTAGAGAATTATTAATAATAACACAACAATTAGGTTTGTAATCAAACACTTATTTATTATTTCATGGATTGTCAATATTATAGCGTTTGATTAAAATTAAATAATGAAATATTGACAACCATTATGTTTCATAAATTTAAACATTATTCAAACGATCAATGAATTTATTTTCCATTTTTACAACAATACAAACATGCAAAATCTAAAGCACCAAGGTATAACCGTACTAACGTTAAACGTTCACTAATAATTGCGATAAGCTGTCCGGCTAAAAATTGCGATAACGCGTTTAGACTACGTGCATAATAAATTATAGTTCTACCAGTACATCAAAATCAAAACCAATTGTCAACCTACTTCTACTATTGACACTTGGTATAGGTAGATACTGAAACAAATTTATACGCTTAGTAAGATATATTATAAAGTGAACACAATGACCGCACAAGTTTTAGCATTGTAAAAACGGTCATAAATTGTGTAAATAATTGCCATAAAATGATTCGTCTATATGGGAAATACATTTTTTTAATTTACATTGCCCAAATATTCTGTGCATTGTATACAATGCCCGGTCAGTGTTTACAATGAACAGTTTTTTCACTTGGACCATAACATATATATACATAGTTTAAGCATGTAATATTTCAAGGGGAGAAGGAGGACCAAAGCAACGTTCCCGTACAGGCAGTTACGTCGCGGCAGGCGGTCGGCGCAAAAACGTCAGGCCTGGTGGTGGCGGCGGCTGTGGGTCGGATTGCCGCTCACCGGGTTACCAGAAACGTGTTTACGGTTATCACCACCACGAACACGGTCGACCGAAGCATTTCATGTTAAAATAGGGTCACCACCATGACCGTCTCCGGTATTATTGTTACACACATCACACACAAACACGAACACACACACGTACCAAACAAACACTGCTAATCCTTCAGCTTCTCTTTCCCCGCTCTAAAGATCTTTTCAACCGTTACACAAACGAGTCATGCGTGACTATAAATAGATAAAGTAATATAATTAGTGATTTCCGACACCTTTATTAAGCGGCTCGTAGGTACCTTTTGCCGTCCTCCGGTCATATGTATACGAGAAATCCTGCAACAATATCGTCTACAAAGGCGACCGCCCGTGCTGAGTAATAATCCCGTTTTGCCGTTCACGAAAGTGCCATTCATCCTGAGATTAATAATAATACAATAACATTAGCTTTTCCGAATATTAATAAATCTAATGTTTTTTTAGTTTTTGTTTATTTTTTTAATAAACTTTCTAATATCCGTATTGAAACAGCAATCATCCAACGTTTGCAGCAAATATCGATTTATTTTGCTATTCCCCGTTAATCCTCTGACGAACAAAACGAAAAAAAACTTTGTGAAAACTAATCCTCTATTATAATACGATTACCTAAAAAAAAAAAGATCAATGTTTTTACGGAAGTATTACAAAAGTTAGCTCCATAAAGCACACTGCCAGTGAACGATTTCTTTATGGACTGGCACCTAATAACGCTCATTTGAAAAATTACTATAAAGTTGTTTTAAATATAACATTGGTTGATTATAGTTTATGACAATAATAATATTAAAACCTATATGAAATATTATTCTTTTTCTGATTTTTTTTTCTTTAAAATCAAAAAAAAAAACTATATTTATAACTTATTGTTAAATAAATGTGGGCTGAGGTAACGCTTTTCTAACACCGCTCAAATCTCGGAAATCCTTGAGAATTCTGAATCCTCGGAAACGGAAATAACCGGCATACTAAAATCTATCATAAATTAGCATATTTGGTCAGTACATATTGTTTATTATACATAAATACCGTAACATATTTTTTATTTTTATATTTTTTACACAAAGCATAATTATAACTACTATCCTTCATGTAAAAATATTATTCTAACATAAATATTAAAATCATTACTAGAAAACAGATAGTATAATACATTATTTCAGTAAATTGTGTTATCAATAAGAATCTAAAAGATATTACTGTAGTTTTTAAATTCATAGGGGAACTCCAACATTCTCACACAGAAACAACTAAACAATTAAGTTTAAAACAAAAAAAGGAGTTGATACTGGGGATGGGAGCGGCCACTGTTGTAGGTGAGAAATTGGGAAAATAGAAGACATAAGGTTATTTCATTTATTTCTGTAAGCAACGATAAACCATTGCTTGACGAAAGACGATTCCGAGCGCAGTTCTGTAATACATAATTTCAAGTGCCATAATTCTGTTTGCAATTTTCCTTTACATTTGGTTTCAAAACGCTTATTAAAAAAAAAAAGTCGTCCGATGATTTTGGACATTTTACCACGTCTAGATAAGTCCAATATAAGTATTAATACTAAGTTTCAAGTCTCTGGGTTGTATTTATTACCGAATTACAGCAAAAAACTTCAACAAATTAAAATTCCTTAAAAGCTCAAAAGTAGTTCAATAGCTTTGGCAATGATACCGTAAGATCCGTAATTAAAAAGGTTTCTTGTGATTTTTCAATTAAATCATTTTTACTGGTAGAATATGTTGTTCATGTTTTTATAAAATATTGAAATCATAAAATACGTTTTCCTACATTTTTTGATACTCAAATGCTTTTATTTAAATAACAGCGTCGAAAATCAAAAATGACCTGTTTAAAATACAATTTAGACAACTTGAGCTTTCAGAAAAGGTGCTACGCTTAAACATCGGAGCAAGTTTACTAGGAAAAAACGTGTCCACAGACTAGAACAAAAAAAAAAAAAGAAGAAGAAATAAACAGCATTGTAAAACCAATAACTCTCTCGCTACGCTCAGAATCTAAAATGACCCTCTTACATGGTATGTGATAACATGCTCATTTTTTTTTTTTTTTTTAAATAAATAATAAATTCCTAATTTAGGATCGCCAATTGTGTATAGCCTTCAATAAATCATTGTAATCAAAATTGATTCTGAACATAGCTGAGAGGGCCACTGTTGCAAATGGCTAGTTGGAAAGGTTTAGGATATTCAGGGTAATTTAATCCATATATTATACTGTATATAACAAAAAATCATCAATGAAAAACGATCCTCAGCTCAATAGTAGTGTACTTATTTAGTAAGTAGTTTTACCCACGGAAACTAAAAATCAATAAAAAACAACCGATCTACCGTTCACTTGATTTGGGAAATTTGTTCAGCAAAACTGATAGGAATAATTTAGACAAGTAACTCTTATAATGTATCTGCACCAGCTTAAAATTCCGCAAACGATCAAAGATGTTAATATAAATTATATAAATAATATAATATTTATTATAAAATAATTAAAATATGCTCGTGTAACCAAAAATTTTTTTGGGTACATTCGGCTTAAAAGTACCTATATACTTATCACGTGTTATATTATCGTTTAAATCAAACGATAAACATTCATTTTCCAGTTTTTCCTCTAGCGGCAGGTTTAATGCTTTATTAGCACTCTTGCAAACGATTCTAGTCACGTGCAAAAACCGGATCGATATCATATTCGTTTAAAACACGTCAATAGTAAAATACTAATACATGATATTGGTAATTTAATCTCTTTTGCCATCATTTTTGACGCGAATCTCTGTTTGGTTTCTACCTAGCCATATTTTCATTTTTTTAGTGAATATCCACCACACATGTCTATATTTTTCTCTTTACTTCGTAAAAGAAACTCCAAAAGTACAAATCCTGACGGCCTGCCCTCAAAACGTTTAGTATTCATAATTTGTATCTGGTTTTATTGTATTGGACACAATTGCATAATATCTTTGTGCTTTAGACTTCCAATTAAACACTCTAACTCCTCACTAAAAACTCGAAGAATAAATTGTTCGAAAATCGAGAAATCGAAAATTTACCCAAATTTAGGTCATCACTCGTTTCTGTGTCGTTTCACTTGTAGATTTCGAAATATTTCGAAAACATTATTTTCTACGCATGTATTATGACTGCAGTTTAAAGGCGAATAGTTTAATTTAAACAAATTTTGGGACGAAGTCGTTATATTTTTAAAACGAATATACGGATAAAGGACCGTCATAAAATTGGTTTTCGAAACCTCTCACTCATCGGCCACCGCGCACATGAATGAAATCGCAATTTTTTCACAATTAATTTCCATACACTTTTATTCGGAGAGTACCTATACCGAGTTTAAAAGATTTTTCAGAGACCCCGGCGACAATTTTCACACACATTTGACAAACAGTTTTGGATCAAAAAACTACACACAATAACTAGTTTCAGAGCTTGCCTCTCGGTTAAGGTACCCGAATAACAGTATAGTCAGATATTGAACACCGAAAACTGTATTAATTCTTACGTATTAAGACATCGTTAAATCCAATAAGCGCAAAGTATTAAGTACTACACTTTTTACTTTACATAAAATACTTATTTGTGTTTTTTTTTTATTTTTTAAAATAAATTAAAAATCTTAATTTCTAAATAATTTACAGGATATTTTTAAATTCTTAAATACTACTTATATAATTGTTTTTTATTTTTAGTATAAGATACCTACTAAAAATGTTTATTTAAATAAATAATAATAATAATTTTATGAATAATATGTATCTCCTTGTCAACTAAATTAACAACCTTAACCATGTGTTGGTAACTACGGACGTTCACAATTGGATAGAAAAAAATAGGAACAAAAATAACTAACAAAATATTCAAAAACAATAAAATAAAAAGTTATTACAATGGGTAACCCTTCGTGAGACACCCTGTATATAGGGAATTCAGAACTGAAGAAGAACGCAAAAGATTGGTAACGGACGGAATGTGTGCGTTAAATTGGAAAGAAATTTACTTACGAACTATATTTCCAAAATGGAGAAACGGAGCAGAAAGACTAGGTGAACTACTCGTATATGCGTGTGATGTGAGTCTACAATATAACGGTTGGATTAGTGTCGAGAAATTCGAGTACTGCGACGGGAAATATTCGCATTTGGATTTCGAATTGAAATATTTAATGGTTTTCGTCCCGGATTTCGGGGGACTTTACAAAACGTTTTGCCATGAGTACACAAACCCGGCCGACTTCCCGTCGCACCACGATAAATGCGTGCGGGAATAAACTTTAATAGATTCTTCTCATACCCGAAAAACGTAGGTATAAAAAAATTAAAAGAAAACCACCACCGCAGAATACGGAAAAGCCGATAATAATATAACGTGTAATACGATTTTACAATAACTTGTTCTCTATCTGAAGAAACTGTTTAACAGTAGTACAGCATAATATAAAAATGTTTTTTTTTCTTTTCATAATTCATATATTTAAAAACGACAAAAACGTCACTGAATAACATAATATTTTATACGACACTTTTGTTGAGCAGTTAGCGGGGAAGAGATGGTTTTTTTTTAATAATCCAATTCTCACTTCAACAGCCTTCAAAACTCAAACAACAAACTGTAGCTAGTATAAATAATAATAATATAGTGAGTTAATATTTTAATATTCTACTCGAAATTGATTTCAAATATAAATATTTCGAATAAAAAAAAAAACTGATTTTAGTGTAAATGTATTTTTAAATAATAATTATTCGTTCGCGATACTATTTATCGATAAAGTAAAAAAAAATCATAGGTATACGAAAACAAAGTATTAAAGCACATTGACGCGTGCGAAATGTAATTTAATTTTCGATCACCTGTATTTTTTTTTTTTTTTAATACCATCCACGTCATTTAAATCTACTACACGCGATATAATATTCTCGATACAATATATATTTTAGGTCGAAATACTTGCCCGAGAATTCACAATTTTCTAAGTCATCCACAAATCACTGACTTTTTCTTTAGGAACGTTTTTTTCCAATGTACAATTACAAGAAGGAAAGGAAAGCCCTCGTAATTACTAGGGTACTGAGGCCATTGCTGTTGGTGTGAAGTCGGGTAGGTATAGGATATAAAGTAATTTATTTTATAAAATTACTGAAAACAACGATAAATCATTGCAATCAAACCTGATTCTGACCGGAGCTAGGTAAACTGGTAATAAAATAATTATAGTATAAGTCATTATTTTCTTCCCGTTGCAAGTTGTAGTCAAAGCAGTTCAAAAATTAACAAAAAAAACCTACTTATACATCGTCATTTTGTTGACAGGTTTTAGATTTTTAAATATAAGCTTAGACACCTTATATCCCTGATTGTGCCCGTCCATTTTTTGATTTAGCTGATAAGAAGACATATTAGGTATTTTGTTCAAACATATTTATTATTATTATTATTACTATTATTTCTAGTGAAGTACCATTGAAAAGACACTCCGTGTCTTTTAAGGTACTGCATCAAAAAGGCGAACCATTCTTACCAACCAAAAGTGAGTTTTCGAGAGGAGGAATACATCTTAGTAAAACTAATAGCTACTCTTCTTCACTACACTGAAAATCTAAATATATTTCAAAAACAAATTTGAACATAGTTATCAATAAAGACTATATGTTGGACTTAGGACAGTTTTTTTTTTTTTTTGTATGATAAAATAATTATCAATTAAACCTTCTAATATTATTATCAATAGAATCAACAAAAATCATATAAATATAAATTTTTTTAAAATATGAAGTTTTAATAAAAGTAACACACAAATTACAATTTAAGCTGTATGAGAGTTTGAACGAGGTCGTTTTACGATAACTGTATTTGTAAGTACACAGTATTCTCGGAAAAAAACCACTAAATTTCGGAAGTTTTCAAGTTTTGTGTTTCCCAAAAAAAAAAAAAAATAAATAAATAACTTTTTTGATATTCATATCATGCGCGTTGTGTAGTGATATGCTAAAATAAATGTTTACAAGTAAACACCTCAAGAGCAGAACAGAGGAGGAGAATTGTTTTTTGTTTCGCGTGTAAAAAATAGATTTTCTTATAACAAACGTGTTTTACGTAGATATATGTATCGTGTACCATACATTTTTAACGTTCTTTTCGGACATTTTTTGGCAAAAATTATCTATTTAAAGTGCCGTCTACGTTAAATTACCTACCTATTTATATAAAAGTGCGATGGATATGGAAAACTTATCGAGTGGTGTTTTTTTTTTTTTTTTAGCAGAAGAAAAAACAACACAGCGTTATCAAAAAAGTAATAACTCTACTCGGCCACGTCAAAACCGAAAAAAAAACCACAACGAAAACTAATGCGTATATAATATTACCGCGAGATTTTTCCGCGTACAACATCGTCGTAACGTTTATGCGATCGTATAAATCCATTTTTTCGTGTCTTGTTAAATCTCACGCGTAAGTTTATATTATATAGGCACCGTTAAAATAAATACTCATTATTTTTACGGCAGCAACGCTCAACAATTTTTTACTACACGCGGACCATAATTTTCAGTCATTATAAAATATTCCACTTTTTCGCACCCGAAAAAATACCTCAACCTATACCTCCAACAACCTTCCTCCTCACCGTGAACCCTAACCAATCAAATTAAGTAATAGATACATGTTCATCAAGTTGGTCACCGGCAAATTATGCTAGAACTCTACAACTAGTATCAATATTTTTCTATGAATTTCCTAGATTTTGCTAGAGGATTTTTGGATTTTGCTAACACACCTATCATCTCCGGGAGAGGTTCCAAATGTATGCGCTAACACTGGAATATTTTCCGATATTCAAAAAAAATGATGCCAACATATTCAGCCGAATTCACTAAGGTTTCGAGAGCATTTTTGGTTGTTTCTAAGACCCCTATCGCCTCCGAGAGTGGTTTTCAATTTATGCGCTAACATCTCATTGTCGATAATCATGCCAATATTACGAAGATACCTAGTTATTGTTCTGAACCCATAGAGTAATTTTACTTTATGGTCGAACCATTTAACAAACTATATTTGGAACGTAATATGATAACCTTTCTCAGGGATGGAGTGGCTGGTCTGGAAATAGAAATTGTAATCATCAAATTTTGACGAAAATCGTTTTAGTAAAAAGTAATTAAAAACAAATCTAGTTTCTGGTCCATACAAATTGGTTCAATAAATATCTATTTTATTATTATATGACAAACATATTTTTAAAGAAACAATATTCCTCTCAGAATCGTTTATCGTTAGTAATTATTAATCTTTGTTTAAATTCCTCTATCCACCTAACATCACAATTTCTCATCGTCCCCAAATTTCCAATTTTCTCATCACATATATGTCCAAATGTGCAAACAATTAGATTTTCTGTGCTTTCACAAAATCTGCATTACTCTGAATAATTCTAGATCTACATGAATTTCCTCCTAAATTAGCGTCCCAGGCCGTTGTTATATAACTGGATCAGTGATAATTCTCACTATTTCATTAACAAAGAATACTATTATTTTCTTTATTCTGTAAGTTATATTCGACAGCACAAGATAATGAGTATTGTAATATTCATATTTGATTGAAATGGTTTCCAATGAAAATAAAAAAAAAAAATCTAATATAAAATTATTATTACTTATGTACCTTATTTGATCAGTGCTTAACTTAAAAGAACAGTTCTAAACTCGTGCTTTAGCTCGGTGACTGATACCGAGCAGTTCGCGGTTAATATAAAACGATGACGACTCGTTATTGGATACCATATCTTGATTCATTAGCACACCTTTTAGAGACTGAGTGGTCGACCTTATGCTACCAAATAGAAGCTATTTTCTGTATATACCGGGAGCTAATGAGAACATCGCCTACGATAAGGATTAACTCTAGGATGACTAGGTTTCAGATTTTAAGGCAATACAAATAATATACAATTTTCAAAGAAAAGAAAATGTAAAAAAGGATTGAATAATAAAATTTTGAAAAATAATTCAAATAAAGTACCTTTGGACAGAAATAATGAAAAACATGAAATGTTATACAAAAAAATCGGAGCATTTTTAATAACCCAAAAATAATTTTCTAGAAAAAAACACATTTTAAAAAAAGCACTACACTCAAAAATGGCACTGTTGTAGGTTGAAAAATAAGAATACAGTAATAGAGCGATTTAGCTTGTATACTGTAAATTTACTGTGTATTTGTAACTAAAAACCAATTCTGCTTAAGATCATTTTTTGATAAATTTAATGTATTTATATGGAATAAATTGTATGCATCAAACAAAATAAACATAAAACATAGGTAAAAAAAACTAAATAAACATAAAGAGTCTGGATTATTAAAATAAAAAAAAAGGTTTCCTTGGAATATTATAAGTATTTTTTTCTTAAGAAATAGTGTTGAGGAATGCCAAAATTTCAAAATAACACAATATTATGTATTATCCTGATGTAAATTAAATATGAATATAGTTCTATAAACAATAGTATACGAGTATAATATAGTATTTGGAGATAGAATGAGCATCAAAATCGTTCAAAGAATATTATATAATACGTTATTAAAAAATGTATTGAATTAACGAAATTTAACATTGTAAAAAAAAAAAATGAAAATGGGAAAGTGAAATAGTATAATTATTTTAATTCGTTGATGTAAACAAAATAACAGGGTAAAATTCAAATCCGTAGAGTTTTAGACTCGTGTATTATAACGGGATACCAGATTTTATCGTAATTGCAATACTATTAATTTCCTACCTAACTAGTATTAGATTTTGAATGGAACAAGGTATGCATTGATATTTTATTTTATATTTTTTTTATTGTTGTTGTATTTCCGACACCGTCTATTTCGCTATTTCTCGAGCACATTAGCGGAAAATATTAGTTTTACGTAATATTCATACTTTTGCATATTTTCCGTTAACGTTCTTACATAAAAGCTTTATATTTTTATCATAAATTACTCTGATAAAATTCAAGGACGTAAACTGCTAAAGATTTATTTTGCGCACAATTTGCAAGTTCTAATATTTCAATCAGGTAAGTCGGTAAAATGATTATTTTTCCATTTTTTTTTTTTTTTACCATACAACTAATAATAATTAAGCGACGTTTCGGATAATAATGTCACCTTAGGGAAAAAACTACTGCAGATCAATATAGTAAACTATCCTAATTGTAATAGTTATTCTTATTACTGTTAGTTAACTTAACTGACAATATTCTAGTAGTAACTATACGAAAAATGATTTAGCGATTTTCCCAAAAAGACTATTAAGATATTTCAAGAAACATTTCTATAATTGTTCTCACCTTAAAGATAATTAGTCTAAGTGCAATAACTTGTCAAAATTCAAATGTCTCCAAAACTCGCGAACTCTATTCGGGACTTTCTTCGGGAGTATTACTATGAAATAATATAGTTTTGCACGTAAAATACATACACAAACTCGAATCACGGTGCACTCAAAATTGGATAGAAAAAATAGGGAAACATTTTCTAAAAATCGAGTTTGAATATAATAGCATAATAATAATAACAATATTCAAACTGGTTTTTCAAAAAACGATTTAACCGTACTATGTTTCACGAGCCTTTCTGTTTTTTACAACTCGTCGACTGTGCTATATTAATATAGGTAATTATACGAACTCACTTTTATATTATAACAGCACCAGTGTTTTACTTAAAAAAGATATTTCATTCGAGGCATAGAAGTAAAAAAAAAAAAAGAAACCCCCATCGTTATCGGGCCGATAACGATGCACCTCTGTGTCCGAAGCGTATATTTAACGTTAATTATTATGCCTTCGGACCAGGAACTAAATCCGATTACTCCAGTCATAGAACAATCGTTGTGCTGGTAAACATACTTATTCATAATCGTATGTCCGATTGCTAAAACCATTATATCAATGATAACAAAATATTTCCAAAAAAAATTCTTATCTTTACATAGGTACTAAATTATTTAATGCAAGTTTTTGTGGTTTTATTTACTTTAAATTTGTTCATTTTGTACCTAACTGAAGATTATTAATCAAAAAATTAAAAATTTACCCTGGATGGATCCTGACAACTTGTCCAGGCCAGCAGCCCGGCGGACGACCGTCTGCCAATCATCAGCGACCGGCAGCCAATCGAACTGCTTCTCCGGCTTGTTCTCGATATCCTCCGGCTCGTCTGACATCCCGGCGGATTCCTGTTGGTACCAGACGAATGTTTCGGTCTCTCCTCCACTGAAAAACGTAAATGTCAATATTTATAAATAATCGTTACACGGCGTATTAAAATAAATCAATAAACGATGACATAAAAATACCGATCAAAACACTATAAACGATAAATATTAGATATCGAAGATAATTGCCACGAGTTAGTTTTGAGTTTGAAACGGAGATATATATCGAACGGTAAATCAATCGAGTTGTGTACATAAAATATTATCAATATTCATAATGACAATTATAATTATTATGCAATATATAAATTGATACTTTGAATTTGTTTAGTACATAAAATGTGTACGAAATTATGACGCACATTTTAGTATATTATACCAAATCTCAAAAATATATAACACATTTTCGATGAACTTGACTCTATGTGAAACCCTAATTGTTTAGAAAAGCACAAAATAAGGTGTCCAGGGCTCGATAAAAAATTGAAAATATAACCTATGTGACTTGTAAAAAGGTTGATCAGCAGCTTTGGCGATAAAATTGGACTAGTTTTAATGAGAGCACATTATTAGATTTATTCTCGATTTACTGTATTCAGGCTAATCCGAATTAAATAGAATGTTCACAAATTATTAAAACAATTTTTAAAAAAGACGGACATACTTTACACAATGGATGAGCCACTGTTGTAGGTGAGAAGTTGGGATATATAACCGTCCAAATCTACAAATTTAAGTTTTTACGAATATTTTTAACTACATCACAGCAAAAAACAAAATCGAAAATAATTAATTTTGTAAATTTTCCAATTTTCCTACCTTTTTTCTCGGTTTTTCCGATTTATTATGAAAACCCATTGGAAAATCAAAAAATGGTTTTCAAGGTGCTATATTTGCAAATTGGAGCAAGAGTTGTTCACAAATAAAATAAAAATTATTTTAAAATAAATACATTCCTCACTCCGCTTAGAATCTAAAAAAGATAAACATACTTCTCTCTGGGTCGGCCACTTCGTAGATAGGAATTTCAAAAAAGTTCAAGTAATTCATAATTCAGTTTTTAAACCGCCAAAAACGATAATTTCAATCCATAAACGATTCTGAGCAAAGCTTTTTAAACTGCAGATAAGGTATTATTCTCCTGGTAGTCAAAATGATCCAAAAATTAACAAATATGAGTTCGATTTATCATCAATAAATATATATATCAACGAATTATGTTGTTATTATTTTGGATTTTTATATGAAAAAAAAAAATTATCGAAAATCTAGAAAAAGTGTACAAATAAAGTACCACCGGGTACACAATTTTACTTTATTTAAGGTATTGCGTAAAACAATATGATTATTTTTCTTAACCGAAAAGTACTTTCCGAAAAAAAAAACACACAATATAGTAAAACTAATAATTTCTACATTCAGAATTCAATAGTATTGCGCTATTTTATTTTATTGTAAATTTACGATTCTAAAAAATCTATCAAAAATATCGACACGTTAGAAATGGTCTCCCTATACATTTTATTCAATAGATATTATTTGAATATTGTTTTTATACGGGAAAATGTAATAATAATTACTAACAACTTCGTAAGAAATTCATTTTCTGCGACAGTATCTTGTGATTTTCTTACACTTAATAATTATTATTATGTTCTAATTATACGTTTTCACCAATCACTGCCGTCGCTGTTAGTACGTTTTTAATTATTATTAATTGGCGTGTTTTCAATATGAAAATAATAGTCATCCGTACCGTAACATCAAAAATGATCGCAATAATTTATCGGTGGATAAATATCAACACTCTGGAATTTCTCGTGGACGTTAAAATTAACGCATTCCGACTATTGATTGCAGGTTTATCGAAAATGTATATTGATTACTGTGGCAGAGAAATGTAAGGTATAAAATATATTATTTAATATAGTGTAAATTTTTTAAAAATTTCCCAAAAATATGTTCTCAAATTGTACTATAAAAAAAAAACTAAATTCTTTAAAATCATCTATTAAATAAAATTAAAGTTCTCAAAATCATAGTAAACGATACCGATTATCAATAGCTATATTGTTGGTGATAGATAAATGTCATTTGAACGAAAACAAATGATCGCACGAGAATTGATCGAAAAACAATTGCTCGTAAACGACAATTAATCAAAGAACAATATTTTTTGCGAACAACAAATTCATTTGACGTATTCAAATGAAGTAATTTTATATGCGTATGGCGTATTAAAAGTAATTATTAAACAGAAAATGAAAAAAAAATATTAGAACAGTTCTTAGACTATTTTGAAAATTACCTAGTTTGGCAAATTAAACAGACGAAGACAGCCGAAAATTTAAATTTAAACCTGATACTGTTTTTTCTTTTAGAATACAACAAGATTAAGGAACAACAAATAATTCCGTTGAAGGTTGGCATAACTGTTTTATGTTGTTCATAAGTGGGAAAACATACATCAATATAGTACTTTATTGAAGCTTTAAAGAAAGAAAAAAGCATAAATCGACACAAAATTTAACAGTATATCTGGCACTGAACTTCCGAAAAAAAAATACCAAGATAGAGATAAAAAAAATTTAAAAGTATTGATGTGATTATAATGATCTGAACATACTCAATTATCTACGAGGAAAAGCTTATAACTTTCAACTACAATTGAATTAAACTTACTTTATACATTTTTTAGCACCTTCATTTTTTAAATGCAATTTAAAATAATAATAATTAAAATTAAAATAATAATATAATAATATAATTTTTAAATTCTGAGTGGAACGAGGAATGTATTGGTTTTTTCATATTTGTTTTTTTTATGTGAATACTTGTTCTACCAGATATCATCATACGATTATCAAGTACAGCATCTTTTCTGAAAGGAAATGTTCTCTAAGTGGTACATTAAAAAGGTCATTTTTTGAAATTCTCATTAATATTCGAGATAATGAAAAAAACTTCGGTCTATAGGTTAAAAAATATTAAAATATTAAAAATAAGGTTGTCATTGGTAACCGTTTTTATTTATTTTTATTATCATAAAGTTTTTATTATTTTAATCTTTTTTAAACAATCATTGTTGTCATGGAAAAGGATTTTGTTGTAATAATTTTACCATAACATGACATATACAATATATTGACAAAGCAACATAATCAACTGAACTGCGCTCAGAATCGTTTTTTCGTTAGCAATGGTTTATCGTTGCCTACAGATATACATAAAATTTCCGGCTGTATCCTAATTTCCTCACTTCCCATCAACAACAACGGCTGCACCCACATGCGAAGTATGACCGTCTTTTTTTTTTATTTATACTGGTTATTTATTCAGCAATTTTTATTTGAAATATAATTTTTAGTTTTGCGAACAATTTTTCTTCCATCAATTGTCGATTGCGAGCAATTGTTTTTTCATCAAAAGTTTTCGAGCAATTTTCATGTGATCAATTGTTTTCAATCAAATGATGGGATACCGCCAGTGATAATAATTCGTAAAATAAATATTTTAACAACCCGTTCGAGTTAAATGGAATATATTTTTACTCATTGCCTAATTATTACTACAATACTACTTAAACATTGCCTAACCTATAAAGTTTATATATGTACAATGTATCATTGAATTTATTTAGGAAAATTGGCATAAATAAATAAACTAGATTGTATTTCTCTGTAAACAAAAATTTTATACATGTATTAATTTACTACTATACATTATGTACTAAACTTTTACCTATAAACAAAGAAACGGAATTTAAATTTTATTATTCGCTCCTTTTTAATTTCACTCACGTTTTTCATTTTAACACTTAAAAAATTAAATTAAAAAGTAATCTTAACTTCTCTATCCTTATCATGTATTTAAGTATATTCGATAATTTAAGATTTATCAATCTGCAACAGAAATGTATGAAGAAATACAAATTAAATCTAAACATCAAAAGAAACGACGGTGTTTGTACATACCTATTTATAAATTTCGAACAGTTTATTTGCATTTTGATTTAAAAAAGTCACATTAATATTAAGTTTTACACAAAAATCTAGAATTTACTCTAGATATAATTCAATTTTATAAACAGGCTAGTGTTTTTATCGACCGATACAAAGAAGATATAAAATAATATATTAATAGGTACGTATCTATAATAGTATAGCTTAAACCGCATAAAATGTGTATTAACTAATATTAAATTACTTATTTATTAATAAAATTAAAAACTTATTTTCATCATAGTCTCCTCAGTGAGTAAATGAAAACGTTATCGATATTAAATTATGTTTTATCGAATACAATGTAATCAAAATTAAAACTTTAGAATATACAAAATATACAGCAAAATTACAAAACAAAACTTAAATATCCACCATGGTAATCATCGTGTTCCTACACAGAATTCGTTCACTAGGTAGTAGTATCATAGGTGTCAGATATTAAAAATTGGAACGGGTGCCCTAGATGTCATACCCTGAGAAAAAAAAATGTGGATGCTTTACATGCAAATACATATAGTTGTACTTTTTGTTAAGATTCATGCAAAAATATCATATACAATAACTGTGGTATCTATAACCAAAGAATAGGTTATAACCACAATAGAAACGATAGCGTCTATAATTATAAACATTACTGGTTTCTTATCAGTTAAATCTAATATTTTCAATCATGTAAAAATTAAATGTTTAGTTAAATTATATTATACCTATCCATATTATTCTAATCATCTGGTCTATTATCTAATGGGTACTCTGCCCTCTAAAAATATTCTGACAGATACTCAAGACCCCGAGTACCCGTGTACACGGGCGGATATAAATAAAATAACTTATAAATGCATTTAAATATTTATTTAATCTTCTACGAATGATATAACAATTAGTCGAACATTCAATCAAACGTTCTTTATTATAGAAAAACTTAACGATGTTTTGACAAACAAACATTTACAAAAATAGAAAATTCACTACATATTATTTTTATTTAAAATATTTTACTCTTAGAAAATTTAAGATTTTTTTAAAATTATAATCAGCGCCCTAAATATTGTTTTTTTTTTTTTTTTTTTTACTATCGCTATACTATTGACAATTCTATTTATGCCAAATCTTAGATGGTTTTATCATCAAAACTGGAAAAAGTGTATTTTCGTCTTCCTGATGGAAACATCAGACCAAAATACACATCACCTGGTTCCCGAGTGGCAAGTACTCGACAATTTTTGACTTGATATAATAATAATAATAATATGTAATATTCCAATTTATTCATCGTAATCATTGTTAGAACGAATAAAAAAATAAAATCCAACTCATTTTGTACCATAGCTACACATGAGTAGGCCACTCATTCACTGCCACTATTGAAAGTGGGAAGATATAAGATATAGGGTTATTATTTAGTTTGTATACTCAACGAAAGCACCGATAAATCATTGCAATCAATAAACAATTCTGAGTGAAGCTCAGTATTATTATATCCCACCATACTCTTACACCTAAGGAAACTGTAAAAACATTTAAAAAAAAAAAAAATGATAAATCGCCATTTTTTATCAATATTTTTAAAAAATGCTGAAGCGCAATATACCAAAAAAGTAAGTACCAATTTAAAAAAATGTCGCAACTATTAAGGTACTGCGTGTAAACTCGAAAAATTGTATAAACTGAAAAATTATTTTTAAGCTTTGAAATATAAAAACAATATTTTGGAAAAAAATTTAAGAATTTTCTAGTTATGCCAAAAAAAAGAAACAATGAACTTTATTTTAATAAGTATTTTTACTACCTTAGAAAGCGCTTTCCAAGGAAAATATTATCATTCTTAACGTAGGTACATTCCTCGTTTTACATTCAAAATCTATAATAAAACATCAATACGGCTAATTTTTGATGACACAGTTGGATATTCTTTCTTTTTAATTTTTGTATCGGCTCCCGGTAAACTATACGTCGAACACGGGAATAAAAATGGTTCAGCTATCTGAAATCCGGACGACATTTTTCGCGACGAAATTTCAGTTTTTCCGCATTGTGCGCATTTAATACACATGACGACACAATAACGACGTGCAATTTCAGATTCTGAATGGCCCGACGACAGACCCGTATTAGTTTTACAATGACGTCGACTGTCTGTGCGGGTGTTTATTTTTTTCATTTCTTTTCCGTTTTAAAATACAAAAAAAAAAAATACAAAATTGAGCATCCATCACCAGCGCGTGCGATGCCCTTGTCTAACACAATATCATCGTTTTGGGACGCTCCTGCATCCTCGCTCTTGATGTATACAATTAACGCTCATAATATTATTACGAGTGGAGTTACCAAAACGGCAACTCTTAATTTTCTTTTTATTCATTTCGACAATAACGTCCGATTTATTATTTGGGGAAATTCGACGGAAAGTCACCACGTCGGCCGCGCATTCGATCTAATTCGAATAATTGTCGCGAGAAACTTTTTACCGTTTCCACCCAGAAAGTTTCGTAGAACACAAGGGAAAAAATAATACAATTCGAGTTTTAACATTGTAAAACAATATTAATAAGAAAGTTATTGTAAATATAATAATATTATTAAAACAACGACGTAAAAATGATAAATTGACCGTTTTCTGTAATGTGATTATTTCGATTTTTTATTTTATGTCCGACCGAATTTACTCCCAGCGAAAATAATATAATCACCTCCCCCGCTTCCCCCATTCGTATTGTGACCACAATAACTAAAGATATAAATCGATACCAATCCAATATTTTAAATCGACTAACATCAGTTCTACGTTAGTGCAGCTAACAAATAATCGGTTGAAAACGACCCAATTGTTAAACGCTCCTTTTATATTCCAAAAAATTTGTGTTTTTTTTTTTCAAAAGTATCGGAGAAAACAGGTTTTGAAAAAAACCCGGTATCTGATATTATGATGTCCTAAATATCGGCTGTTATACAAAATCGGCTGCATCGAAATCGGGTCCCGGATCAAATGATTTTGATAGGTAGTACGCTAGTTAGGTCCCGATGAATATAGGGTACTATTCTAATTGAATCGTGGTTTTGTCAGGTTATATACTTTAGTTGTATCCAAACATTTACAAAAAAAAAGTTCCTTACAATTTGTGAGAGGACCAAGAGTGATTTGCAGTGTAAAATAAAACACTGGTATGATTAAAACATTTTTGTTATGCAATAAATACTTACTTAATATAATATAAAAAATAAAAAGAGCTAATACTTAGGACGGGTGCAACCACTATTGTAGGTGGAAAGTTAGGAAGGTAGGATACATAAAGTTATTTCATTAGTTTAAACATAAATAACCAAATTTAAAAAGGAAAATCTTTTTGATGACTGTACGGTGCTGTTTTCTCAAATATTGTCAAGCAAAAAAGTCACAGTGATGTTATTTTTTGTTCGTTTTTGAGATTACCGATTGTACCGCTGAGACACGACAAAAACCAACAAAACATTATTTTTTTGTGTTTTATTATTATTCTATTCTAAACACATTTATTCCGAACAATTATATTTTACAAAAAAAAAAAAATAGGTTTTCATTGTTTAATATTCTATGTGTATATATAAACATATATATATATATTTTTTTTTACTTTCCTGTTTTTAAAATTATAATAACGAGATGTATTTTATTAAAACGAAACACCACGATTCCATGGCCCCATGAATTTAATATTATTCGATGATTACAAAAATTAACAATTTAAAAAAAGAAAAAAAAACCCAAAAAATTAGCACACCAATGGAATTGTTTCCTTCGCTCCTCATTTCAATCGCAATTCAAAAATCAAATCGAAAAATAATGATAAAAACCGAAATTCATTCGTGCGTGAAAAACATCGTACCGCCGAAAACGACCGACTACGATCGCCGTAGATTATTTTATAGACTTTCAGTCATATTTCATATTTTTAAATTTATTTCAGTTTTCAATTCAATTAAAAATAAAAATAATAATAATAATTTTCACTCAAAAGTTAATATATCAAAATAGAAATTGCATCCGTATGATTATACAGCAATATCAGTAAAGTTTTGCGTATCGAAAACATTATCGAAATCTACACGGAAAAAAAATCTCGTCGTGACACGACTGACCGGTTAAGCCCCTCGAGAATATGCGTTTTTTTAATTTCTTTTTCTCTTTAGAAGTCACGGTACAACGCCGTTTGAATCCGTCAACTATACCTCTCCGATTCGCCACAAACAACAATAGTATTCGTGGTAATAACCACAGAGGTATTTCAGTTATCGAGTCCTCCGGGTTCAACAGCGACGTGGCGGTTAGGTTTCACACGCCACGAGTGAAATATTGACGAGTATTTTGGTCGCCACGAGTCTTGTCTACGCCCATCGAGCCATCATCGAGGACAAATTTCATGTTTAGTAAACTTTTGGCAAACACATTATGATATTTATAAAATGTCACATTAATATAACTCATCAAATGCTTTTCCGATTTTGATCACACCGTCAAATTATTAACATAAAATAAAAAAAATGTTTAAAAGTCGATTATTGACAGTATATTATATTTTAGCAAAATTAATTTCGAAGTTTTCACTCAAAACGAGTGGCCGAAATTTCAAAAACAACGTAATCGATGCGGAACAAAACATGCGAGTATTTAATAAGCTAAAAGTTAATAGTTTTACTACTAATAAACTGTATTTAAACACAAATCGATAGAAAAACATTTTATTTCAATTTAAGAATGCTTTGAATCAGGAAAACTGCAAAAAAATGTCACTCTAGAAGTAAATGGATTTCTGTTATACGTGAATCGAATTCACATTACATTGACACTCGTCCCCTTGTAGGGAAATAAGTGAAATAATATATCGTGGCCAATCCTTAAGAATATTTTTCCCTGCCTATCCTATTTACTGTGTCCAAAAAATGTCAAATTGAATGGAGCCAAAACGACGAAAAGCATTTCTAATGAGCCATATGCGGTGTCATAAACTTTTTGCGAGAATTATACTGCGGCAGAATAAAACCCTCATTACGTCATCTAAAGAAGATAATTTATCGATTTTCGCGGAGTTTGCCGAATGTCACAGCAGTTGTGCGGGACCGACGACCGGAAGAGATTAAAACGCGTACAAATTTTTTATCAATATTGTATCACTATTTATCGTAGTAATTAATTTAAAAATAAATCATCAGTTACTTTTTTCATAAATTTTAACTTTTAAAAATGTTAGCAAATGTTAAAAAATAACTTGGCCATCTCTTTAAATAATAAATTCGTTATTTTGTTAAAATTTAAATTATTTACGAATGTTATGTACGAACACTGTGTTGGGGAAAACTGGATAATCCGTATAATTAGATTATATGAACATCAAGGTTAGTTGAAACTTGGATAAAATGTTGATCGGGATTTTTCCTCCGTGAATACATTTATAAGAATAACAGTTAACCTCATTCTCAACGATTTTCCCATTCAAAAAGTCATTATCATAAAATATGTATAATTACTAAATTGTTTTATTATTTTGAAATTCACATATTATTTACTAATCCACCAGTAAAAGATGGGCCATTTGTGTAGCTCACTTATATGGTCATTAAATACGTAAAAAACTAAATTATTTATCGCAAAAATAAATAATAAGAAAAAATATTAAATGTATCCATAAATTACACTACTAATAATAATGTAAATTAGAGAAGTAAACTAGGACTTAGGGCAGACGCAGGGGACGTTAACTATTTTTTATTAAAATGTTGGCGTATATTTACTGTTGATTTGAAATAAAAGCATAGGACGATACTACCTACATATTTCTTCATTTTAATCAAATTGTATTTTTATAAAAATTTGAACATTAAATGCTCGTTAAAAAAAACTGCCTTACGCTCAACTTTTAGATTCGAAATGGAGCGAAGAATCTATTGGTTTTATTATATGTTTTATTTTTTCTATATATTAATGAATTTTCGAGAGAAAACTCTCACCAAGTGTATCAAGTGTTATGACTTCTTTGAAAAGAAATTTGATCCAGTTGGTGCATTTAAGAGGTCATTTTTTTTTATTTTCCAAAAAGCGTTCAAAATAATTGGAGAAAACTGAAAACAAAATTATGAGTAAAACGGAAAATATTTCTGCACACCGCGACATTACCGATTCCATTGTTTTTAATTAATGGTCTCTACCAGAAATATAGTTCCAATAGAAAAACAACATTAGACCTTTTATTTTGCAATTTTAATATCTAGATGGTAAGGTAATTTATTAATTTTCGCTATAGTTTTTTTTAATAATTAAACAAAACCGTAAAAACAAATCCATAGAAAGTACGAGCAAATTTACGATGATGTTTTTATTATTTACAATTTTGTTTTTTTTACTTTAATTCAGTTGAAAATATTCTCAGAGACTTGAAATATTGAAAATTATTTGGTAAGTATATGGATAAAATTGTTAAAATCTAATAGACATTTTTGAGGTTCATTATAAGTTGTACTTTGTAGTTAAAAAAAAAATGGAGTGCTACATAATTTTTTTTTTATTAAAGTTTTAATTACATTTAATTACAAATTTTGACAAAAATCTTAAACATTACAGCCTTTCAATATATTTATATATAACCGAATTTCGTTCTGAATTGTTTTCCAACTCATGATAAACCTTATTTTTAAATTTTCAGCATTTTCAATTGGCAAAAAAAATTACATCTACCTACTTAAAACTAAATAAAACTAAAAAACTATACAAGCACGGTTCAACCGTATTATTTTTTTTTCACGTCATCCGAATTAAAATCAAAAAATATCCAACAAATCATACAAAAAACATCTTTATAACTATAATCCTTGCAATAAATTTATAATGATTATGACTTATGAGTATGACTCAAGCATTCAATTACATTATAAAAAATAAATACAGGTTTCCCGCGAAAATATACCCATTGCATATCTCCGGAGATGATAAAGATAATCAAATTCTGTTCTTTTATTACTCACAGGGATGAGTACTACAAATATTTATATTTATATTAATTTTTTTTTGTAAAAAAATGAAAAAAAATTTTATTTTATTACTTTAGGAAAAATTTTAGATAACCATTCTGTAGAATTTTTTCTGTAATTTCGTTTTATGTATCACACGGCCGTTTCAAATTCTAATAATCCAATTGAAAACCAATAGTATCATGTAACGCGGTTAGGTTATTCCTTAGATCAGCGATTCCCAACTTTTTTATAGTTGTACCGAACACCAATTTTGAAAACAAAACTTTGAGATTCACTAAATTAATATACAGGTAAAAATAAAATAAATATACACCTTTTATGTACGTATGACCAATGTATGCATACATACCTATAATTTGCATATTGCACAAACGTCATTCATTAGGAAAACACACCGTACAAAAAGATTAAAAATATAGTTTTTTATAAAAAAAAAGAAGTTTATTATTGTTTTTGATTTATAAACACGTTTAAAGTTAAACTAAAACCAATGCGGTTTTTCTCTTACGAGAGAATAATATCGGGATTAAGTATATCGCAACTCTTTGCCAAACATGTTAAAATACGATAAAAATAACAAAAATATTCTAGAATACTAATAAGAAAACGACAATCAATACAATTTTACGATGGCGATAAATGTGGGAGCATTACTAAATCTCGATCGAAATATAAACGTTAATATTATAATATTACACATTTTTTTTTAATTTTCCTACCTTTGGCCTATGTCCTCGACCAGCATCCGCAGCCCAGTACCACATTGACCAAAGCCCACAACTGGGCCACGGCCCATGGGTTGGGAACCACTGCCTTAGATAACATAAGTTTTCACACGGACTAGTAGAATTTAAAACAGCTGTTACTTAAAAACTATTCATCAGATATAAATGTGTAATACATTAAAATTTTCAGAAAAATAAAATATTTTTACTAAATAAGAAAAAATTAATACAAATATAAATATTTATAGTCCTCATCCCAGTGAGTAATATAAAAATAAAAACAGAATCTGATTATCTTTACAGTCTCCGGATATATTCATGGGGTACATCTCTATAGGATAGCCTGCATATATGAATAGTATAATAACTTTTAAAAAATGGTGTTTTTTTCTTCTTTACAAAAGGTACGATAGTAATGGAGGATCACATGATTCACTGTCGATGTGCATCATAGTAAAACTTTGTGGTCCACAAAGTTTTATCCCCAATCGTTTTTGTAAATCGTGTCCACTAACAGCTTGTGTTTCACCGATCACATCATTCAAGCGTTTGGTAAATTCATGAGCATATTACATCAGAATATTAATAATTTCTAATGATTTTTCTATACCTCTCTTTTATCACTTCAAATGCATAGGTTCTTAGATAGATGCATTTAAGTTACAAGTATACCTACGTAGTATGGTACACACCGAATACGACTTCGGTTTCGTTCAAAATGAAATCAATTTCGTGCATCGCAAATGAAAAAACCGTATTATGTATTACAGTCGTATACAGAATTTGGGTTGTATATGCACTTAAAATAGAAATATATTATTGTACGTGGTCCCACTGTAATAATATCTTATTAGTTCTATATATAATATGTCGTACGCTGACCGAAAAGCTCCGAAATTTATCGGTAAGCGGTCGATCGCCTATACGTGCACCATGTATACACGAAACATAGTATTGATATTAGGTCACGTCGTGTTTTCCCTGTGTAATAATATATTTTTTGTTTTAATTAATTACACCCTCGTGACTTTTCATTAGTAACTGCCATTTCAGTAAAAAGTATATGTATACATATATGCTCGGTTTTATATCAACTTGAAAAAGAGTCCGATTTTCTCAACAAAACAATACACTTCAAAAAACAAAAAAAACCAATAAATTGTAACATTTTCGTATTGTAACACAAACACAAAACCGAACTGCGGAGGGGGGGGATTTAGGAGGTTAACATATAATCAAATGATTATAAAAATAAAGTGTAAGCAAAAAAAATTTATTTTAACTCCATATGGAATCTTTAATATATAGATTCTCATTTGAAAAACCAAATTTGGGTCGCCAATATGAGACTTTAAAAAATTTAAGTACACGAAAATATCGTTTTTAACTAAACTTAAAAGTTTCCGAAATCAGAATATGCTTATATGCATAATTTACCCTTGAAAATGGGGCGAGCATACCAAATGAATCACCCTGTATACATATATATATTACCTTATGGTAGTTCCTATTTAAATAATGGTTGAATTTTTATTTGGCACCCCATAACATTTATTCTTAAATAATAAAAATAAAAACTAAACCCTATTTGAGTTTCCCGTGACAATTCTTAAATCCCCCTAGGTGTAACGAGGTAAATTCTCTCATTTAAAATACATGTGTTTTTTATTTATTCTGAATTTTGTCTAAATAATGCATATAGGAGTTAACGAAACAAAATTTTCTTGTATGAAAATGATCGTTATGATATGTTACGCTTTAACGGAACAAAAATAATGAAAATAAATCGAGCATGTCACTTTTTTATTAATAATAATTAATTTTTTATTTGTTTACTTAAAATTCCGTTATTAAATCCAGAAAATCTATAATTTTTACCATGTTACATCTTTGAAAAACGTCGAAACATCGATATGGGTCACTCTGCAATTCATTCAAAAATTATATACAAACATATAGGCCGTACTTACGTCTGTATATAACTTCAATAAACATGGACTATTTTGGGAATACTTTTATAGTTGATAGAGATTGACCGGTATTCCATGGTCAATTATAATTTTCAACTATATTTTATTGCTTATCCAAATAATTTTCATTAAATATATTTGCAATACGCAAAATTCATTGATTTTCTGAATATATTGACGATATTTTAAGAAGCTAAGAAATAATTATTATCAGTAAAAAATGACATGGAATACCCGATAGCTTTTAATTTCCCTCCCCCTCCCTATTTAAATTTTACCATTTCCATACAAGAAAAAAAATTTTTGTCAACTTATGCATAAATAAAATTGAAAATAAACGGAAAAATACAAGTGTTTTAAATAGGAAACTTTAAATCGTTCAAGGAGATTTAAGGATTGTCTTAGAAAACTTCTATAGGACTCATTATTTATTTTTATTTTTTTAGAATAAAGTTAGAGGTCGTTAAAACTAAAATTTAACAATCGCCCAATTAAAAATCACCCTAATATTATCTATATAAATCATAAAATACTTAAAACTAAAAACCATTATTTATGTTGATTATGACAGCTATATTAAAATATTTTTAAATTTCAAGGAGAGAGAAATGTCCAATACATTCTTATTACTATGTGTGTTTATTATTTTTTGTTTCGTCTATGAGCAAATTTTCTTTCAAAAATCTCAATCGACCTTTTTTTTTTGAATTTTAGTTGTTATTAGTACATTACAAAGGTAAAGTTATATTTCAGGATAACCCATATAAGAAAAACGGACAATATTTCGGTGCGCCGTAGCGTTACCAATTTCACTATTTAAAAAGAGCTGATACTGAGGATGGGAGCAGCCACTGTTGTAGGTGAGAAGTTGGAAAGGTAGGATGTATAAGGTTTTTTCATTTATATCTGTAAACAACGATAAACCATTGCTGACGAAAGACGATTCCGAGTGCAGTTTGATAGTACATAATTTAAAATACCGTAATTTTTTTTACGATTTACGTTTAAATTTGATTACTAAATGTAAACATTCTGTCCATTTTTCAAGTCACTACAAATATTTTTAACTGAATTACCACTTCGCCTTCTTCTGGTTTTTCCAAATCAATATGAAATCAAAAGAGGCGACTTAAGTCATGAGAAACAAAATGTACAATAAAACAAAAAATGTTTTTTGTCATTTTTTGATTAAAACACTTTTCCTAATAATAAACGTTTTCCGTATTAATATAAAATAATGACCGTGAAATGGTACGTTTTTTCTACGGTTTTTACGATTATTATGAAAACTTATTCAAAAATCAAAAAAACAAACTGCATAAATAAAACAAGATTATTGATAATTAATCTAAATAATAATAATTAATAATTCAACAAAAAAGGAATCTTGTCGTTTTTCAATTGGAGCCAACTTGTGCTAAAAAAAAAACGTAGTCGGTGCTTATTAAAAATAATGAAATCGTGAAAAAAATTTTTCCCCCCCGATTAATCGTTTTTATTTTAAATACCGTTTCGAAAATCAAAAAATGACCTATGTGTTTACCAAGTAGATAAAATTTACCCGGAAAAGGTACTAAACTTATGCATCGGGGCAAGTTTACTATGAAAAAACGTGTTCACAGACTACAACAAAGAAAGAAAAGTAAAAAATAAACAGCATTGTAAAACCTCACTACGCTCGAAATCTAAAATATTTCGATTTTTGTTTTCACCAAAAATCTTGATTAAATTTTCAAGAAATACTACTTTTGGTATATGAGAAAGTAGTTATTTTGATTTAGCATTAGTTTTCTTACATAAACTTCATGATAAAAGATTCACTCTGTATACACGAGTATAATATATTGTGACGAGCATTCCCTATGTTAGTATACGCAAAGATTATCGGACGGTTCCGATCATGGTATAGCTTTATATGAGGGTGTCCCTGGACGCTGTTAATATTTTCCGGTCCATTTTTCATCGGTCCCTTCGTCAGGACGCGAGACGGTCAAAACGAGCTCAAAAGCTGGGCAAGACCAAAAGAAAAAACGGTTTTTTCTCGTACGTCTTTACCTATACGATCAATTTTTCTCACCATCGCCAACTCAAAAAAAATCGCCGAGTAGAAAATCAAGTCTCTTTGCGTTATTGTCCCATTGTGGGACCCGGCCGTATTTACACATATAGCCTTTTCCTACCAAATTTTTTACAGATTACTATCGTATTCAGGTATACACATTTTTTTTAGATTCGAAGTGGAGCGAGAAATTTATTGGTTTAACTATTTTGTATAATTTAGATTCAGAGCAGAGCAAGAGATTAATTTTACTATATGCTGTGTGTTTTTTTCTGTCTATTAACAACTTTTTTGAACAGAAAGCTTGCTCCAATTGAAAAATGATAAGAGACTTTTTTGTTGAATTTTGTATCCAATTAATATATTACAGTAATCATTATTTTATATTCTAAAAGGTTTTAAAAATTATAGGAAAAACGGCAAATATTTAGACACAATTTTACAAGTTTATTACGTAATTTTTACTTGGTTGATACTCTGCCAATAAAATGTTTTGACAAACAGAATTTCTTAAAATGTAATAGGACAGAGGTTACCAAACTTTTTAGTGTACGACCCATTTTGGAAAATGTTTATTTGACGAACCAAAATATCAATGAATGGCCTTTTTTTGCTGTTTTAGTGAATCAAGTTTTGAAATAAAAAAAGATAGATTTTATCAATATTTTTTTATAAATATTTATTTAGTTAGTAAAAAAAGAGTATAATATATTAGTTATTTGATTAGTATATAATTTTAATGTGAAGGATGTAATTATTTCTTATTTTTAATCACTTCATCGTTATTCACTTCAACATTTGTAACCTTGAGACGCAATTTGCTCCGTAATTTGGTTTTTATATCAACCATTGCCGAAAACCCCACCTCATAATTCTATGATCAAATAAATGAGAGTAGAATCTTTACAGCTTCATTGGAAACAGTTGGATAAATTTCTTAAACAGATAGCCAAAAACTTATTAATTTTTTTCGATTGTAATCCATTTTAAATACACTATTTTCAAATAGTTCAATTAATTCTTCTTTAGCTCTTATTGATAATTCATTTGGCATGTCATGTTCTTGGAAAGGATTTTAAATCCATTTCATTTGTTGAGAGATAGAGATCTCTCTCAAAAATATAAATCAAAATTATCTTTCAGTGTATGTTAATGATCAGAAATATATGTAATAATGCTATCAACTTCTATTTGATTTTCAATTATGAAATTAGAAAATGATTCAAAACAGTCAAACATCTTGTTCTCAATATTATTTTTCCACAGCAAAAGTTTTTTCATATATGCTCGAATTTTGTTGTGAACTGAAAATATATCTTCGCCTAACCCTTGCAAATATAAATTAAGTTCATTCAATTTGGAAAATATATCTGCTAAGTATGTAAGTTTCAAAATAAACTTCTCATCTCGTAAGAATTTTACGTAATCGTTTTTTTCGTCCAAATAATACGTGACTTCTTCGCGAAGTTCTACAAGTCTTGTAAGAACTTTTCCCCTCGATAGCCAACGTACCTCAGTGTGAAGTAGAAGTGATTTGTGATTACTGCCCATTTCTTTGCAAAGCTTCTCAAATAAACGGGACTGTAACGGCCTTGCCTTAATGAAATTCACTAATTTTACAGACGTGTTTAATACACTTCTAAAATCATCTGACAAAGACTTTGATACTAATGCCTCCCTATGGATATTGCAGTGCATCCGTGTCACATTAGGATTAATTTTACGAAATTTAACAATAACACTACTGTTCCTGCTACACATTTCTCGGGCGCCATCCGTACATAAACCGACACATTTCGTCATTTCGTTCATTTAATTCTTTTCACTGTTACACGAGTATCAGCTCTTTGTTTTTACAAATACAGTCAAATACATAATATGAAAATTCGTTATTTCTCTCGTAGATATACCAAAAATGAGGCGAACATAGTACATACAACATAAAATTAACATATATGCCAAATTTCAAAATTATGGAAATGTGTTTTTTTCTAGCACAAAGCTACAATCTGTATATTATATACAAACAATATTATGTAGATAATTATAAACGTCTATGTGTTTAAATATTGTAAATTATAGATGTATAATATTCATGAAATTGATCGATTATTTTAAACAGTCATTTCATGTGATTAAAACACCCATCATTAAAGGTATTTTATCTGAAAAAAAGTCTTAACTCATATATGGCTTCTTATCGAGTTGAGAGAGCAGTTTTTCAATCGAATTAAAATATATTTGAAACAATAAATCAAGATAAACACTGACGCACGTGATATCGTAAAAGTTTAAGGTACATGTGTTAATTCTTGTTGAAAATATAAAGGAAAACCCGATCTAACAAATATCACGTCACATAAAAACAAAACGGGACTTTCTTCGTTCAATGATTAAAAGTTATAGTAGGTACCTTTATTTTATATGTGACTATGAGTAATTTTAGTAAAACTCTCAATTAAATACGCGTGAAACCAAATATAAGAACGAAAATCATTCAAAATATTTCATAGTGGTGTGTATTAAGGATTTAAAAAAAAAAAACTGAAAACAAAAATAAGAATCAGATACAATAAATGGGCATTGATAGCGTAGGAATTCGTCTCGAGTACTATATAATTTAAATAAAAATAAAAATGAGATTTTTGTAATGAAAATATAAAACACCATAAAACAAAACATTAAATTAAAAACTATAAAAGAGAGAAAATCGTTTGATATAACATAACGTGAAATAGCTGAACGACTTCAGGAAGTCATAAAAAAAAAAAAAACAATAAATCGCAAGATCATGACAATATTCAAAAATATATGTAGGTACTTCACTAAAATTCGTTTAGGTACTAATTGGGAATTTTACAAAATTAAATGAAATAAATATTAAATGCACATCTAATAAAATTGTCACCTTATTGATCGACGTAAAGAAAGTCTATCTCTGTATACATCTTCTGCTCGGACAAAGGGCTTCGACCCACAGGGTATTACAAGGGTTTTCAATCATTTAACTATCTTGATCTTCAGGGTTCTTAAATTTACGGTTCGCCCTATATTTATTTGAGGCCCATGAAATCATTTTCAGCATTGCATTTACTTTTTTTTTTTTCATCAATTTAGAACGGTTATAAAACATCTATATTGAAAAACGAGAAATACTTAATTTATCTTTTATGAACTATGGTCATAGACAAATAAGACAAATTAGATAAATGTAAATCTAATAAAGTTAAATAGTAAATTTTATTCGACAAAAAAGATTGGATTTAAGAAAATTTAAAAATTCTTTAATGAAATAAATATTAACTATGGTGGTATAATCTATTTTACAAATGTTCTTTAGTTTAGAAAGAAAGTCTTAAAAAGGTTTTTTTAAAAAAAACGAAATGTTTGAATTGGCTACAAGCAAAAGAAAAATTTTTGAACTTAATAATTCTGAATCATTATCTCACGGATATTACATTGCACTTAAATGACTTGAACATTTACGCTTGCAATGCCAAAACGAATTAATTCACAATTTATTTAACAGTAATAAATCTTTTAAATATAAAAGAACACAACATACTTCTCATATTTGCCAAAATATAATGTAACTTTGATGAAAAATTACGCAGGAAACAATTTCTGATTTTAAAACTTGAGTTTCATTCAAGATTTTAATATTTCAAAACTAATGAAAAATTGTTTAATTTGTTTTCAATTCCATTTTCATTATCAATTGAAGATGTCCCATAAAATATACATATGGATATTATTGGTTTACAGAGCAATATAATATTAAAAGAAAGGTACAATAGCATTAAACTTTGCATTTTTTATTCAAAGTATATAGACATGAAGGTATATCTTAATTTACGAAACAATATTTTAAAAATGATGCTTCTCTATGGTAGTGTATACACAAAACTAGAACTCACCTAACTAATACTGAGCTACAAAATTCCAAGGATTCGACCAAACTTAGATAAATTAGTTAAAGAAAAACAATGTCAAATATCAAAAAAATAATAATTATTATAATTCATAATTTCAAACATAAAACTATCTATGTTGTAGTTATAATAAATAAATAGATAAATTGTAATTTAATAATGTATGTTGTAATAAAAAAAAAAAAACCGAATTTTCATTCACGATACAAATTTCTATTATAAATGCGGTCCGCGAGATTTTATAAAAATAATAGATGGTCCGCTTTCTCAAATGAATGGAGCCTGCTGTACGGTGTATTAAAATTGTAATTCAAATAATGTAAAACATAAAAGTAACGGTTTTATTTTAAATAGTAATGTAAATATACAACAAAATTAAATATCTACCTATATAAGTATCATTTTAATTATTAATTATGTTAAACGTGAAAATTAAAAGTTCAAAACATTTTCATTCTAAATTGGTGCATATATACATATATATAACAAAGACAAAAGTTCCATAACATTTTAATTCTAAATAACATAAAACTGATTTCATTTTTCGAGTGCTGTAAATCATTGTTAAATAACCTCTGTTGTTAAAACCTTATTTACATTAAAAGCAAATAAAAAAATCATAAACGTATAATAAATTTAATATATTTTTAATGTTATGGTTTTTCTGTAAACAGCAGATTTGTTTATGCACAATTATCGTTTGTAATAAATTAATAAGTTATGTTTAATTTTTAAATATTTTACAAATTATAACGTATAATGAACGAATAATTGAATAATACAAAAAGAAAAAGTATATTTTAACTTAAAATAATCTTCATAATAAATAATGTTTTATTTTAAATCACGTGGAAACTGATTTCTTACGAGGACGTTGTCTTTTATGTCCCATTACGTGTAAGTATTATACTAAAACAGCTGGCGGCTATGCCGAATGGAACGTTTGCCATCGTCGACCAGACCGGAAGTACCTTATCGAAAAGTAATAATTTTCCGAATTTGCTTGACGTAAGACATATTTGTTAAAAACGATAAAATGTTCTATATGTGACTATATGTGTTCTATATATTCTTTTCATTGTAAATTTGACATGATTTTTTGAACAGCGTCCGATTCTGGTGAAACAAAAACACGGGCGGAAAAACAGTCGAATTTCTCTCGTGTTGTACGGATAGATACCTATATACGCCATATATCTATATAACGATCTATGTTTAGCATAAAATTCGGTTTTTAAAATGACAGAAGAAAACGATAAAAAAATAAAACTAAAAACAGTCCACGATATTTGATATTCAACGGCGGTGAAAAGTTATAACTTTTTTCCTATCCCATAACTCGATATGAGATATACAGATTTCGTTTTAAACATAAAATTCCCAAACAAAACTACTAACATTCAAGTATTAATATAACTTTTTTTTTGTAATCTCGGTTCAAATTTTGCAACTCAGTAAAATATTTTATTTAAAAAATAAATCCAACTAAAACAAGTATACAACAATATAGTAAACAAGCTAGAAAAGTCCACTCTATAAGTGTTTTAAGTCCCCGGTTTCTAAATGTATACAATAAACTATATTTATTTACACAATTTTCTAACCTACTATATTATACTTATGTGTAGAAAACTAAATTAATTAAAAATCTTAATAACAGGTAATTTTCAAATTTTTCGAATCTTCACCCATCAATAATAATATTGACTTTCTATACATATTCTGATCAATCCTCATAAGCCACTCATTATCTCGGAAAGTATTCACATATTTCGAAAATATTTTTGGACAACTTATGAAACAAGCAACTTATAAATGTTGGCGGAAATTAAAAATGCCAACACCAAAATTTATTTTAACTAGTACTTCAGAGCTATTTATGGAATTTTTAATGTAGGTTACTTTTTAAAAATTAAAAGTGGGTAGCGGTTTCACTCCCAGCAATAAAAATAATAAAAAATAACAGTCATTAAACCTTTTAGAGCTACTTGTTTCACAAGTTGTCCAAAAAAAAAAAAAAAAAATCCAAACATAGTAAATACTTTCCGAGATGATAAGTGTAGTGTCTAATTTAGGATTGATTACTTTGTATATTCGTATACGCGTCACGTTTAATTATGTTTTACTAACACGGGTAACAGGTTTAATCTATGGAAGTATTGTATTCAATTCTATAGTGTACCGGTGATATATTTCAAAACGAACTCTATTCTCATAATTTTATTTTTAAAATTTTAAAATCTATGTTATTTTCATTTATATTTTTTTCGGGCAACAACATTATTCGAAATGGATTTTATAAGATTCTTTTGATTAAATAAGACTCTAATATCAAAGTTTATCCATAAATAAAACATTGCGTTGATTGGATTTCACATTTTCGCATTTATAATATATATATATTGTGTGTGTGTGTAATACTCATCTAACAATAATAAAACAGAAAATCAATGATTAAAAAAATAATACAAAAACTTTAACGATTATCCGTATCGATTAAAATAACACCACAGTCACACCGAGAATATTATGTTAAAATTTAAATAATATTTATACACATCCATTTTAAACCAGCTTATTAATAATATTATTGTGATTCACAACGATTTGTGCCGTCTTCGCTTCAGACTCCTCCGTCCGATTTTATGCACTTTACAAACGAGTTTAATTTTAATCTCGGCTCTCCGCCGATTCGATTGATTGCCTCCACCCGGTTTTTATTTCTCTTCCGGCGTACATTCGCAATACGGCGACATAATCGCAATAACAAACGTAATACTATTACAAGGACGGACGTCAAAAATGGCCGAAAAACAATTATTCCGCTACTAAACAAAACCAACATATTCAAAGGGGCAGGTAATTATTAACGAAACTACTCGTTTCTTATGGTTTTTATTACTATATCTCCGGATATTATAATAATCTCAAAATAATTTTATAATAGATTTATAACATCGTCAAACCGAATTTCGATAAACGCAATAACGGTTCGTGTCTTATTATTTCATCGGATATACCTTATGTTCCTTAATTCATTTGTAATGGCACCAACGGTGGCATCACTGATAACAAATACATCTAGTCCACTACATCTCGTTAACCAAATCATGAACAAAGTAAGTTATGAAGCCAACTTGGATGACACCGTTGCCAATACAGATAAATTAAGAAACATACAAATTATACGGCAGAAATGGTTATAAAAATCACTGTAGTCAGCACCATATGTAGTATTCCGGGTTCTCACTACCACGACGATTTTACATCAAATGTAAAAAAAAACTGTCATAGGATAATAGGGACGGGTGCAGTTACTGTTGTTCATGGATAAAAAAAATAAACATCATTGTAAAACCATAAGCTTCTTCGCTCCACTCAGAATCTATAATAATCGATGCCTTTAGAATACCAATATTCGCGATATTCGTCCACGTTTATACAAAATCTAATTTTTTTTTCAAATATGTATTATTTTAATTTGGAAAATCGTTAATGTGAAATGATTTCCTTAGAGTTAAGCAAAACTGTAGTCTTTATTATTCTATTCAATTTATGTACATTATTATTCCCTTGTTTTGTTCTCTGACTGCTGTCCCAAATAAACACACAATGTCATAAAATAAAGCTCGTCATCAATAAAAAAGATAATTTAAATTATTGCTCGGAAGTTTCGTTTTCATATGGTACGAAATATTTCTAATTATCAGGGTGAAATTGTTTTTATATTATTACAACCAAAGTTCGGATTTTAAAACTCAATAAAACTTTTTTTTTTAAACACAAAAAAAAGCAAAACACCACTGAAAATATATATATATATATATATATATGTATAAATAGAAATAAAATAGAAAAATAAATAAATAGAAAAAAAATCAATTTGCATGATGTGAAAAATCCACAAAATATACCCATAGGTATACACAAAATCCAGAGGCAGGTTCGTTCTATGGTGCATAGGTGCAGTGCACTACCTACAATTATGAAAATTACCTATATATTGCTGTTTTGCTATAATAAAAAAAATAAATTATTAATCAATATAATATATATATATATATATATATATATATATATATATAAATGCATTCAGATTTATTTTAGAGACAAAAATAAAAATTATTTTATAGAATTAAAGAAATGTTTAATGCGAAAATTCGAGAAAAACGAATGTTATTGCACGTTATAGGTACGCCATTATTGCACACAATTCGCAGCGGCAACGGCCACGGAGTATGGACGGGCAAATACAATTTTTGCACCAGTCACACATGCGAATTTGACTATTTCATTCCCACTTCAATTAACATTAGTCTTAGTGGTGTATTGGTACACAAACGAATATTGCACTTCCGTGGCCGTACAGCCGTCTACCGCTGCTGATGGAGAATATCATGCATTGAGAACTAACTATTTCTTTTGAATAATATTAAATTTGTCCAACTGGTGGCGTTATCTCAAAAAATACTCAATAAAAAATTCTGACCGATCTGATTTACATTCAATCCATATATAATATTATTTAATAAAACGTAACAAAAACAAACATAATTCCTAAATGTATTGTAGAATTGTATCTAAGAACATCCTGTGTAAAACAAATAGAAATATATTCATATTTCAATAAAATATTTGTTTTAGTTTCTGTTTTCTGAATTTACTGTACTTATTGTATATACATTTTTAAATAAGCACCATCAATTATTTTACCCACGAGCCGCCACTAACAATATCCAAAACTTAATTGAAGACAGTATACAATAATTTAAAGGAAAAAGATCTTCTATATTCGGTTGCAACAATTAAATGAATTCAACGCGTGTATAATATATGTATATACATATAATTTTCAATGACAATCGAAGTTGTCTTATTTTAACATTTTAGTGTCGATATCTTGTTGTCGATAAATTACAAATACAATCATCTTACATGCAAGATATGAAATTTATCCTTTCATTATTATGATCTTAAACGAAGTTTAGACAATATCACGTAAATTCGAAAAAATAAATACGTATTTTATTGCTCTTGAACAATTTCAATAAGTGAAGTTATCTGGTAACTGTTTGGCTACAAAGTCGTCAATTTAATAATGATTAAATACAAAATACGTATTTAGATAATTGCCACAATCGTACGAATTAATATCTTCGAAAATAATTACATTTTTTAATCTATGCAAGTAAACACATTTTTCCCTATGTACTTCTTTATATAATATTGTAACAAATTCGATACAATAAGTATAACAGCATCGACTACGACGTTCCATCACCAAATGATTAATGAAGCCGAGACGGTTTTAATTTCAAAGAATTTTTGACTTATTTAACTCATCGTCATACAGTATAATATTAACTATACACCGCGGACATAGAACCATTTATTTAAAATAATTCCGTACACAAAAATGCCACGTAATTTTTAAATCATAAATTACATTATATATATATTATAATTGAGTAAGTCGAGTGTTATACGCATTATAATTAAAGACTGAATTTAATTAATAATGCAACTTTTTTTTGCAATAAAGATAGATCCGATTCAATGTATAGCCGATATATACTAAAAATATTCTACCTATTTAATTTTATAATGCAATGTTTTTCAATTTTCGACATTTTTGAAATTTTTTGCAACATTCCCAGGTTTTTAAATTATAGGCGTTTATCGTTCGTCTAGAATTTTCTAGAAGCTTGGAGAACCCAGCGTCTATATGGTGGTCTATATAAGCGTCTATATGGTGGTAATGAAGTAGTAAAACGATTCATGTGCGTTTACCTGTTGGTTCCTTAGTACCTATTTCTTTGATCAGTTTGATCGCACAGTGAACGTATTCAACGTAATGCCTTAAATAAAACCAACTTTAAAAAGTAAAATTTCGAATTGGATTGCTCCTTACAATAAAATTAAAAAAGTATGTTCATCAAATGGAAAGGTTATATATTGTCTCGTATGTAACAAATCTGTGTGTACTGAAAAATAATATCCATTAGATCATCAATCCAAAACAATTAAGTTTTGTATTTTATGCTCATACTACATATTTAAAAAATACATATACATATTTTTTTTAGTTCAACACATAAAATGCATTTAAAAGGAATAAAGAAAAAAAAAGCTTTTGATTACTTCTCAAAATTCGAATAGTAAAAATGTATTTTTTTGAAGATTTATGTAATGTATTTGTTCCTGCAAATATTCCTTTGCATAAACTTAATTATATGTTAAAATCATTTTTGGAAAAACATACCGGCAAATTAATTCCGGACGAAAGCAAAAAATAACATACCAAATATTTATAAAAGTGTTATGGATCAAATAATTTGTGATATTGGAAATAATTACGTTTACATAATTGTTGACGAAACAACCGATCCAAGAGGTTTGTATAAATATTTTTAATTAATTTCTCATATGATATACAATATAAAATTTACTATTTTCGTTTAGGTTTGGCTATTCCAAATTTATTAATTGGTAAATTAGATAAGACGCCTTGTAAATCATATTTAGTTGCATGGATAGAACTAAAATTCACCAATTATGAAACTATTTGTCAGTTTATTAATTCCTCGTTAAAAATATTTCCTGGTATTGAACAAAACGTATTACTTTTTATTAGTGATATTTATATGATCAAAGCAGCAAAAACATTAAAAATATTTATCCCGAAATTAATTCATATTACATGTATGGCGCATGCAATTAATAGAGATCTAGAGAAAATTCGAGAATTGTATCCCGACATAAATAAATTGATTAACAATGGTAATATATTAAAAACCTATTTAAAATTTAAATATATATGTAATTTATTTCGTTTATTTTAAGAAAAAAAGGTTCCTAAAAACACCATCGAAAATAAATAAATACAGAAAAGAAATGCTGGGTATATCTTTAACACCCAAACCTATTACTACGAGATGGGGAATATGGTTAAATACTGTACTTTTCTATGTAAATAATTTTGAAGAGTTTAAAAATTTGATTGAAAGTTTAACAGATGATGCTGTAAGTGTCGAAAAGCTAAAACAGCTTGTGCAAAATAATTCACTCAAATGTGGTTTAGCATTTATAATAATTACACTTATCCGAGTTATCTATGAATTTTAAAAATTTGGAAGAATCTCATAGTAAACTACTGAAAAGCATGGATATTTTTAGAAAAATTGAAGATATTTTAAAAAATATTCCTGGTCTAAATGGAGAAAAAAGACAAATGTATATATATAATTGAAAAAAATAAAGGGTACAAAACTTTAGTCTTACTATGAAGTCATTTCAGATAAAGCAAATGTTAATTTAGATATAACGCTTACTTTATTAAATTGATTTAAATATGTAACAATAACTAGTGTAGATGTAGACCGTAATTTTTCTTTGTACAAACATACTTTAAGTAATAGAAGATTTAATTTTAATGAAAATAAATTAGAAATGTATCTAATTATCAATTTTAATAAAAAAAACATTACATTCATCTAATTGTTTTTATTTGACTTTTGCATTTTTATAGTGCAATTTATTATGCAATTTGTACGTATTTTTTGGTGCAATTATATAATTTTAATATGCAATTTTTGTGTATTTTAAATGCAATTATGCTGGTTTTTAGTTGTAATAAATAAAAACTTTGAAAGTACGACGTTCCTATCTGAAATTTCTAGTTTTCATAACCACAGAATTTTTTTAAAAAGATCAAATTATTTAATTTACAACGTTATTAATGATGTTATAGATTTAGAGCGTAGCTAAGAATATACTTATTGGTTTCACAATGATGTTTATTAGATTAAGAGCGTAGCGAGGGATCTATTAGTTTTACTATAAGTTTATTTTTTTCATTTTTCTGTCTGTAAACAACTTTTCAAAAAGAAATCTTGCGAAGTAATTTTTTGATTTTCTAAAAGGTTTTCAGAATGATTGGAAAAAACCGGAAAAAAAACTTATAGATAAAACGCAAATATTTACGGCAACTTGGCGTTCCGATTTAGTTATTTTAATTTCCGTTCACTATATGTTTTCTACCAGAATATTACTCCAATCATAAAATAACAAAAGATCGATTTTATTTTTTATAAATTATATAAAATTAACTACTAACTAAAAGATTTTAGTCATTTTTTGATATTTAAAGTAGTTTTTATAATAATTTGAAAAACCAAAAAAAACTATTTGATTTTTTTTTAATTACAGCACGACAATTATTTTAATTTAATTTGTTTTGATTATTTTAAATTTTTACAATTTCCGTTTTCTACCAGAAAACGGCAAAAGATCTATTTTGTTAAACTTTTTATCTAGTTGGTAAAAACAAATTTGTTTTTTTGGTTTTCTTCGTAATTTTTTAATAGTTGAACAAAACCAAAAAATAGGTTGAAAATACGGGAAAATTTACGGAAAAAATGATTTATTATTATCCATTTTGTTTTTTTTTTTCATGTAATTTAGTTATAAATATTCATAGAAACTTGAAATTTAGATAGAAAATGTATATTTGCTTTTCTAGGCGTGATCAAATTTTCAAACGATTTGAGCCATTTTAAGCTATTTATAGATATTTTAATTTTACAGTTTTTTCACGTAATTTTGATTTTTATGTACTCTGTAGATAAAATTGTTACACTAAACAGAAATACTTAAAAATTTAACAATTTATAGAACAGTATATGTATAATTTTTGTAAACCATTGTACTATTGTGGATGGAACTATTTTTACCAGAGTGGTAGTTCGGATGTTCAAACGAGGGATAAATTATTATCTGTTTACCACCACAGCTTCAGCAATACCACTTAAATACAACATTGGTGCAGTAATTTAACTATAATAGTAGTTTTAAAATGCATAAAAACCAAGTATTCCGTTTATATAGTGTTTTTCATCAACCTAGTCAAACGGCCGACTTTGTGACTTGTTATAATTAATATTTGTTTTTATTGTTCATATACAAATCCGAGTATCCAAACAAAATATAATATACTGTCTCCGATAGGATTTTTCATTCACCAAGTACCTAATACTTACGACAACAAAAAACCAGATTAAACTTGTTTTTCTTTATTTGAAAAAAAAAATACCCGTGAGCAGCAGGCTCCATCACTAAAGATGAATTTCCCCTTCACCCAATGTTTTGATATATAAATATTCGTTATAAAATAATAAATATATTACAACACAACAAACTTATAAAATATAATACATCAAGGGAAAGGAAGTGGTTGAATGTTGGAACCAATAAACGTACATAGATTATTTTAGGGTGCCCAAAGCAAAAAAATATCCCCTTCTACAACAATATACTGAAATTTATATTGAAATTGAATCCAATTTTTATCACTTCAATCAGCCTATAAAATAACTTATTCTCGAGTTTAATCTTAATAGGTACAGAAGGAAAGTGTCTATAAATATATACGGAATAAGATATACACACAGTTCACTGTAATACTACAATAATCAATATTTAAGTTAAGAATGAATTTAATTTGTACGTTTTTCCATTGATTATAAAAACTAGTATCTAGTTTGAATCTATGGTATTACATACAGGTGGTTAACAGTATGATATAATTACATGAACACAATTAAGGGATATGCTTAAATAGGATTAATTATTATCTTAACAATCATTTTAACTTTTTCATTTAGTATTTTGTTAATTTAAAATCTAGTTTTTGAACAAACTGCAGCATTCTTAATTATGATTATATTGTATTCGTAAAACTGCAAAATATGTTTTAAACCGTTTTTATTTATTAAAATCTCATTATTTTTTTGTTTTTGGGTCATCAATCTACGTCCGGGTACCGAAATATCATCTTAATAAGTATAATGGTGTTTACCAAACACTCAGTTACTACCTGGTAAATAAATGAGAGAATGTGACATACTGACAGACCGTACACTAAAAAAACACGATTTTAATCAACATCGGGAGTAGGTAAGTATGGATTTCGTTAGTATACGTTTTACATCGCATGTGTCAACAATATCCTGCAGTCTACGACTGAAAACGCTTCGATACGTTTACTAAATGTATATTTTTTTATTTTTTTTTTTGAGTAAACAAAATTTATATACGTCATACAAAATAGTAACCCACGCAGATTTATTATTTTAAATTGGCGGAGTAATGATATTTATTTATCGCATATTCCCACTGCAGCTCTCACCACTTTACAACAGTAATTGTTCAAAAAAACCACATCTTGTACCAGTATATGTTTTGAACAAAATTAAGTCTCTGTACTGTACTGTACCTCAGAGATAACATTATCAAGGTGTAAAAATAAATAAATAAAATAAAAATATTTGGCGTCATCGACAAGAAAGATGTTAGCAAGTGAAGTTAAATAATAGATTGTCAAAAATAAACTCGCTCAACTATAAACTGTATAATTTACTATTTACTTTATATCACGATGAGTATAAGATTTGGCTACTTAAAAAAAATTCTTGATTTGATATGGAATATTGGAAAATAATGTAGTTTTAGGCATACTTTTTCACAAAATCGTTTTTAGTTTCCGAACGTAGCGAGAGAGCTATTGGTTTTACAATGCTGTTTATTTTATTGTTCTTTGTTCTAGTCTGTGGACACGTTCTTTTCCTAGTAAACTTGCTCCGATCTTTACAAACCACTCAGATCGTCTTGATTGTACTATAAGTCATTTTTTTTTTTTTGATTTTCGACGACATTTTTTTTAAATATAAGCACTTATTACTAAGATGGGAAATACGTAGGAAAACGTACAATTTCACGATTTCATTATTTTATAAAAACACGGACGACGTTTTCTACCAGAAAAAATGATTTAATCGAAAAATCACAAAACGATATGATACTACTATGATAACGGCAATGATAGTTATGGTATCATTGCAAAAACTTTTGAACCACTTTTGTGCTTTTAGGGAATTTTAATTTTTGAAAGTTTTTTGCTGTAATTCAATTATAAATACATGTAGAGACTTGAAACTTGATAATAATACTTATATTGGACTTACTTAGAAGTGGTAAAATTTCTAAAATCATCGGACGATTTGTTATTCCTTTTTTAATTTTTATACAATGGTACTTTATTTATTTTTTTAAACTCTAGACAATTTTTATCCAATTTATATTAAGAAAACTTGCTCCGGTGTATAAGTATAGCACCTTTTCTGAAATTTAATTTTATCTAATTGGTAAATAGCTCATTTTTAGATTTTCGAAACGGTATTCAAAATAAAAACGATTAATTGGGGGAAAAACACAATTTTTTCACGATTTCGTTATTTTAAATAAGTACCTACCACAGTTTTTAGTACAAATTGGCTCCAATTGAAAAACGACAAGATACCTTTTTTGTTGAATTCTCAATTAAAATTAACAAAAGTTACGGCACTTCAAATTATGTATTACCGAACTGCACTCGAAATCGTCTTTCGTCAGCAATGATTTATCATTGCTTACAGATATAAATGAAATAAACTTATGTATCTTACCTACCCGACTTTTCACCTACAACAGTGGCCGCTTCCAACCCCAGTATCAACTCTTTTTTTTTAAATCCTTAGGTATACTGAGTTTTTCCAAGTCCAAAACCATTAATGTTATATTTTTTTTCTTTTTAAAACTGTTTTATTATCATTTAAATACTAAATGCTCAAATATACCTAACATTATTTCTTTAATGAAATTAATAATTATTAGTTCATAATTATATCTATCAAAACCAAGTACGTCCAAAGTGTAAACATATTGTATTCCAAAAATAGCTCGCCTATGAAAATAATGTATTTGTAATGTACTATTTTAATTTTTTAAACTAGGTTAATTCGGTATTTATAAAAAAAACTCAACTCATTTATGTTTTATAGGATTTTTTTTTTAACAACACTCCAAAATCTCGTTAGGTTTTATCAGAAATTTTAAAAGAGAAAAATAGCCCTTAATGTTTTGTTAATTTTTTTCTAATTAGTTAAATGTTCCACCAAGCTCTGCTTCAGTAGAACACATTTTTTTCAACTTTTAAAGATAAAAGTGAATAAACAATGAAATTGTTTATATAAAGGCAGCGAAATTATTTAAAATTAATAGATTTTATTTCATCAAAACAACTTCATCAGACCTCAACTAAGATTTTTGCAATTGTAAATTAATAATAACATAACAACCATTTACAAAACCCAAATTATCAGTTTTTAAACATATATTAAACAATAAACTATTATAATACCTAGTTACATAGTATATGTATTAATATTATGCGTTTGTGTATAGAAACCCAAATAAATACCTAAATTTTTAAATAGTTAACAGGACATTTTTAAAACTATATTATATTTTTTAATATTGGCTAATATGAATTTATACTTAATATTTATATTTAAATTGTTATTGATAATAATATATATCTCCTTGTCAACCTATAACTTAATTAATATACCTACTCCCACCGACATTTTTGGCAAGCATACATTTTTTTTGAGATTATCTGTGTTCTAAACCTATGCTTAAAAACCTAAAACAAATAGAAAACGAATTTAATTTTATACAAGTGACTACTTACATATACTGCAATTTTATATTTATGGTAACACTGTTTACTCTGACTGATGAACATTTTACTGACATCACGTGTAGGCGTTCCGTTCTTTTTTTTTTATTATTGTCAATGTCAACGACCGTTTTTATACTTAAGGAATATCATGTCAACCGAAAAATAAATATTTACTCTTACAGTGAACAAAACAAGACTTTACACCTACACGTATTAACAATGATTTAATTAAAATATCTTGCCCGAGTTAAGTGGGGTTACGTCCCAGTTTTGAGGGGGAAAATTTCAAATCCACAGGGGTCATAGAATTCAACATCTCCCATTATCAACATTGGAAATTTATAACTATGATCAGTACAGAAAATATGCAAATTTTGATGGTTTCAGTTGAAAAATTGTCCATAAACCTTCCCATTAAATATTTCTAAACAAGTTCCGATTCAAATGCTCCCTTATTTCAACTGTTTATGAATAGTTTATATTTTAAATTTTCATTAAAATACCAAAATAAGCAAATGTAACCAATTACATAATAAAAAAAATAGTCAATATAGGATAACTACTAATACAATGGATTCGGAGTCCCTAGAGGATTCACAATAACTTATTAATATACTGCATCACTCTTAAGGCAAACACGCATGATATGATATAATAATTATTGGATATTTATAAATTCCCGGGAGTAGCATGTTCGTTATAATATTATGGTTTTGAAAAAAAAAAAATACGTCATCGAAATAATAACTCAAATATAATCTCATCGTTTGAACAAACAAATTTTATTTGTGAATATAACCGCCCTTTAGAATTATAATTATAATTTTTTTGTCAAATTTAACATTTACTATCTACCTAGTAGCGTTCCCGGTGGATCATTGGACTTACTAGATAATTGTATGATCCAATAAAATTTAATTTAAAATTGTACGCGCTACAAGGCAGAAAAAAATAATTAATCGTTGTATACTGATATAAACTAAATAACTATTTTTGCAACCAATCTTCCTAAAATATTGGCACATCCCCATTAGCAGTATCAGCTCTATTTTTTTTTTTTTTTTTTTTGATTATATGTATTTCTTTCAAGATACTGCATTTAAATATATTGGTTTTTTAAAAAAATTGATATTTATTATATAGATATTATGATTAATAAATACATAATATGTTTTTATGATTATGAATTATTATGTTTATAAAATGTGTTTATGATTAGGGTTTATTATTTTTATAATATGTGTAATGTTTATATTAAACATTGTATTTTAAATATATTAAAACTAGCGATGGGAAAAACCGAATAGGTACCATAGAACTATTCGATAGTTCATCTAAACTATATAAAACTAATAATAAAATAAACTATTCGGACAAGTCCATCACTAATTAAAACCCAAACTCTATAGTATAGACTTGTAACTTAAACATCATGCTCGGTTAAAAAAATAATTCCAACAATCCGCTTTTATGTCATGAGTGATGTATTATTATTACATGTTGTACACTGCAAACATTCCAAATGCATCATTCCGAACAGAAGAACTATTTTTCAGCGTTTTCTGCAAATATTCCTTAAACGTTTACATTTTGAAACAAAAACGGGCGTCAAAAACTATTCTCGTCATTTAATATAGTGTATAGTTTTTATTTTTTTACTTGACTAAACGGTAGCTATACCTATTTAAATGTGTAAATGTGGTAGCCATTGCCTCTACCGATGTAGGGATGGGTTTTACGTTAAACAATTTTACTAGTGTCACCAGAAAAATTACTTAATTGTGACTGTATAAGTACAAGTAAAAAGGACGTCATATACAACATAATAATTAATAATTTAAACCTTTAACTACCGATACATTACAATGTACACTGAATACAATTGTGATTTATTTGTTCCAGGAGCATTCAATATATATAATAGTATAGGTATACTTTTAAAAAAACATGTTCATGAATAAAATAAAACACATTTCAAACCCATACAATTTCTTAAAACTTATTTTAGATTCTGAATGGAGTGAAGAAGGTTTTACAAAGATGTTTATTTTGAAATTTTTTTTTCAACTTTTAATGATAGCAATTTTTCTAAAAAAAATTTCACTGGGGAGGTACTTTAAAGAGGTTATATTTCGATTTTCTAAAGTTTTTTTTATCAAATGCCAAAAACCAAAAAAAAAACTGAGGAAAAACGAGAAAATGTAAGAAATGTAGGTATTAGCTAAAAATATTATGGCCTTTTTTCCTATGGACAACTTTTCTACCAGCAATTTTAGCTTAAATTATGATGACAGCAAAAAAAAAGGAGGTATTTTAAAGAGGTCGTTTTTAAACTTTCTCCGGAATTTTTCTCAGCAAATGTAAAAAACTGGGAAAAAACATGGGAAACCTGGAAAATCGTAGGAAAACTAAAGAAATCGATACATTAAACAAATATTATTAAAGAAAATATACATAGAGCCTATTTAATTATTTTACTGTATTATGGCATATATATTGTTGACAAAGCATCACTATCAACTGAACTGTGCTCAAAATCGTTTTTTCGTAAGCAGTGGTTTATCATTGCTTATATATATACATTGAATTACCTATAACAGTGGTTGTACGTTCCCATTATCCTAGAACGTCTTTTTTTATAGTGTTTTGTTAATACAAGTTTGTGTTTGATAAAAATTGATAATTCTTAGTTAATTTCATCTCCTTGGTAACCATTAAAAAATTGATAAATAATAAATAATATTTTATAAAAATACGACTTTTATCACAAATCAGTTCAAATATTTTGTAATCGTTTATATTGTAATAATTTAAATTCCTCTTGCACATTACAATGTGCATAGGTATTATAGTATAATAGACAAAGTATATAGTACTTTTTCTCAGTGCAAATTTTAATGTACAATCAAATATCTTAGGACCAGATAGAATGTTAAAATGTAATAGGTATCTTATTTATGTTATATAGTAAGAAAAAAGAAGAAAACGATTTTTATCAAAAAAAAAAAAAAAGTAATAATAATTGGACATTAAAAGCATTAAATTTGATTATATTTTTAAACGTGTAACCCCCAGTCTTTTTAGGATGGTTTATAAGCGCCTCATATACATAGGTTATATAGTGTTAATAAATACCTAAATCCAGTGGTGGTTATAGGGTTTTTTGAGGGGGAAAGGAGGCCCAAAATTGTTCATATTAATTTTGATCAATGAACACTAAATATAAAATACCGATAAGATTACAATCAAGTGTATGTCCTGACAGACTGATTCATCATCACCTAGTCTATACCACTGAACGGATCGAACTGAAATTTGGCACACAGATTATGACGCTATTATGACGTAGGCATCCGCTAAGAAAGAATTTTTGAAAACTTATCTCCTAAGGGGTTAAAATAGGGGTTTTCAGGTTTATTTGGTACGAATATCTAATTGCTTATTTATTTATTTTTGTTTATACAAGGAATACATTGGTGTTACGAAAAAGAAAACTATTATAATTTGTATTATTACTATTATTTACACTATTAGTTTATATTAATTTCACAATAGAACACATTTAGTCCACCGAAAGTGGACTACCCACTTCCCACCATTTTTTTTCATTCAATTCTGACATGGCCAAAACCAAAACTAAATATGGGTAAAATAATAATATTACAAATTGGCACAGGCGCGGGACATTTAGCTTAAAATATAGATTATGGGGCTATTTTTTTATGTAAGAGTATAAGTAATATTTGCAATGTTAAATCCGTAAATCGTTGCTCAAGAAAAACAATTTTGAGTTCAGTCAAACATTTTATTATTTTAAGCTGAATTTAAAATGTTTTAATTGTACACATAAAATTACAAAATAAATAAAAACTGTTCGGGTTTTAAGAATTTTATCATAAATTATAGAACATAAAACGCTTACAAAAATGAATTACGACACTATGCTTGGCTTTATTTTTTCCACCACTAATTATAACTTATGACAAATATTAGAGTAAAATTAATTATTAAGCATTTTTATAAGGCCAACAAATTGTAATCCTTATGTAACCAAAAAAAAAAGGTTCGACAATTTCCAATAGTTATACATAACTCAATAAACGTATTAAAAATTGCACCTTGTCCAAAAATGTAATATTAATACATATTTAGTGAAAGTTTCTAGTCTCTAAAATTATTTTTCACTAATTAACAACATCAAAAACAAAAAAATCAAAATTAACAGAAACGATTATTTCGTGAGTATTCTCGATTTTCTTCGAACGTCTTTTCCCAATATATAATTAAGAAAACCACAAGAAAATTTAAAAAATTACCTATTCGATTAACCAACCAAAGAGCATGCACTTCCAGTAATCATTCCTATTGTTGAAGATTGAATTAAGATATCTGGTCGAAAATTTGATCACAGACACTAGACAGATTTAGGTAGGCATAAAACAATTTGTATACTTCGAAAGAGAACCATCCGAAAAAAAGAACATTTTACATTCAAATCCGGAGCCAGTTTACTATAATCTCATTTTAATTATGTAAATCAGACTTACAATTTGTCATGAGCAAATCGCAATTTTTTTAACGATGAAAATTATATACACTCCGGTTAACAGTTATGTCTTTAAAAACTCGTTTACAGCTTTTGCAGCTTTTCCTTTACGTCATAATATTACAAAACTCTAGTTTATATTCCGGTACAATTCATTGTTCGAAATAATTGTTTTTGGACTAAATACACCAATGTATTATTCAGAAGTGAACAATATTTTTTGCCGTTCAACCACAAACATTATGTTCTTTATGCTGCCTGGAAAACGAGCCCGTGTGCCATTTATAAGTTTACCGTTTTAATCGGTTTTTAAAATAATTATGTAAATCGTTTAATAATATTTTATTCAAATTTTTTGAACGGTTGGCCAGTTGTTCTATATTATTTAAAATTCAAAATAAGAAAATACAGTTTTCCCTGTTATAAGTTCCGCAGTGTCTGTTGAAATGCAGAGGAAAATATTGAAATTTCTGCAGTCGACAAGGATTGTATTTTCGTTGGCATAATATTATTATTGTAATTCGAATCTTAAAATGTTACGAGTATTTCCGTCAACTTTCCGTCAATCTCTAAGGGATTGAATAAGTTACTTGAGATAGACCAGAACATATTCAACATTCAGTGTTTTTTCCTTAGTTCAAAAGAAACCAAATAAAAAAAGACATCCTAGGATAAAATAGATGAATGCAGCCACTGTTATAGGTAATTTTTATGTATATTTGTAAGCAATGACAAACCATTGCTAATGAAAAAACGATTCTGAGATTCTTTGATGCTTTGACAATAGTACATATGTCATATTATTTGTTTAATATTGAACCAATTTTCCCGTTTTTCCCGGTTTTTCATATTTGCTGGGAAAATCGAAAAATTACCTCCCTAAGATACCTTCCCAGTCAGATTTACTTTCAGAAAAAGTGCCATCATTGTAAATCGGAGCAAAATTGCTGGTAGAAAAGTTCACAGGAAAAAATAAGGCCGAAATATTTGTGTACTAATACCTATATTACGTACAATTTCCGTTTTTTCAACATTTTATCCCGGTTTTTCCCAGGTATTATGAAAACCGTTAGAAAAATCAAAAAATAACATCCCTAAGTTAGTATGGAAATAGAATTTCCTTTCGTAAAATAAGGTACATTTAATATATCGGAGCAAGATTTCTGATAGAAAAGTTTGCACAACAAATTGAGAGGTATTTTGCGAGATTAAAATAGTCCGAGTGAGTGATGGCTTAGATTCTAGGTACACCCAAAATAAATTTGTTTTTCCTTGTTTAAGTAAAAGGAAAAAAGAGTGCATACAATTTTGTTCGAAATCCGGGTTTGAACTCATAACCTCTAGGATCATAGTAGTAGGCATGTATAGCCATTAGATCACGACAAATATGCTTTAAGATTTACAATATAGAGTTCTTTAACATGACATATAATATCAGAACTTTATATCCAAAAAAAATTGAAATATTATATTTGTTCCGCATAATTTTTTATTCAAACAATTTTCGTCAAAATTTGATATTAATATTCCTTTATAAAAAAAAAAAATACTACATTAAACTCAAATTATTTTTTCGACCACATAGTAAAACATAATGAACCTCCTGTCAAATTTTCAAGCATTTCTATCAAGACTAATAATTTTACCAAAGAGTACCTACCGAATAAAAATTACGTAAAAAACTAGGAAAAAAATCTATAAATAGTTTAAAAATGGCTTGAAGTTATAAAAAATTTCACCGCGTATAGAAAATACAAATATAAATTTTCTTTCCTAATTTTAAGTCCACAAAGACGAAACGAATATTTTAAACTGAATTTCAACAAAAATATTAAAATTTGTATAAAAAGCTTAAAAATTGCACAAATGTTTTGAAAATTTTACCACGTCTAGAAAACACAAATATAAGTTTTCTGCACAAATTTCAAGTCCCTATGAAAATTTTTAACTAAACTACAAAAAATAACAAAATTGTTAAAATAATAAAAGCATTATTTTCATAAATTTCTCTTTTTTCTAGCGTTTTGTCCTAGTTTTTCACAGATGTTATGAAAACCGCTTAGAAAATCAAAAAATGACCTCCCAAAAGTACCATCTGGACAATATTCCCATTCAGAAATGGTACCGCGCGTATATATCTGTGCAAGATTTCGGGTAGAATTTTTTTTTACAGGATAAAAAAATTAAAAAAAAATTAACATCTTGGTAAAACCAATACATTCTTCGCTACACTCAGAATCTAAAACTTGGTTTGCAAAGATTTTTAAGCGCTATAGATTATAATAGGATCTTAATAATAAAATCACAAGATATCTTAAAATAGTTTTTTAAAATAGAGCAAAAAATACCAAATAAAAGAGAAGATTAATCCAAGTAATTGTGTAAATTATACTAGAAAGTTTTGCAAATCAAAAATGTAACTTATCCCACGTTCCTTAGAGCTAATTATAGACGAACTGAAATTTAATCATATGCTTAATGCCGATAGAATATAATATATATTGCATATGTTGCTAATTGATAAAAAAAAATTGCAAAACATAAAAATAGCTGTGTAAAAATATTTTAATATATTTCAATTTAACTTTATTTTAGTTTATTTTTTTTATAACTAGACTTTTTTATACTTCGGTAAAGCTTATTCGTAATGACGGTAAACTTTATTCCAAGTATCATTCTCTAATGTAACCTTATTACCGTTATCAAATTAACTATATTTCACTTTAATTTATAAATGGTTATATCTTTTTTTAGTAAATGCTTTTCATTTAAAATCAAATTCGAAGGTCACCGCGTCCCGAAAAAAAGAACACGAGTTTTGTAAATATAAACCGTTATAGATAAAAGGACATAAGCAAAAACACAGTTAATAATGTGGATGAAGTAACCACCTTTTAACCGTATTATTGAATTATTATAGACTAAATTATTATAAAATTGATTCTTCTAAGAGAATAAACAATATTACCATATGTTTTCGACTATATAGAAAGATTGAATTCTAAATACTATTACGTCTTATTTAGTCGCGAATTCAGGGGGAGGGCATAAGGGCACGTGCCCTCCCTATTAATGGACTACAGTTTTATTTATATATTTTATTTTAATTTAATATGTAACTTATAATTAGTTGACTGAAAATATAAATCATGTACCCCTTCAAAAAAAAGTCTGGATCCGCTGCTGGATTGTTATTTCTTATTTTATTATCATTTTTTCCCTAGTGAATATTTATATATAACTGAATTATTTTAATAACAGTCATATTATAGATTCTAATTGTAGCGAAGAAGCTAGTTTTTATTAAGATATGTTTTTTCTCAAAAAAAAACTTTTTTGAATTTCTAAAATGTTCTATTTTTTTTCATGCAGTATCATAAAAAATAAGGAATTTAAGACAAGTGGTACTTTACTTGAAAAAAATTGTTTGAAATGCTCAACAGTTAATCAGCAATAATAAGACCCTTTAATGTTTTTTCTTGCCATAAACACTTTTTTAATTAGTAAAAATGCTCCACATTATTTACATCATACCTTAATATACGAAAATATATATTGTACTTCGATTTTTTGCCCAGTGGTATTTTATTTAAAACAAAAGTTTAAAAAAACTAACAAACTGAAATACTATATTTATAACTGAACTCCACTTAGAATAGTTTTATGATTGCAGTTATTTATCGCTGCTTTCAGTAAATGAACTAAATTTATTTTAACCTTGCAAACTTCCCACCTATAACAATACACATATGTCAAACTTTTTAAAAAATAAAAATAGTGACGAGCCATTCGTGGTTTAGTAAGAGTTAATAAAAAATAAATAAATAACGAATTAACAAAACTCCAAATTCGTGGATGTCCGAGAAATGAATTGTTTTTTTATTTATTTATTCAGTTTGAGCATCGAATTTAAAATTTTAAATGCGATAAAACGTTTTTTTTTTTTTTTTTTTTTTTTACCGGTAAACACAGTCCTTCAAATAAAAGTTTATGAATAATTATACAGAAATAAAATTAATGAACATGATTCGTGTTGTTTTGTTTAATTATTTACATAAAGGAATTTACAAAAAAATGTTTTATTATAATATTTTACCGTAATAATGTTTGAAGTTTCGAGAAAAAAAAATAAATAAAATAATAATAACACGCTTTGACAATTATATTTAAAAAAAAATATATATTTAAAATTAATTTATTATTTATAAAAACGTATAAAGATATTTTGTTATACAGATGCTAACTGCATTATTATCTACATTATTAATAAATCTATATAATAATCAAATTCAAAAGTCTATATTTCAATAATATTATTATTATTTAACCACATTTTAACATACATGTCCCAACCCCTACCCATTTCAATTTATCAACTTTTTCCAACTCTAATATTTAGAGCTCCATTCCTGCCAATTCCTGCCACCACTCCCGGAATTCCTACTCAACTTCTACCCTCGAAAAAATCAAAAAAATCTGGGTGGGGCGGGGGAAACATTCGGTCCAATTATAATTTAGAAAATTGCGGATCTGTAAGACAGTTTCGGCCGCTGGAGTCAATTAAATATTGCAAACGTAATTGAAAAATTAGATGGTTATACTTGATTTAGGAATTCTATATTCGTGGATACGAATAATTACAAATTGGTAACTAATTTGTGAATCCTCTCGTTACCTCAAGTAAGTAGCCAACTTTTTCCATGCAACTAAATTTATTTTAAACAAAAATAATTAACACCATTTAATAAATAGAATGTTTTATTTTAAATGCTATTATAATACGTATTTAATTATCTTCAAAATATATCTGTGTGAATAAAACTCTATTTAATACTTTTTAAATTACAAACAGTTTATTATTTTAAGTTAAATGGGTGCTTTATATGATATTGTGATAACTGTACTAAATAAATTCACAATTATTAAACATTATAACTTCCAAGGAATGACTCTCTCAATCACCTCTCAAATTTTCTTTTTTTAGTAAATTAAAAATGGAATACATTTCAAATTAATTAAGAATGATATAAATTTTCATTAAAATAATTAAAAAAATAAAAATTATTATTTCATACTGACTGTAACATGTTGAAGACACATGCGCTTATACAATCAGGGGCTTGCCCAGGGGGTAATTTTGGGAGTTTATATCACCCTCAAATTGACTTCCTTAACTTCTAACCTTATTTTTTTTATAAAACAAAAAGTATAAAAGATGATACATTTTATCTAAATATTTAAAAAAATGATTGAAATCCTAATAACTCTTCCAGTACCTATCAACTGCGACAGCATAACGAGCTTTTTCAAGTTTACGTCACATAAAAACATAGTTAAAATCAACTACGGTGAAAACCGACTCACAGGATTAACTCCTCTATTAATCTATAATAACAAACCAGTAGACCTAGATAAATTAGTTTAAAAATTTGTTTGATCTTCAAACAAGATGTTATTTATGATAGTATAAACAATAAAAAATATATGTAAATACATTGGTTTCTAAAAATGTTTTTTTTTTTTTTATTACTATTTCTACGCTTCATAGGTTCTAGTTTTATTATTTACAGTTATAACTTTATAAGGTGAACTATTAAAATGTGTTTATAATATTTAACAGTATTATAAAAAGATAAGTGGTTTTATGTATACACTTATACAGATTTTTATCTACTTATTTTAATAATGTAGTTGTAAATTTGATACCAACGTTAAAAAATTTAAATCACCCCAAAACAAAATTCTAGGCACTCTCCTGTATACATTCATCTAGCACTCAATCATGTCATTGGTTTTTTTCTTATCATTTTTGGTACCATAATTTTAAACATACCATAATACTTTATATGTTTGGTGCCCAAACGTGTTAAGATTATGATCACTAGTGCCTATATTTATTTTCCTATTTGAACGGTGACAGAATAATGTACAATGTGCATTTATCAAATTCTGTTTTTTTATATCCTAAATTATACCTATTTCATCGTTTATACACTTGTTGAAAACATCGTGATTTCTGCATAATTTATAACTGAAACATTATTAAATCTATTACAAAATGTTTAACACCTAATTTTTGAATTAAAAAAAATACAACATTAACTCGGCGGTTTCAATGTTTAAAGCAAGTGTTATATTTTAGTATTTAGTATATCGTATATTGTAGGTATATTATACCAATTACCCAAATACATCGACTGCGTGTTATGCAAGAAAAAATAATAAAAAAAGAATTATTTTAAAACTTTAATAGACTAAGTATGTTTTTTTTCTTTTCAATTAACATAGATATTAGATATTAATATTTTATATTCTGAAGACCGGTTACGGTCTCGTTAATTAAATAACCTCAATTTATTTATATCTATATTGTCATAATCAACAATAATATTATATGATAATAGTAATGATAATTAAGGCCCTATTAAAATGTTCTAAAATCTATCGAACAATTCTCAATGAAATAACTGAAAATGTCTTTAACGAAATAATACCCTTAAAAAATGATTCTAGAATTCTAAAACCGCTCTAATAATGGAAAAAAAGCGAAAAATAAAAGTTACACGTCTATTTTTATTTGTTTAGGTTACGCACCACAAATGTTAATGAAGAGAAGATAAAAAATTATCGAAATCATAAATTTTAGAACTATTAACAAGCAGTATTGATGAAAAATACCTAAAACCTGTTAAATCTAATTTCATGAAAATACAATTTCTTGAGATAAAATTCTGAATCACCTAAATTCAATAATATATAAATATGCACTTATACTAACATAATGACTGAAAAATGCTAAAAAAAAAAATACTTTAAAAATGTAAAAATAACGGAAAATACAATAAAATTCAAAATGGAAATTTTACTTTAAAAGTATCTGTTATATGTGAATCGAATTATGTACTTGTAAAACATTATATTTGATTACCCGGAAAAAAATGAATTCTGCATTAAAATTCGGGCACTAATGATAATATATAAAGTAGGTACTTTATAAAGTGATAAAATAATAATTATAATACATAAGACTACGTAAGTCTAACATGCATTTGCATATCAATCTTGCTAATTCGTATTAAATGTTACCTAGGTAACATAGAAAATCAATTAAAGACGATGACAAGATTCAGTAAATGAAAATTTTATATATTATTATATCTAATACATTATATATATTTTGAATTATTCTATATATTTAGCGTATTTCAACATGCATTTAATATTTTTAGATTCTGAGTGAAGCAATGATAGAAATGTAATGGTTTTACAGTGATTTTTCCTTTTTTTTTTTTCAATGGTGAAAAACTTTTCCACCAGAAATCTTGCTCAGATTTTCAAGTGTAACACCTTTTCTGAAACGAAATTGTGTCTTATTTATACTTTAAAAGAATACAATTTTTAATTTTCCAAGTAATTTTGATAAAAATTGGGAAAAAACGTAAGAAAAACGTATAAATAAAAGGACAAATTTTACATCGTAACGATTTTATTTTCAATTTCTTTGACTGGTAATTAAAAACATTATTTTATTAATTAAAATACATTTTTAAACATTACAATTCACAATCAAAAATTTTGATAAATTCTCAAATTTAAACTACGCCTGTTATCTGCCAACATATTGTTGTACACCGAAAAGTTCGCTTCAAGTCAACCAAAGAAATTGGTGCTTATTTAAAATATAATAAATCATCACAAGAAAAATCTTCAGGTAAATTATCCTTTGTCATTTCTTCTCCCAGTATAATTTTTAAAATTTTGGATAGTGTTTTAAAGCCCAGATTCTTTTCAATAACTTGTTCAAATTTTTTATAAATTGTAATGCCGTTGGGACATTTTACTGTAGTTAATTTATTTTGTCTACATTCTCCACAGTTTTGATTGCGTCAGTTAAAAGAGTTCTCTGAGTTTCTAAACTTGTAACAGTCGTAGCCAGAAATTCATAATTTGTATAAATTAAAACTAAATTTGATTCTAAATCTGTTTCTGGCATAATTTTTTTAACTTTCCCAATGACTAGCACGTCATCAGCGTTTAATAAATTATCGACTTTTTTAATTGTTTTAAAATTCTCACAACAGTGCATTGAGACTTTTAACCAGGTTTCCCAACGCGTAATGATAGGAGAAGGAAGCAATGTTGTTTCTGGTGCTTCACTTCGGAACAATTCAATGCGAGCTGGCACATTTAAAAACACTTTTTTCATATTCGAAATAAGTTCAACAATTTTTGGAAATTCTGCACGAATTTCCTCCCATACACGATGCAAATCATGGACGAGGCAGGTTATATGAACCATTTTAAAATAGAATGCTTGAATGGATTTTTCAGCTTTCCCTATATATGGTACTACATCGATTACAAATAAAATATCTTCGTCGTGTTTAATTCCACTTGGTCACAAATAAAAAAATAGTTTTGTCAATTACTAGTCTACTAATTGTCATGTGGTTTGATTTTTCCAATACTTTTGATGCAAGTAAAAATATTTTACCTGGTTCATCAGTTAGTAAGGTTTTAATTATCACATTGACAACATATCGTCCTTCTATATCTGTCGTATCATCTATAGACACCCAGATGTTTTATTAAGTATTTGATTTCTTATCTCATTCATCGTATCTTCGTAGCAATCATTGACATATATTTTTCTCAGTGTAGATACAGATAGAATTTACTTTATTTACGTATTTTTCAAAGAATGAACGAAAATGAGGATTTCCTTAATTTTTCTAATGAAATATTTGATTTTAAGAATGCTTCACATAAATACTTAGCAAAATCAGATTTTCGTGTTAGTAAAGTAACTGTTGAGTTGTATTTTATTTTGACGATTAGAGGCTCTTATATGTTTTTCAGTACTTTTTCAAGTACTGAGTGACACTGAAACGTTTTTCACACTTTACCTTTACCTCACATATCTTACAAAATACTACACTCCCGTCGAACGCAAAAATATGTTCACTGAATTCAGTAACGTAGTTTTTACCTCCATAAGTAGCTGATATTTTACTTTCGGCATTTTAACACAATTTAATCAAAAAAGACGGACACTCAATATTATCTCACGGAACACGTCAAACAATATAAACGAGAAATCCAGAACTTGACTAGATTCTATAATTTTACAAGAAGCCGAAAAAATCGTTATCGTAATGGAAAATACCAGAAATTTATTAATAGGCCATTTCGAAGTAATTTATTTTGTCAATTAAATAATGTTTATTGTTGCTTACAGATATACATTAAATTCCCTTCTGTATCCTACACTCCCAACTTCCAACCAACAACAGTGGCTGTCCCCGTCCCAATTATTCTATGACCGCTTTTTTAAACATGAATTTATTTTCACGCACACTCACATCACGTCCGGCCCAAACTTTAAGCGGCCCACCGAGATTTTCTTGTAACTCACCTAACCAATTCGGTACTGCCAGTATTAGCTCTTTTTTTTTATTTGAAATAGTTTTTTATTTTTTTTTAATTATAGAGCAAAACCGAAAAAATACGTAGAAAAAACGTTAAGAAAAAATTTAAGAAAATAATGTTTTTTTTATTTAAAATTTTTTTTTTTGTTGTAATTCAGTTGCAAATATTCGTAAGACTTAATATTTGGATAGAACACTTATATTTGCCTTTTCTAAATGTGATACAATTTTAAAAAATTTGAGCCATTTTTGAGCTATTTAAAAGACAATTTAATTTTGCGAATTTTTTACGTAATTTTTGTTCGGTAGATACCTCTGTGAATAAAGTTATTAGACCAAAGAAACATCCTTGAAAATTTAAATAGAGGTTCATTATAAGTCGCACTTTGTGATAAAAAAAATATTCGATATAGTGTAGAATTTTAATATCAAACTTTAATAATTATTACAGCCTTTCAAAACATTTATAACCGAACTCTGCTCAGAATTGTTTTTTCTAGCAATGATTAATCATTGCATACAGATATACATTAAATTCCCCTCTATATCCTACCTTCCCAATTTCTCACTTACAACAGTGACCCACCCAGCCCCCATCGTGTAAAGTATGTCCAATATAAGAACTACATTCAATATGCAAAATAAATGCAAAAGAAAACTTGCTGCATTTGAGAGTCGTTTCACTAATTTAGACAAATAAGTACAACAAAATGTTTGAATAATATTAATTACCCTTTCATTTTAATGTCGAATAGGCTCCATAATATCTCTAAATGTAACTGATTGACTTCAAATAACATAATGAATTAAAACACATTTTTGAAACATCAGAATCTAAAATAGATTTTAATAACATTTGTCACGAGAGAAAATTGTTCAAATTTGAGAAATCTGGCACAAAAAGTTAAAAGTGCTTTTAAATTAATTTACACCTGCGAATAATTTTATTTTTTTGAAAATGAAATTCAACAAACACAAATTACGCTCGAACATAATAGACGAAAATCTTCAACACTTATAAATACACGTTTTTTCGGGAATTGGGACATCTTCACTATTTATATATAAGAAAGCCTCTAAATAACGGACACTTTTTAACATTGATATTGATCATCTTTATCGTAAATTAAGAATAATATTGTAGATAAAAGTCTATAATACTAAATTATCTTGTATTACTATTATGTATGTACATTATTATACTGTACTTATATCTCATATTATCCGTCCAGTCGTTGACACATTATCGCATTGATGAAATGTAATTTTAAGACGTATTTAATTAATGTAAAAATAAAATAGACTAAAAATATATTTAATTAATTAATTTAATAAAAATACAATTTCTCCCTCTAAATAAGAGACACCTCTGAATAGCAGACAAAATTTTAGCGAGTTGAGTAATAATAAAAACAATACTAATAATAAATCACTCGGTTTTAAATTTTTACTCTAAAATTTGTTTGTATTGAGTCCAAATCTAATATGGGAATACATAATTTTGAATGTAACCAGCGAGTTTATAAAGCTTTTTAAAAATAGCTCGCAAGATCGTTTTGGTTGGCCATCCCTTTTTGAAAATTAAAAAAAAAATACAATCTTTATTTTCTAATATAAATACAAGTAGAAAAAAATAAACTTGTATAATTGCCCTATCGTATTGAGTAGTTTTAACACATGGTGTAAAGGTATTTTACTATATAGTATTATACGATTTTTTTTCTACCTAAACAACTTTTCTACCAGAAGTCTTCCTCCAATAAAAAAACAACAATTGGGGGGTTTTTTTTTTGTATTATGGATCTAATCGGTGTGTTAAGAGATATTTTTTTTTTCTTGTAGTATTCATAATAATTAGGAAAACCTAAAAAACCCGTACAGGAAAACCGGACAGATGTATAATAAAAGTTGAATTATTTTCATTTTTATTTCGCTGCTAGAAATCTCACTTTTAATTTCAAAAGTAGCCACTTTCTTAAAAGCCAATTTTGTCAATATTTAATTTGGTCTTTTCTAGACGTGATAAAATTGAAAAGAATTCCGACGATTTTCCATTTTTGTTTGGTTTTTATTTGATTTTATGTGAATAAAATTATTTAGGCCGATAAAAAATGCTTTAAAATATTACAAGTTCGTCATAAGTTGTACCTGTCGGATAACATTACTTATGTAAATAGTAAATAATAGAAGCTTTATATTGTTAAAAAAATATTCGCCTAAAGGTAATTTTATTATACATATAAGGTTCAAAATAATTAACGAAAATTGTAAAAATCACAATTATATTTCAAAACATATCCAACGGACTTCGCTCAAAATCACATTTCGTTATCAATGATTTTTTTTTTTTTAAATGCATATACTATCTTACGAGACCTAAAATATTGAATCATATTTTTAAAAAATAAATGTATAATTACTTTAGTCGCCGTGCAGTTCTTTTACTGTCAATTTGTTGACACGGTCATCGGCATGACGAATCCATCCGCGGAAGGGAATTACATTTACGAAATCGAGAAACGAACAAAAAAAAAAAAAAAATAGTAATAATACAAAAAAATTAGCGGTGCTGATATTAAGATTGTATCGCGTATGAATAAATCGAATTCATCGAATTGCGATTTTTTTTTCCGACTGTAATTTTTAAAAAGATTGTAAAAAATAATTCGAAACTATCGTGGACCACTACAATTGATGAAACATAAAAAATATGACTTTGGCAGCGTTCTCGTACATTGTATTAAATAGGTATTAGGTCCCTATTGTATCGTAATAACGCAAATCGTCACGAGAAGTTCAACTATGGTCGATTATGTTTCGGTAACGGCCCGAACCGGACCGAAATCGCGGCGTGACAAAACGACGAATGCGTTGCGCACGACGACGCGACGGTGAAACGGACCGAACGCTGCCGAACACGCCACTCGACTGGCTGCACGCGAGGAAAACCACGAGGAAATCTCGCGCTCCGAATCGACGGACGGCCGGAAGCGAGCCGCGCGCCCGCGGTGGACCGGGACGAAGCCGTACCGGGCCCGGGCTGGACCCGAATCCCAGCAATACGTTTATTTTTATTCTCAGCTTTATACTTTTACGTTTCGAGAGCAAAACAAATATACGTATAATCGTACAATATATATATATATATATACATTATAATATACGTAACGGTAAAAGTATACGTATACCCGTATGAGTATATTGACCCTGGCGATATTTGGCCCGGAGGGATGGGAAAATAAAATTTTACCGTAATTTCTCCAGTAAAATTTCATCTTATCGATCATATTCCACTAGAAAATATTTATTATGTGGGTTAATTATCGCGAGAATCAATTTTAACTTAAACGATAGATACGGAACAATTTTATGTCCCAATATTGATTTCGATAAAACCCAAAATTATACGAATTACTTTAGTCGAAGCCCGAAATGATATCTGTAGTTAAGACTTTTGAAAGAGAGCTGATATAATGGAAAATCGTATGATTTTTAAACGGTAAATACCCAGAACTTTAATACATTTTAATATTTTTTTATCTAATTTTTCATTTATTTACAATAAAATAAAAAAAGACATTCTAGAACAATGAAAACGGATACAGCCACTGTTCTAGGTAATTTAATATATACCTGTAAGCAATGATAAACCATTGCTTACAAAAAAACGATTCTGAGCGCAGTTCAGTTGATAGTGATGCTTTGTCAACAATATATATGCTATATTATAGTAAAATAATTAAATAAGTTCTATATATTTTCTTTAATAATATTTGTTAATGTTGTACCGATTCCCCTGTTTTTTTTTATGATTTTCCCAATTGTTCACATTTGCTGAAAAAACTCCGGAAAAAATCGAAAAATGACCTCTCTAAAGAACTTCCCCAATAAAATTTTCTTTTAGAAAAATTACTATCATTAAAAGTTAGAACAAAATTGCTGGTAGAAAATTTGTCCACAGAAAAAAAAACCGTAATATTATACAAATATATTTCGTACATTTCCCCCTTTTTTTCAGTTTTTTGCATTTAATGAGAAAACTCTTGAAAAAACGAAAAATTACCTCTTGACCTACACCGATATCTTTTCAGAAATGATGATACACGTAAAAATCAGAGCAAATCCTCTGGTAGAAAAATTGTCCACAGAAAAAAAACCTTTTTCTTTACATCTTTGTAAAACCGTAAACTACTTCACTCCACTCAGAATCTAAAATAGTAAAAAATTATGAATATAATATATTATAATTATAATAAAGATATATTTGTGCTGGCTTGTAAGCTTGAATACCGTCACATCTTGAAGTACACGAATAAATGTTTTAAATAACATTGACACTGAATACATTATCATGCCTAATTGGCTAATTCAATCAATTTATTATATACGTTTTCTGAGTAAATAGTCAAGATCAACAATGAATTTATTATAATTTATATTGAAATCGAATGTGAATAATAATTTATAATTATAAAAATTATATTTATGACAACACAAATAATTTTCAGGTTTTTAAAAATAAATATACAAGCAAAAATAATTGTGAAAAAAATTTAGAAAAAAATCACACGTCTTTAGATTCTAACCGTAACACAAGAATGTATTGGTAATTTTATTGGTATTGGTTATGAAGTGTGAACAAATTTCTAACCAGACATCTTATTACAATCAAAAAATGAAAAGGAACCTGAAATTAGATCGTGCATTGAAGAAGTTATTTTTTAATTTTCCAAGCTGTCTTCGAAATAATTGAGGAAAAACGTAGACAAAAAAATCTTATTATTTTTGAATTTTTTTTTTTTTTCTATAAATTAGTTAAAAATAATTATAGTGACCTGACATTTACACAGAATACTTAACGCCTATTCTAGATGTCTTAAAATGTATTAAATTATCTTTTGAATCCTCGACCTACTCAGTATCTACTCAAACATATTTGTCAAGTTTATCAAAAAAATCAGTCCTTGCAAAATTATTTTTTTTAAATAATATTATTTGTTTGCAGATTCTTCCTTTTTCGAACGGGAAAGTCTACTCGAATGGAAACGTCAGAGCATGGTAATTTCGTACCAACGATATGTGTGTACTTATAAGCAGCGACGCGTTCCGAAGGTTTCTGTTTCCTCTTTCCGTTTTTACGACAAAGGTTACACTGTCAAGCGGAAGGAATTAAACCTTTTTTGCGCGCCACTGCAGCAGTTCCTACACACCAGGTTTTCCACCCATAAAACTAAGGGCTGACGTCAACATTTACCCGGCCTATGTCCAGGCATATGAGTAAATAATATTATTATGTAGATCACGTTCAACCAACCAACAATACAAATTATGATTAGGGATGTAAATTTAATGCAAAAGAAATCTTTAAAAATACATTTAAAATCCCTTAAAAACAACACCAGGTTACGAGTTACTAAGCACTCGAATATCAAAAAAGCAACTCAATATTCCTTTGAAATAATCAACTATTATTATGTATTATTGATTTGGATAACTCATATAGGTGTACCTATATTTAATCTACATAGTATCAATAAAAACGAATTAAAGTTTCAAAAACAAATTCGTTGTTAAATTGTTTGAACACTTTGTACTTCTAACGCTATATCTTAAGTACAATACGCTAAACAAAAATATAATTACTACATATTATGTATAATATTATACAACACTATAAATTATAACATAATTATCTGTGCTAAACCTTTAATTTTTTCAAAACATCATATTTATATTGTAACAAAACAATCAATACTAGTGTGTCGGAAACGTTATATTAATAATATTTTAATGATTCAATATAATTTATTGATCTCAAAAATTTATTTTAATTTGTAGGTATATAGGTAATAATAATTATTATGATTGATCGATTAACTGCTTACAATTGTTAATATTAATTTGTCAATGTACATGTACACATATTTTAACAAAGTCAAAAAGATATTTATCACATAATATTAAATTACAAATAAACAAAACACACACATGCATATACATAATAATATATTCAAATTTCACATATGTATTAAATTCTAAAAATCATTATCAGAATAAAAATAAGCAGAAATTATCGTTCAACTGAATTAGTCGAACATACTTTATATAGGTGAGTCACTATTGTAGTTTAGAAATTAGAAAAATACTCTAGAATATTTGGCAATTTAGTTTTTATATTGAAATTAACGATTCATCATAATCAAATCATTATAATCATACAATGATTTTGAGCGAATTTCAGTAAACTGATAAGGATATAATATTAGGTAGTTCAAAAATGTATCGTTATTTGTTTTCAGTTTTTATTTTTTTTTAAACTTTACATCTTTTATGGTACGGTTTGAAAAATTGGAAAATTTTTGCTATCCGAAAAAGAGTTTTCGAAGAAATAAAACATATCTAAGTAAAAATTAATATATGTGCTATCATCATTACACTCAGAATCTAAAAATTTAAAATGACTTTCGACTTAAATTATATGAGCGGTTTGTTTTATTCTATTAAACCTGTAAGTACTATAATGTGTTTAAATAATAAACGCGTATAAACTTGGATACACAACTTTGGTAGACAACAAAGGCTATTTAAAAGGTAATTCTATTACATAGTGTAATGGACTCGTTTATGTAAAAGTAAAATATTTAAGTAATAAATTGTTATTTCATTAATATTAGGTAGACACAACTATAAACTACAGATGTGTTATATTAATTAATTTAATTAATTAATGTTATAAAACGCCACATTTTAATAATTACAAATTAAAACTTAAACAGTTACCTATTTTAAAAGTATAGCTATGTAATAACTTATATTGTAAACTAATAAATGCGATCAAAAACTAAAAGAAATTAAAGCTACAAAATTTCGTTATTACATAATTACATAATACGTTAATACGTAATTACATAATTTATTAGGCACCTACCCTACTATATGGCCACGGAAAAATTATATTTTTGTATTTTTGGTTTATTAGTAAAGACATTGTTTTTTAATTTTTAGAAATTCGTTTAACCTGTGTCCTTGCAATAATCACTAGATCGATCTTAAAGTCCACGACCCGACAATTATATTTCTCCCTATACATGCCATATTGATTATAATATTATAGACGTTTCAATCGTCAAATTAAACTTAATAATAAATAAAATGTAGAACGTATCAATAGTTGTACGTCAATTATACTGAATAGTCGGAATATGAAAAAAATATTTCAGAAAATACGAACGAAATTGTTCAACTATAGATGGTATTATATAGACTCTTGATAATATTGAAAATACCATTAATAAATTTAATAAACAGCATCTATCTAGATTTAGGTACAATCAAGAGTTGAAGATTACAGTGGACTCGACAAGCAATCCTACACTTTTATGCGTAGTAATGAAAAAAATCTCGAAAAGAAAGATTTCTTAAAGCTTAAAATACCCCATTTGAGATAGTAAGATATACCGAGGAGAGACGCGAATTTTTTAAATAGAAAGCCAGACTGGAAATTAAGAGCATCTGACAGGAGAATTAGAATATTGGGTGTGTAACAGGATGTTCCTGAATAGTAACTGATAAATGATAATTCCAAAAAAAAAAAAGGATCATTTTAATTAAACGTTGGTAGTTTTTATAATTATTTTTTTATTATCATACGTTTTAAAGGTACATTCTAAAAAATTAATATAATAATAAATACTAATCAAAATCGACATTTGCATGAGTATTAGTTAATGTTTTATACTTTTAATACAATATTATTTATAATTAGTGTACGGATGTTGTATTAGTCAAAAAGTAGTAGAACTAATTACAATTGGTATTGTACTAAAAAATACTGATAATTGCGTTTAAACATTATATTATTATAACTTGTAATTATATAGGTACTATGTTTTAATAATATCGTCGATATCCAATATCGAAGAATCAATGTTACAATATATATATATATATATAAATATCAATACTACAGAATAGTGTTTCGACCACAATGCGTTTAATTAGTCATAATAAATAGTATACATTTATATTGTTTTTGAATAACATGATTATACAATTATTGATAAATTTGTTTTTACAATATATTTTTTATGATTTCAAAGCCCATAGGTTAGGTCCAGTGGCACTGTGCAATACAATTATTGTTACAATTCGATTAAAAACAAAACGATTTTCCTCTATTAAAACATCACGCCTAATATTTAAGAAGTTTAGTATAAGAAATTTTAACGAAATTTTATTAAAAAATGATATAATATTTATCAACTCAGAAATATTCAATATCAATAAATAATAAAATTATACAATTGTAAAAATTGTCTCATTTCAGTTTATCACAAGTAGGTATTTATTTAATAGCTAAAATTTGTTTAAAAACATATTTATGCGAAACAGAAAAAAGTAGCCTTAAAAAAATGATTTTAAAGATAAAACGTCTATATACTATAATATTAGATTGAGGACAATTTATTTCCTAGATAATAACATATTGCTAATGCAAAAATACATACATTTGTTTACAACATTATTTTATCAGTATCGCGGCCTCTTTATAAATTATCGTGTTTAGTATAAAATATTTATTTTAGGCATCCCAAAGGTTGCATAACGTACAGATTATGGAACGATACAATAAATACGGTACATTTATAACCAAAATCACCTAACTACGTGTCAAATACCTTTTTGAAAAAAACCTTCGTTACACAATAGTAAAATTTTTATTGTTGCTTTTATAAATACAACAATATAAAAAAAAACGATTTAGTCATCGTAATAATAATATAATTATTGAAAGTACTGCTACGACTAAAACGAAACATTGTCGTTGCTTTATTGTTACTTACTTTGAATGTATAAAGCACCCTTAACCACGTGCAATGTCTTACATTGATTGATCGATAACTTTCAACTTTTTTTTTCTATCACAAGAATGCTTGTATTTCTAATACGAATTTGATATTTGTTTAATTAAAATTGCATCATGATAATCAAAAAAAAAAAAAAAAATTAAACGTGTAAAAACATTATTTCCATATTTATCAAATTTTAATCTTTTATTAAATATCAAAACAAATAGGAAAGGTAAGAATAATGGGGTCGGGAGCAACCACAGGTGGAAAGTTGGGAAAATAGGATATAGACGGGAGTTTAATGTATATCTATATGTAAGCAACGATAAACGAAAAAAACGATTCTGAGGGTAGTTCAGTTGATAGTGATGTATATGTGATAACATATGTCATTTTATAGTAAAATAATTAAATAGACTTTATATATTGTCTTTAATAAAATTTATTTCAAGTTGTACTAATTTTCCTACGATTTTCTCGGTTTTTCACATTTTCTAGGAAAACTCTTGGAAAAATCAAAAAATAACCTCTTTAGTACCTCCTTAGTGAAATTTCCTTTTAAAAACATTGCTTTCACTAAAATATGGAGCAAAATTGCTGGTAGAAAAGTTGTCCACGGATTATGTTTAATATATTTCGTAAATGTTCCCGTTTTTTTTTCGGTTTTTCGCATTTGATGAGAAAAATTGACCTCCCTAAAGTACCTCCTCACGCCGATTTCCTTTCAGAAAAAGTGCTATCATAGAAATCCGAGCAAATATTCTAGTAGAAAAGTTGCGAACACATTAAAAAAAAATAAACATCTTTGTAGAACTATAAGCTTTTTCGCTCCACTTGGAATCTAAAATAACCCATATCTCGTGTCGTTGTGTAGGAAAAATTGACCTACAATGTTTTCATTTACAAAGTACAAATAATAATATATACAAGGGAAAGTATTTTTATTCACTTTATGCACTCTGCAAGTGCTCTTAAAAACGACTCACAAACACTTTTAAACCCATCGTATTACAATAATAATAATTACGAATTGTCGTACTGCCAAAAGTATACGTTCCACTGTGTAACTCGACTTTTTTTTATTCAATGGCCATCTACTTAAATTGCGTCATTTAATATGTTATTGTATCTGTACTATTTGTATAAATTTGCTAATTCAAATTATTTATATTATATATTATAATATTTATACAGTGTGTTCACTACTATGTTAGCAGGTAACACTAAATATTTTAGACGGATGACCTAGGATTTAAATATCATTTTTGGGAGGTGATGGGAAAACTAAAATATAATTTAAATATATCATTTTAAGATAAATGTGTACATTTTCACCCTCTCAGTACGCGTACGTGCGCAATACTTTGAATAGTAGATTCAAGTAATCCTATTATTTTAAAATACAATTAATTAATAATTATATATTAATATAGATGAGTACAATATTTTTCATCTTAACAATTTCCCTGAGGTACAGCCATCTTTAGTTGGTTAAAAAATATAATTTTTTATAGATTTTTCAAAAATTTAAAACGCATGACTTTAAAACTAAAGAAACCTAACTACGGTTTTATGGTGTTAAAAATATGTGTGAAGATATTCATAAAATAACGCATACATAGTAACATATTGTTTAAATTTTTTTAAATCATATTTTTTTAAACAACTTTAGATGACTATCTGTAAAATTCATTAATTCTTTTACTAAATATCAACTAAAACAGCGCACACAGCGACAAAAAAAATCAGTCATATTATATTTAATAATAATTACTAGATTTTCAATGTTGGGCACTCTAAGAATATATATATATATTCTATATATATTATTTTTTAAAAGGAGTTATTATTGAGTTAACATTTAAACACTAGTTTCATTTCAACAGTAATAATATTATAGTTTCGCTAAATCGGTTATATATAAAAAAAAAAACAGTTTTTGGTTAAATTCTTTATGCGTAAAATAAATGATTACCAGTCGTTATTTGATGAACATTTATCATTCGTGAAACATCAAAATAATAATGAAACAAATGTTTGGACAAAAATTAAAAAATTGTTTAGAATTTTATAATCTGTGAGTTAACAAACTTAACAACAGAATTTTTTTTTTTTTGTTCAGCATTTTTCTCGCGCATAAAATATACGAGTCCAACAATTAAATACTTAAATTACATGCCAGGATTAAGATGGTCGGTATATAAGACATAGAAATAATAGTTTTCCGAGCCGAACGTTCTAAACTCTTAAGGCTCACGATTAGTATAATTTTAATATTTTGTTTCGTTATTTATTATTTTTAATACTGCTCATCCGTAATAGGTAAGTACTAAGTAGGTAATAAACAATAATAATTATTAATCATTCATTATACTATATTGTACTGCGAATATGTTTTGTTAATTTTTATATTCTTGGCAACCTTTCACATACGTTGTATTTTTATCCCTTTGGGTTCTTTTAAAAAAGTCACTAACTATATTATACAAATTGTATACGGTAATACTACAAGCGCGTGCACAAAGTGAGCCCAGACTCGACTGGACGGTTTTTAGGTGCTCTAAAGCTTTAATAATAAAATATTTTCTTGTCCCAAAGGGCATATCAACTGAAAACTCTCGACAGAAAAAAAAACTTCTATCCACGTACAACATAATATCGTGCTTTGAAACACTATATCAATAGAAAAAAAATATATTTTCCAACATATATATATAAAAATACACGCAAAAAATTTATTGAGTCTGTAGTATAGATAGTATAGATAATAATAGCGAAAAATCGAAGTAAAATAAAAAAATAAAAGTAATAAATTTTCTTATAAAATATTTATAACGGATTCGTGAAAAAAAATCAACGGAATTTCGAAGTTAATTATACAGCTAGTCCAGCCCTTATTTTTGAACTTTCAAATTTTTGACTACTCACCCTCCCATATTTTTCGATATGACAAAAAACTAATTTATGTTAAGTTTTGTGATTGTAACTTACCCCTTTTATATGTCGCAAGAAGGTTGACAATTTCCAAACAGGGTAGTTTTAAAGTTTTTTGTATTTAACAATAAAAAATATTACTTTTAAGATAAAAATATTTAATATCCTAACTATAGATCTGAATATTTTCTATGAAAAAAAAATTTTACAACATTTCTCCTGAATCCATTATTGTTTAAGACAAATAATAAAGTATTTATTTTTTGAAAAATTAAGTTTTTTGCTGTTCTTTAAATTATCTGCTAAATCAGCGATGTTATGGTAACATTAAATAAAATGGTAAAATTAAATTAAATTATACCAGATTATACAATATATTTTTAAAAATTGATAAAAATAATTACTAATAAATAAAAGTAAGTACTTAAAAACTACCCTGTTTAGCAATTTTCAGCCCTCTAGTAGCACGTGAAGGAGGTAAGTTACTAAATAAATTACTAAATAAGTCACCAAATTTAATACAAATTTGTGTTTTGTGATAACAAAAAATATGAATGGGTGAAAAATAAAGAAAAGTTAACTTTTTTTCTCCCTCTATTATTAAAGGCCGCTTTAAGCTACATACAATTATCGTAGAGTAATAATAGATAGGGTCGGATTTAAAACTAGGGGTACTACAATTTCATGGAACGCCATAGCCGGTAGTATTCTTATTATTATTATTATTATTCTGATTCTTAAAAATAAGGTTATCATTTACAACCGGTTTTTGTTGTTATTGAGTTTTTATTATTTTAAATCTTTTTTAAACAATCATTGTTGGCATTGAAACGCCCATTGTTGTAATAATTTTACCATAATATAACACCTATATTGTTGACAAAGCAACACTATCAAATGAACTCCACTCAGAATCGTCTTTTCGTTAACAATGGTTTATCGTTGCTTACAGATGTACATTAAATTCCCGTCTGTATCCTACCTTCCCTAATTCCAACCTACAAAAGTGGCAGTAGCCACGTGCGAAGTATATCCTTCTTTTTTTTTAGATTGACTTCAAAATACTTTTAAGCTAATCCATCATACATTTTCATGTAAACATATAAAATTGATATGGGAGTAATTGGTAATTGGGAGGAGAGGTTTTTTGTTCTAAGAAGTAGAGGCTTGTTTTTTGTTAGCCAGAGGGTACCTTTTAGATAAATCCGGCCCTGATAATTAGCATAGTCCGATTTACACATTTCAGATGTATTACATAAACATACTTACATACTTACATATTACATACATTACATACATACATATTACCTTTGAACTATGATTTATTCATAAACAATATCGTTTACGGAAATTTATACAGACTCGATTTAGCTCATATTATTATACCAGACACTATAAGACGTATATTGAGCGCTATCGGTTTCGGTTCGGTTATCAAGTCGTTAGTTATTATCATTTTGCTAGTTCTATATTAAAACAATATCCACACACAATATCTGATCGGGACGAATACAATTTTTATATGTGATTACATATAAAAAATTTCGTTAATTTATGTTAATATTATACTTTTGTCTGCTCTAGGAAACTTAAATCGTAAGTTTATATATACCTATAGAAAAGAAATGCAATTGGATCCAAAAATTATAGCTAGAATAGACTTATAAGTCCATTAAACTTAACCGTATACAAATTTGGGTTTTGTTACAAAAATATTGCTTTACATAATACTCGTATTATTGAGTAAATATCGAAGACATATCATAATATACAGATTACCGGATATTTAAAGCTAATATATTCATAAAAAAAATTAATTTTTCAAACTTAACAATACAATAAATACACAATATTATACCTATAAGATATTAGATAAAAATCAAATTTAAAAATATTAAAAATTGTATATACCGTACGGTATTTATAACCGGGTTTGATTTAAATCGTCGTCAGATAGTATAAAAAAGGCAAAAAAATAAAACGATGATAAATTATAAGAAGTATACATTAGCAATAAAATTTACATAGTTGTTAAAAGTAAGTACTTAAAAATGTATATTAATGTATAAATACAAATTCAAGTATTTCAAATGCAATTAAATTATAGAAACCCTTAAAATAATTTTAAAATTGTTAATTATTCGTAAAATTATTCATTTTTATTTTTGTAAATAATACTAAATGTAACTAATTAAATCGTACATGTATACTCAACATTTAATCAAATATATAGCATGTTACAAAACTATTATTTAATTTTCATTTTCTTACAAACGATATCCCCAAAAACTTATAATAATAATTACACTTTAACTTTTATGGATACAATCGTTATACACTCATGGAAATTGATACTTTATCAATTTTAAATTTTAAACATTATTTTTTTAATAAACCAAACTATTACATTGTTATACAACATACTGACGTAATATATATTTTGACCTATTTTACCTCCTTCCCTTTTAAACACAGGATGATCACTTTATCGTAAGACATTCATTACCTTGGAAAGTATTAATTTTCATCGGAATTTGTTGAATAGAATATTTAGGAAACAAACAGGTAAACAGGTCTACAATTTTACAATTACTTTTTTTTCTGTCACCCTTAATTTTGGCGGTAAACCATTATCTACTTTTAATTTTTAAATAGAAACCTTTACTAAAATTCCCATAAATAGATGGGACAACTAGTTAAAATAAAATGTTGAAATTTTTGATTTCTGTCAATTCGTTGACGATATATTCCACTTTTAACTTTAGGTCAGGGAAGAGTAGCAGTGGATTATTAAAACGCCACGCCACACAAATGATACTCCTAGCAGTCCTAGCTAAGTAATCTTTATCATAAAACTTAAAAAAAAAAATATATATAATAATTGTTTTTTATTTATTCTATAGTTTAAAAAAACTATAAAACAAATGCTTTAATACTTAATACTTTTCGGCATAAAAATATTTTTGTTTATTATATAAAACACACAATATGATATAAGTAATAATAGTTATGATGATGTGTACCTATACACTCTTAAAACATTAGTGTACCGTTCCATAAATCCATATCAAAACTTACTCATCTTTAACCAGTGGTGGTTTTAAGAGAGGGGGCTAATGTTCTCTTAGCCCCTCCCCCTCGGGACTAAGCTATCTATTTTTCTTAGACAAGTATTATGATATATCCATATGATATCCATATGATAGAGATTTGTTAACCACGGCTAGTTCAAAAACATCTGTTATATGTTATATTAATGAAGGAAAATTTAGATAACTTTTAAGATTTCGAATAAAATCTGGCAATAAGATATTAGAAAATCATCTTAAAACATCTCATGCTAAAGCTACCTATATAAGTAATATAATACAAGAAGAAATAATAGAATGCTGCAATGAAGAAATTATTGATAAAATATTAATAGATATTAATTTTAATAAGTTTTATAGTATTATATTTAATGAAACTACAGATGTATCACATTCATCTTAAATGTCACTAATTTTAAGATATATTTTTGATAGAAAAATAAAAAAAGATTTTGTTTCATTCATAAACTTTAACACATACTTTTATAATAGGCAAAAGTCAAACCAAGAGGAACAGATTAATTACAGTGAAGAATGTATAGAAAATGAAGAAAACACCATTATTGAATCAAAACTCTCAGGTGATATTCTTGGAAAAATAGTAATTAATATTCTAAAACATTTAAATTTAAACTTGAAACACTATGTTGGAATTGCTACTGATGGTTGCTCGGTTATGACATCCACAGTTCGTAGTGCTGTTAAATATATTCAATCAAATGTAACTCCAAACGCAGTTTATAGCCTATGTTCTAATCATTGTTTAAATTTATTGATTTCTAAATCATCTAATGTCATAGCACTTAAAAACACTGTTGATATAATTAAGGAAACTATAAAAAAATTTTAATATGTCAGCCAAAAGAAATCATGTCCTAAGAATAGTATTTGGTAAAGAAAAACATTTAATGAGTCTATGTGAAACAAGATGGATTGAAAAACACAATAGTGTTTTAATATTTAGGAATTCTTTATAATATATCATTAAATCTATGAACCTTATAACAGAATGGTAAGATAACGATTCATCAGTGAAAGCTTATTCTCTTTTAAATTCATTCTTTTTCATTAACCACATGTCAATTTAAAATATCACTATTTATACCATCAGATTTACTCTACTTAACATCACCTGCAAGTAAATTAATTTAAGGTGTTCAAAATGACCTACATTTTGCTGAAGACTGCTTTAAGGATATTATAAACGTTAGGAAAATAGACGGTCTAACAGTGATATAAATTTCAAAACAATATTTAAAGAAAATATTTATGAAAAATTTAGATGTAGAACTAAAATTACCTGGTGTTGCTAAGCATCAAATACATAGACCAAATATAAATACTTTATCTGTAAAAGAATAATTCAGAATTTCTATTTATAATTCACTGTATGATCATATACTTAATGATCTAAAAGATAGATTTTTAAGTAAAAAAAATGTAACTGTTTATAAATTATTACTTCTTATACCAAGCTGTGTTATTGATATCAAGTTGCAAGAAATAAATAATATTACAGAAATTGTTGATAAAGAATACTCATTTATTCTCATAGAAAAACAATGGTTTTCATCTGAACTTAAATTATGGATTGCAAAATGGATCAGAGTTAAAAATGAAGGTAAATATAAAATCTATTATTTATTTTTTTAGTATTAATTATCTTATAATAAATTAATATCTTAATTTCAAGGTTATCTACCAACTACAGTAATAGATGGTTTAGATCATTGTCAGGATATACTATTTCCAAGTATTAAAGTATTGCTTTTAATTATTGGCTATCTGCCCATCAGTGTTTCATCAGTTGAAAGAAGTTTGTCTACTTTGCGCAGGTCAATACATTAAAAAAAAAGGTCTACATTAAAAATTATAATATCAAATTAATAACCAAATAATCTTATTTTTCTACTAAAATGTTTTAAATCTAGGTTAACAGATTGGTTAAGATCCCAAATGAGCCAAGATAGATTTAATGGTCTAACTTTACTTCATGTCCATAAGGAAAAATAAGTGTCAACAGATAACATCATTGAACGATTTTCCAAAGTTAAAAATAGAAACTTGGAATTAATAATGTAATATAAATATTTTTATTTTTTCAAAATAAACAGCTGGCAGCTAATTTTTGTTATTTCTTTTATGTGTTTATATTTAAAGATGGTTAAATAGTTTCAGATTAAAATTGATAGCAGTATAAATATTTAAACAAATAATAATAATAAAAAAAAAAATGATTTACATATGTGAATTCAAATTGTATATAGATTTAAAATACAGCTAGGTAAATTAATGAACCACAATTAACTCCCCCCCCTTTGGTGAGAGATAAAATCTGTCCCTGTCTTAAACTGTAGTTAATGGACTATGAAAAAACATTATTCAACTTATAATGTATCGACTTTTATTTATTTATATGAACACTATTATACGGGTATGGTATAAATATTTCGAATTTATCTGTGTATGATAAGCCGATAAGCTACAGCTAGGTTGGCCGCCAAATGGTAGATCGCGGTAGATTTGAATGTCCTTTGTTAGAATCTATTTGTATACAATTAGTAGATAAATCACAATTGTTAACAATTATCATTATCTTAATACTTCCTTTGTTGTTAGTGATAAAAAAATATTTAAATTACTTCTGAGTTTTATAATATTCCTTATTCATTTCAGTCTAATATTAGAATTGACAACACAGTTGTTCCTGCTGAACGCAAATTTGCTATACCGTACGTTTGTAAGACGGAGACAAACTATGCAGATATCGTGTTCTCTTAATTCACAAACAAATTTTAATAATGAGACATAAATATAATTAATTGATAACTAGACAATGAAAATCAATAAACGTACACGTGCTATGCAAACATGTTAAATTTAAAATATTTTATCTAAAATATCAAACTCAAATACATATATTATACAAATTGAGGATAACTAAATGATTATTAGGACCAATCTGATATAGAAACTATTATATATGGTTCGTAAAGTCCATCTATCAGTTCTTCACTACGTTCTTTTCTACTTTTCTCTGTATCTTTCATGCATTCCTAAACGATTACGCTAACTGTATAATACACACGGAAAGGTTCTCTCTACGGGGATGTACTCGTATTATAGTGATGATAACTTTTGTTTTTATTACTATTCCCTTTGGAATTTATAAATAGTTTATTGTGTTTATGTTTACCGAACCTAAAACGAAATATTTTGTTCGCGTACAGGCTGTCCCACGAAGATATACCCCTTGAATATCTCCGGAGATAATAAATATAATCAAATTCTGTTTTTTTTTTTATATATTACTCACAAGGATGAGGAATTTATATTTGATTATCTTTATTATCTCCGGAGATATTCAAAGGTTATATCTTCGTGGGACGGCCTGTATATGTGTACACAGTTCTTTTTATTTATTTCTCACAAAAACCATTTGAAAATTATTAAATTGATGTATATCCGTCTAACTTACTGTTACTCAAACCAACCAAATGAAAAATATAGATAATATCTATAAATTATGTGATATCCCTGGACCTTCGAAAATAAATCGTGCTAAAAGAAATTTTAAAGAATACTTTTATAAAATAATTATAATTAATATATATTATATGAATTATAATTTTACATTAATATTGTATTATATTCGTAATACATTACGAATATAATAAAGAATAGTAAACATTAAAATTTATAAGCCCCCAGTTTTTAAATCGTTTTTTTTTTTTTTTAATAAAACAGTAAATTTCACAGGAATTTTAACGAGGCACATTTTGTAGGAAATTATTTTGATAATGATAAAGTTCCTAATAAATTGTTTGTATATTAAAAATTTTAAAAAATGTATATAAAAAACCAAAAAACAACCAAATTTTTAAAAACTTAAACCACTTTGAGGCACTTGAAGGGGGTGACGTATCATACTCAAAATCAACCTAAATTATTTGTACAATGTACTTAATAAAATTCCAAGCCTGTGACACAAAATTATTGAAGTTCAAAAATAAGAACTACTTTAAAAGATATAATAATTTAATAGGAGAATGGACAGACAAATATACCAAGAATAGTTGTACCACTATGAAAAAAAAAAAAATAAATACTATTTCTGATGACTGTTTTTTAATAGTTAAACACATTCAAAAGTAACTTACATCCAATTTAGTTTAGATGAAATAACAATGAAATATATTTTTTCTGAGGCTGAAAAGATTTTTAAAATATTAAATTCTTGCATACTTATTGTATATGAAACATATTTGTAAATACGTTTCCTGAACAATAGTATTTTTAAAGATAATGTGGAATAGTATTCAGAACCTTTCTAAGCACATTTTTAATTTTAGAGTTTTACATTATTTTTTTTTTGTTTAATTCAGGTTATAACTATCAGCACTAATTGTTTTCTTTTTCACAGTTCCTAATTTGTATATAACAGTCGCCATTATAATTTGTTAGTCGGTTAGTAGTCGGTAATCGAATTACTTACTAAAACTTGAACGAATTAGTCTGAACTGAGAGGTTTCCATCTCTCATTTCTCCCACGTCACAGGTAACAATACAGTCTCGGACGTGTCTAACAGGAACAATTAAATCACGTAATGGAATAAATTCAAAACAAAAATCTACCGGCTACCTCTATACCTGCTGTATAGAACTATGTTGCACGTATTCTATTATGTTACAAAATTTGAAAAAAATATTTATCTACTCTTTTTTTTTTTTTGTTGTTGCGAGATATTTTAGGGCGCGTTCTAATCGAATTCCTTTATTACCATTTTCCTCGCACATCTCCCCTCGGCTTTCGTGTTATATTTTTTCCCTGAATTTGTTATCCATTTCGGACTATATATACTATATAGCTATTCGATGATAATGTCCATACAGGGTGTAACAGGACTATTTAACATTTGTATATTAGAGTTACATGTAGAATGTCCTGAATAGTCCTGATACACTCTGTATATATGAATTATTTATATGAGAGAATTTATTGTATGTACTCGTATATAAATTATATTATATATATATATATATATATATATATATGACTTCAAGGATACATTTAACATGTAACACTTATTTTATTACCGAACTTTTTTTTCAAATATTGTATTGTAAAACCTTTATAACCATTACCCATAATTTGAAGTGTGTTTAATAAAATAATTGTTTTCTTTTTGTACAAATTTTTATTACTACTAATTTTAATATTGGTGGTTTTTCGGATTGAATACATTTTTTTTTTAACATGGTAACCGAAACTTCTAACTACCTATTCATATTATCCAACATAAATCTGTTTATATTCAACACTAAACCAATAATATAACCAATTAATATTTACTTATGTAAGCCTTTTTGAACACAAGTTGTGGGAAGAATCTTATAATAATAATTTTACACACAGTGATATTTTTCTGCATAATTACTTATCATACAAACTTTAAATAGTTCTAAATAAGTAATAAACTATATTAATTAAATATTTGATATGATAATAATATATTACCTATAAATATTTATGTAACAAAGTTTACTTTAAAATATCCTGTTTCAAAGTATGTTGCATATTGAACATGTGTACGTGTCAGTACAAAATACTTGACGAGACAACGAGAAACGTATATAAAAATATAATTTTTTTTTCTAGATAATTTAAATATTTGAAAATCATACATAAGAAAATGGTAAATATTTAGGTTCAAATTACTAGCTACAGCTTTCATCTTAGAACTAATTAATAATTAAATTTATTAATCTACTTACTCCACCAGAAGTGACGAAATTTGTACTTGATGCCAATCTGAAACAAAGTATGACAATAATAATAGCTAAATAAAGTTTTCTTAATAATTATAATTTCTTACACCAAGTATTTTTATATATATATACAAAAGAATAGATAGTTTTTCAAAATACCTACATGGATTTGAAATACAATAAATTATTGTATTTTGTACTTAGAACAATTTTTTAAAAGTATTTTTTTTTCTTGCAATATTTAGATAAAATTTGTTTTATTTCATTCGTGCATAATATCAATACACAGTTACCTACTTATTTTAAGTGTTAATATAATAACAATTACAATTTATACAATTAAATACTATAAACATATTTCACTATTAAAATGTTACGAAAAAAAAACGTTTTTGACTTTTCGCTAAATAATGTGTTTGCCAGACAATACAAAAATCACACGAAAGCACATTTATACTGGATGTTCCACAAAGATTTACTATGGCTAAATTAATGTAAACACCGTTTCCACTTAAGGATAGTATAAATCTCCGTGAAACACGATATAGGTACACGTAATTTTTTTAAGTACCTACAGAGTGATTCCTTTATCATGAACCATCAATTATATACAAAAAAAATTATATGAGTGAATTTAATATTCATATTTTTCAATCATAATCGAAAAACAGATACGATTTTACTGAAATTCTCTTATTTACACTATTTTCATAATATCACTCCCTTTAATAATATTATTATTATTACTGCCTTTTGAATTTAAATTGTAATAACTAATAAATAAATTAACGCGGCCAGCTGGACTCGAATAAGGTAATATTATTATATTAAGTACTCGAAGCCGGATAGGTAGGTTTTTTATTATTGGGAAATAATTAAAAAGGCCGCTAAAAAGTGTGTGAACAATAATTTCAGTAAAATACTCAAAAGCTCAATTCATTCATTGTTTAAATATTTTAGTTTTATTCATAGTTTAAATTTGGTATTTTCACACTCTTGTGAAATTTCGATGATACGCAATTGTATTGGTACCATTAAAACTGTAATCAACTTTTTTAGACAATCCCCGTTGCGTAATAAACTACTTAAAGATACTGCGGAGTTCGTTGAAACTGATCACTCTAATCTTATAATACTTTGTGAAACCAGTTAGACCGAAAAACATTTGGCAGTAAAAAAATTTGCCAAAATGTTTTCGGTCATTACAGAATCACTGCAAGATAACATAATAGAATATACGTCACAAGCTTACCTAATTTGTAAGACAAGCAATAAAAAACTCACTTTGATAGAAATTCAAAACATATGTACCTGCCAAATGAAAAACTTAAAAATCTGTTGAGTGAGTATCAACTATGGACCAAAAAGTGAGATAAAAGTAGTGATGATTTAAATGCTGTTCAAACATTAAAAAAATGTAATAAACAATCTTCCCTCTTATTTATAAGCTTGTACAAATTTTGGCTACACTTCCTGTATCCACTACAAGCGTAGAACAATCCTTTTCATCGTTGAAGCGTCTAAAGACATACCTAAAGAACACTATGGGCGAAGAATGTCTAACTGGGTTAGCCCTTTTAAATATTCAAAGGGACGTCATTGTTGATCCAGTACAAATTGTCAACAAACTAGCACAACATAGACAAAATTTAAATTAACTTCTATAATAATTAAAAAATAATAATAACATGTATTTAATTATATGGTCTTCATTAGTTAATATATTTGTATGTGCTGCGCAAAATGTAGTTACATTTTTTTTCAATTCCCAATCCAATTCTAACCCCCCATAAATAATCTGTACTTACCGCCCTGCGTGTATGTATTATAATCTATGAACGAAAATCGCACGAAATTTGAAATAAACTAATTAAAACAACGTATTCGAACACGAGACTGGGGCTCTAGCCGGTTTGATAATAGTCACTGGGCACACGATTACTCGTGACAACGCGACCGGACCGGTGGAAAGTGGAAACCGAAAAAATGGCGTACGTGCAGAAATTACAACGGATCATGGCCGCGGGGGCCCGTTATTTTTCCAATATCGTGGAAAAGCAAACGAAACCATCTAACCAGCCATCGAAACTAGTAAACCGAACACAGACAACGGACCCACTTCACTCGAGAGCCAATCGCGCGGTTCTTCCAAGAAAATGGAGTTTACCTTTTAACGGTTCCGCGAAACGATCAGTCGGCCGTATAATCTCTATACAATGTACAATGTGCAACAAAAATAGAGCTAATACTGAAAGCTGTATTCAACGATAAATCATTTCTTACAAATACAGTTCTGAATTTCTGAATGAAGTTCGATTAAACATACTTCGAAATGTCGTAATAGCTATAATTTCTTCAAAATTTGAACTTAAAACTACCTAAGAGCTACATTACACTCAATTTTTTTCCCTTCTCACCATAGGTGGAAATCCTGGCAAATATTAGGGGGGAGCAAAAGATTTATCTACATGAAACCAAATAAAAAACTAAAAGAACTCGAATATATCACAATGTTTTGAACATTTTACCACGTTCAGACAAGGCTGATATAAGTATTCTGTCAACATTTCAGGTCTCTACGATTATTTTTTATCAAATTATAACAAAATTCAAAAAAAAACCTCCCTAATACACTAATTAGATTCAAAATACTCACCCCACACCGACATGGCGGCAATTCACTTCGGCACTACCACCGTCATCGCATATAACGGCGATAGTTTATCGCGATAGTATGCACTGCCGTAGATAAATTAAAAATAAATCTAAAACACACAGCACGCAGAGTAAACAATACACCACAATAATTATTACAATGCGCATATGTAAAAAACCGACGGCGATTTTTGCGAGAAATCTGTGTGACAATGCGGGATAAAAACTGAGCAGTGAGCCGCCTTGAGAAGACGTTTTCGGTTTCGAGTTACGGCCGCAGCTATTTTTCCACGGAAGATCTTCGAACATTACCTTTATAACTATGTTGGTCACACTGTCGATATATTTTCTCGTTTTCCCTCGCACGCAACCACATATCCAACTTCTTTTGCATTGACCAACTTTCGTGGAAAATTATCGAGCACCACGTCGCTTTGGCCTTGGCGTGTCGTCGTGATAACTGATAACCATTTGTGAAATATAACACGGCGCGAATACTCAGAAATTAACAAATATTCTTAGAAATGAAAAAAAGAAAAAGTATTATTATTATTGCCTTAAAAGTACCTCTACCAGATGTACTACGATGAAAAATAATCATATACCTATAACAATTATGACATGTCCCAGTCCCAGAATAAAACATTTATTAGACAAACAAATTGAATTTAATATTGTTTGGGTTAGACAAATCCAATAATATTATAACAAGATCAGAGGAAAATACATATAATATTGTAGGCACAACTATTACTATTAAAATATAAAATAAAAATGTAAATATAAACGCACGGGAACTTTTTTTATTAAATCCCGGAAATACAGTAGGTATCCAAGTATCCCCGCTCCTAAATCAGCTATATGTATGGCAATAGCCTTATTTTTCCAGTATGTTTATTTTAAACTATATGCCACTCACCGTGCACAAGTTTATATTATAAACCTATTCAACTAAAGCTATAAGTAACCGAAAATCAATAATAATTGTATTGAATATAATATATACCAATGTACCGATAAAATATTATAATATCTATGAGTACACCTATATTGTAAATATAACACGATTGATCTCGCAACAGTTCACTGATTTCCAATGACCCTCCCCTCGGTCTAGTACAATTAATATACCTAAATATGTTTGAATCGCGTCATAATCGTATTATGTTTTTTCTTAAATAAATCCTTTAGGTATTTATAAATACACTGTGGTATACAATTATAAATAGCATCGAGTTTTCAAAAAATATATTTCCAAACGAATTGGTACCTATTTAAATTTAAACTATGTACCTACCAATAATTATAGTAATAATAATAATAATTATTATTTATAGATATTCTTCTGAAGGTAGAGAAATATTCGATACATTGAATAAAGTATAGCGGACCACCAGCTGTAAAACAGTTTTAAATGTTCAGGTTCAATTAGCATCCGTACTGCCAAATACGTTTATAGATAATAATTATCCTAGATAAACATTAGCCTTTTAGCAAACCGAAATATAATAATGAGAACGCCTTGTGAAAAAATTTAACGGTAACCTTTCACACAGCTGTTTCTAACCGTATTTCAAAGGATACGGGAAAGGCGAAGAGTTAAAAGGACTTATTTAACTTTAGCTAAATGTTCTTATCTCAATTAGTAAGTGCCGATATAAACACCATTATTTTCAATTTAACGCACTAAACCTATACAATGTTGTTAGATATTAGTCCAGCAATAGATCGAAGTGGTTGGCTGGAAGTATTCGTCGTCGATTGCATGACAAAATAATCAGGTGGCTAATATGATAGCAATAATTTAGTGATACGCATCGGTAGTATCCAGTTCATTGTATTTCATTAATTATTTTATCATAAGACAATCAAAAATGACAAACTGGATGCCATCAATGCGTATTACAAAGTCTTCATCATACCAGGCTATTTTGTCATAATCGTGTGGACAGGGTCGTTCTTAAGGAGGGACTCAGACCCTAGCCCTCGCGTTTTTACTTAGATTTAGTGCATCACGCTCGAAAAAAAAATACGAATTATAATATAATTGTATAAAACTCACAAAATTCGTCGATGAACTGCTGGCCAGCCACTACCAGGACCTATTGCAAATTAAATTTAACACAAAAATAATAAAAATCCACAATGGTATAATAACAATGCCAAATAATTGGCATTAAGACAAAGGAGAAACCATAGAAGAAAAAAACCTAGATAGTAGGTATATCTATATATTATTTTTTTTTTTTTTTAAATATTGGGCAGAAAATATTATCATTTGTAAGAATTTAAAATGTACACATATCAATCATAGTATGTATTTTTTAATATATATGAATTTAAAATTGTTTAAAATAAAAAATAGTTGTATCTACATAAATCATAAAATATTACCTATATGCTCAGAAACGGATTTTCAACATTTTTCTGGAAGGAGTCCTCAAAAATCTTTTTGTAGGTATTTCAAATTATGTATTACCGAACTGCGCTCGGAATCGTCTTTCGTCTAGCAATAGTTTATCGTTGCTTACAGATATAAATGTAATAATCTTATGTATCCTACCTCCCAAATTTATCACCTACAACAGCGGTTGCTCCCATCCCCAGTATTAGCTCTTTTTAGATTAATGATTCGTTTCACGGTTTCGAGAATTAAATACAATTTTAATAGATGGATGATTTTTCAGTAAAAGTGCATATTATTTTAAGTGCATTAAATATATTTTTTTAAATACACGTACAAATCAAATGTAGCTATTTATGTCAACGCCTCTAATAAACCTTATAACCTGTATCGTCTATATCGCTGTGTCAACGTTTATTTATGTCGTAGATTTTCATAGACAGTTCACAAAGAATATCAAACTTGATATAAAACTCTCTAGGGACCATAAACTTTGAAACCTAATTTTCGTGATGCCTTCAGAATCGATGTTTCCTGTTCGGAGAAAAAAAACAATAAACGATTGACGGACGGGATATCCGGATTCCGGATAAAGCGTCATTGTTATTATTATCATAAACGTACCTATTATAGATTTCATCTTGAATTTTATATTATCAGCTAAGTTTTGATTTTGAGACTTTTTTTAATAACAGTAAAAGATTTTATTAGTTTTGTGAGAAGTTTAAAAGCAAAGAAAGAAAAGTTCTGTTTGATAAATTAAAAGTATTTTATCAAAACATAATAATATGTTTTGTTTTTTTTTTTTTTAATTAATAATAATTAATTTCACATATTACTTGTATACCTATTAATTTTATTGGATTAGTAAAGCTTCTAAACATCTAAACGAACAAAAAAAATGTTGAAAATTTACATTTAACACAGTATACTTAATCAATGATTTAAAATCCGAATTACAAATTTGGAGAGTACGTGTATTACAATTTGCAGTGGCGTGCCGTCAGGGTAAACGGCGCATGCCCGGCCAAAAAGAAAGAAAAAGTTAAACATTTATTATGTTAAATGAAAAAGTGACTTATACATTTAAATCACTACTATTTTAAATTCTTTATCAAATAAAAAAAATAATTATTTATTAGTTCTATTTAAAACAATTCATAAGGTTTTTTCAGAAAAAAATTAATTATTTTTTGTATAGGCAATTTCTTTACAGAAACGCTCGTATTTTACATTGCCCAGCTCGCACTGTTATTTTAGTGAAGACCGGTTGCAGTAAAAAGGCATACCCACGTTTTTATATGGCATTTGGAAGCGCTTGGTCGAGCGCTTAATCGATAAATTAAAAAACGTAATTCCAATATTTTTCCGTTATTATTATTATTAACGGATACATTAGTTATTGAAATTTTAATATTATTTTGTAATATTTTAGATTCTGAGCGAAGCGAATGTATTGATTTTACAATAATGTTTATTTATTTATTTTTTCTTTCTGTAGGCAACTTTTCTATCAGAAATTTTGCTCCGATTTTCAAGTATAGCACTTTTTCTGAAAGGACATCAAACTGGGATGTTACTTTAAGGTGGTCATTTTATAATTTTCCAATAAATGGGAAAAATCTGGAAAAAACTGAGGAAAAACGCGAAAATATAAGAAATGTATTATTTTCGAACATTTTAAAACATGTGTAACTGAACTCTGCTCAGAATCATTTTTCGTAGTCAAGATTAATCGTTGCATACAGTTATACATTAAATATTGTTTTTTATGCTTTATTTTTAAGTTTGATATTTTAGCACTTACACAATATAAAATATCACAGCACACCACTGGTGTATGGTGTACATGTTTAAGTCAATATTCGGAATGTGTACAGATTTTAATGCTATCAATAAAGTTTAGTCTCTGCTATACATGTTTTACTAGAAATCAATAAATTAGTGTCCTGAAAAAAATTTTGAGGTATAGTGGAGAGTTAGAGACACCTATGAATTGATGCAATTGGTAGTTATCTACTAAATGAGTAATGACATACCAAGACAATAAAGATATAACATGCATTTGTTGTTTCCGTTTTACAAACACACAATACACCAAGTAAAAACATGCTTATGCAGTCTACACAGAACTGGCTTAGTTTTGGTTTTGGTGTAAAAGCATCTATTATAAATTAATAGAGAACAATATTCCAGAGGGCAAGATACAGAATGTTGTTTTTTTGAAAAAAATGTTTTTCAAGTTTTATTAATTAAAAAATGTTGAAGAAGTCATTATTTATAAATGACAAATTGACTATTATAATTGGAGAAAATGGAAAAACACAACATCTCATCCTCCAGAATATTTTTCTCTTTTACTTTTATAATAGATGATTTTACTCTAAGAATGTGTAGTCTGCATAAGCATATTTTAACTATGTAAGACGGAAACAAAAAATTTATAAGTAGCGTTTAAATAATTTGGCTCATATATATTATATGAAGTTACAAAATGATAAGTAATGACTAAAGCAAATATTTATATTCGTTTCCATGTTTTTATTAGTTTGTTGTAAAAATAGCCAATTTATCACAAAATATTCTATGACGTTTCTGTATAAAGAATTTCATTTTACATATTTTGGTATTTTTAAGTCATTTTATTTTAAATTATTGGTTAAGATTTATAAATAGGCAAATACATGCTAATCTATATGCTTTTACATATTTATTTTGGTTGGTCAAAACATTTTTAGTATATGCCAAAATGTGTTTCATGAATCATGACCTAACGATTCTTTTAAAACACACAATTTAATTTTGGCATTTATGGATTTTAAGGACTCATTTTATGAATTTGTACATTTTGAACTTAATTTGTAATATTATTTCTTCTATAGTATATTTAAAGATATAGGTATTTTTATAATTTTAGTGCATATCTGCATATATTATGTTTAAAAGTTTTAAGGGCATAATATAAATATTTGCCCTTGTACCTATAATGATCTTCTATAAAACTAGTTATTACAAGAAAATAAGCAATTGAATTACAAATAATAATTAAGATAAATATCACACATTCCCCAAAATTCAAAATATACATATATATTATAATTCAATTACAAATATTACATACAAACAAAAAAATCTTTTCAAAAGAATATTTTATAACTAATATAATATGGTCCCCGTTCATACAAAATGTATTAACTGGGACAATATGAATGTTAACATTGACTAATTTGAATCATTAACTAAACAAATCAGTGCAACTAAATTAATTATTAACATATAGGTTAAAGATTAAAATATTGATAAAAAAAGACAATAATGGCATATGTATAATACAACAAATAGTGGGTATTAGATAACATTAAAAACAAAACAAAAATTTAATTAGAACATAGGTTTGTAAAAAAAAAAAAGAAAAAAAAAGTAAAATCAATTAATAGACAATATAAAATATTGATTTTTCCTAATTAAATGAAAAAAAATTAATATTTTTATTGTTCATTAAACAAAACGGTTGAAAATGAGATCATTATTTTAGATCACCCCACGAAGAACCTTTTCTCAATTTCACAGGCATAGGTACACATAAATTTACTGCAGTCTCCATGGTTTTGACAATTATTGAGCAAGCTTCATCAACATCTGAACTCAGCACCTGTAAAAATAATAAAATAGCAAAATTATTTATTCATTATATTTATGTTAATTAATACAATACACCAAAATAAAAACATTTGATTACTTCAAAAATAAGTTCATCATGTAAGTGCATAACTAAGTGTATACGAGGCTCAGGGAAACCTTGATTAACGATTTTATCAACTTTAATCATAGCCATTTTAACTACATCTGCAGCACTTCCTTGAATAATTGTATTGATTGCTTGTCGTTCTGCATGAGCTATAATCATATAATAATACACTAAACACTGTTCATCTATTCATAGTTAATAAAAAAAGAAAGCATACATTTGATTTTTTGTACTTCACTGTTAATATCTGGTAAATGTCTTATACGTCCACTCAGTGTTTTTACCAACCCTATTGATCTACATTGTGTCACACATTCATTAAAAAATTTAGTAACACCAGAAAATGTACTTTTAAATTCTGATATCAGTTTCTGTGCTTCATCTTCAGTAATGTGTAAAGATTCACTTAAACTCAATGCACCCATACCATATAACATACCATAACATACTTGTTTGGTTTTTTGTCTTAGTTCATCACACACCTAATCAAGTAATATTAGTAAACATTATTATCACATATTTCTTTTTATAAAATATTCCCTTTTAAATATACAAACCTCATTTTCTGGAATCTTGTGCCATTTGGATGATAAATTTATAAAAACATCGCCAGGAGCATTAAGAGCAGCTAATAATGTAGAGTCTTTGGATAAATGAGCAAGCACCCGTAACTCAATTTGACAAAAATCTACAGACACCAAAGTTTGATCTACAACATAAAATATATTCTGAAATTTATTTTATTACTTAATTTATACACCATACCTACAGATATGACAGAACTATTTTTTATAAGTTAAAAGAATTAAATAAATACAAAATATATATATTATTATACATTAGTATACAGCGTATAAGTATGATTTAGAAACATTCTATAACTATCCAGATTAAATATATTTGAATTCTATTTTTTTGGATGCCTAAAATACTTTGTTGTACACTTATGAAACTAATTAAATGATTTGTATGCTATTCAATTTTGCACACGCGCATAAAAAAAAATGTTTTGCTAAAAAAACCCCACCCTTTTTTTCAGGGTAATTATTTTTACTCATATTTTTAATACGTTTTAATGGTCGAACCAATTTTTTAAGTTAAAAAATTATTGATGTTATTTTTTGACATTTTTAAATTAAATAATTAAATAATTCACTAATTTGAAGACTTAAATTATTAATTTTTACAGCATATAAACCTCTCATCCTACCATAATTTACTTTTTTAATATATATTATATATAATTTATATCCCCGAGTAATTAAAGAAAAACATACAAAAAATGTTTTTAATTTTACTTTGTATAGTTCAAGATTACATTCATTTTCATCTTATACATTTTTCAAACTACTTATATTTTTAGCACGATTTTAGCATGTATCTGTTTAGAAATTCCTAACTTGTTGCAATTAAAATTTGCCCTTCAATAAGTTGAATACACACTATATTTCTTTTCTCTTTCAAACATATAAAACTAATATGTGATTCTGCATAGATTACAGATTTTAGATATCCCCACAAAAAGTAGTCTAATGGTGAAGGATCAGGGGATCAAGATAGCTATTCTATTACTAACACTAAAATTTACTCTTACGTATACTAATGGAATTATTTGACTGATAACTTAAAAATTGTTGGATAGGAACTAATGGGACACTAGTCTTATGCATTTGAAATAGAAAATAAATATAGTGTATATTCAACTTACTGAAGGGCAGAATTTTAACTGTAACAAATGGGGATTTTTATGGATGGCAGAAACATGCTTAAATCATAATGGGCATCGGTTTGAACAAATTATAAGATAAATCAATGTTATCTTAAACTATGAAAATTAAAATAAATTGTATATTATTGTTTTTTTTTTGTTTAAATCACACAGAGATAAATAATAAAAAAAAAAAATTAAGATTAATCCTAGTATTCTGGTAGAGGGAGAGTAATCTTCCCCCAAAAAATTAAAAATAAAACTAAAAGATATCATATGGTGTAAGAATAAAAAAATTAAAATCATCAAATTGGTGAATAATTAAAAAATATCAAACATTTAAATATTCATAACTCTACTACTTTTTTATTTAGGAAGTTGGTTTAGTCATTAAAATTCATAAAAAAAAAATTTGAGAAAAAATAATTACTCAAAAAAATTGATTTCCATTTTTAAAAAAAGATGTATGCGCATACACAAAACTAAATGCCATAAGAATAATCCAATTAGTTTTTTAAGTTTGTTTACATGCAAAAAAATAGAATTCATATATATATTTAATATGAGTAGATTTCTGTAAATATTATAATGTACAGGTTAACAATATCTCGAATGCCTAGAAATAATTTAAAAATTACTATATGCCCTATATCCTATACCACAAAATCTTTGGAAAATTAATTATGAATTAAAAATAATTATGACACATAAGTAATAAAATTGATTATAAATACTTGGCTTTATACATTTATAATTAAAGTTAAAAATACAAATTAAACAAACCTGGTTTGGATACAAATGCAGATCGAATACTTATTAATTCATTTCCAATAACATAATCTCTAGGTACATTTTGTAAATTTGGTTCGTGCATACTTATTCTACCCGTATTAGAAAATGTATTACTGTCACAATATATACGATCATTAATTGTAGCCAAAAAAATATTTATATGCTATAAAATTAAAAATTGTATTTAAAATGTATTAATATATCTGAAGTTATTTCAAACATAGAACATTAATGTACTTACATTGTTTCTAAGGCAACTCAATTTTCGCCAATCTTTTACCAATAAAACCAAAGGATGCGAAGAATCATCAGACAGTTTTAATTTTTTTTTTACCTAATAAATCAAATTTACATTATGAAATTGATTACCAAACAAATAATATTATATTCATACTCTGGCCCACTCTACTGTTGAATGCATGTTAAACTTAGTTCCTGATAATTCAAGTACTTGTTGAGAAATATTTTCCATTAAATGATTCACTGTGTTATTTAACTCTACCAAGTGGTCTTTATTTAGACCAAAACCGTACATTTCCATTTTTGCCAAAACAACTTGTATGGGCATTTCTATATCTAATGGTAAAACATTAATTACACAGATGAAAATAAGAATTATGATCAAGGTAGATTAACTGGTATAAGCACAACTATTAAAATTGTGTCTCAAAAAACATGTATTAAAAAAATACTCACCATTAGATCATGTAATAATCTTTTGGCCCTAACTAAAATGATTATACTATTATTGTAGGTAGGTACCTATTATATTTTGTCTATAATGAAATATGAATTATATATTTTATTGTTTTAAGATATTCACCATAATAAAATAAATTCATAATAATAAAAATAATTTATTGTGTCACTTTTTTTTTTACTTTTAACTGATTTATTATAATTGCAAAATAGAACCTTCACACAACATCACAACCATTTATATTATATTGCAAAACATATAAATATAAAATGTATATTATATATAATTTTACAATTTTAAAATTACTCTACATTCAATTTTTTATAAAAAAAAATTAAAATGTTTTTAATATTAAACATAATAACCTCAAACATAGTAATCCAACAATTTTTTTTTATAATTGTGTATGCTAGAAAAATTGGGTAGACCTGACAAAAATTAATTACTAATATATTATTTTTTTTAAATTTGTATTGGCTTATTATTTGAGTAATTATTTATTACGAATATTAACCATTTTAATAATTTTATTTTTACTTTATTATTTTATAATTAATTAATATTTACATTTTACCTAGCATAACGTCAAATTTATAATATATTAATACATATCTTCATTTATCTTAAACTATGTGAAATTTTGTTTTTGATGAGACTTTTTGTTCGTTTATTGTATGAATTGTGTATTATAAGTATCAAAATTAGTGCCAAAAGAATACAGTGCAATCTATTGATAAGCTCGTGAATCAAACATATCCACTGGGACAATTATTTGAGTAATAAATATAAGGCTGTTCATATACTTCTAGGTTCTACCATGATTATGATATATGATTGAATAATAATAGTACCTAGTTACCTTTAAAAGTTTTGTAAATATATATTTGTTTGAGTTGATGTCTTAAAGTTGTCATTAATTTTTGAGTGATAAATGCATTAAAACATGCATCATTTGTTTGAACACTTCCTTGGAAGTTTAAATGCCACTGAATCTAAACCAAAATATAGTTTTTAGATAGCTAACAACTTAAAATACCTCTTGAAAAAGCAAAACAATTATTTTTGATTATAAATATAAACAAAAATGCATTACCAAATTCTTCAATGAATTTTTGTGTTGACCATTTATTAACCAATCTGCTACAAAAGGATCTCTGAATTTACAAACGGGTTTAATCTTGCAAAAATGAGAGATAATTTTGTAGTTTAATTTTGCGTCAGTTATGTTAACAATTAAATTCTTATTGGATATTAACTTTTTCAGTAGACTTATACCAGATGGACCTATAAAAAAACAAATATATAATAATTTCAATGTCCATTAACACACGATTACAAATAGATTACATACCAACTATATTAAAATTTGCATATTGCACAACTATCTGTTTATGCCATGTAATGGCAAAACCTTTTAGTACTTGGTCATTAAATTTAAATACATTTTTATTTTTGTTTTCTAAACTCCGTCTAACAGCTTTAGCACCAATTTTTTGTTCAATATTAGTTTCTTTACATAAATTCAAAGCTATAGTTATTTCTTTCCTACGTCTAATATCTGAAAAATGTTCACGAGCAAACGATTCTATACTTTCTATTATTTTAGTTTTATATGCCCATGTATCAAATTTTATTGAATTCGCATTTTTGTCTGGTTTCAATGGCGATTCTCTAAAGTGCATACAAATAAATTATAAACAATCAATAACTATTATTATTAATTTTTATGCTGTTATATTCAATAAAACCAAAACATACTTGCGAGGAGATGGACCACTAGATGTAGTTTCTTGAGACCCAGCAATCATATCTTCAGAATCGGATATAATTAAATCTTTACAAGTATTATCGACAAGACATATTTTTGGAGATATGATTGTATTTGACATTAAATTAAAAGTATTTTGAAATGCCATTTGCATTATACTCGTGCTCATTTCTGTAGATATCATATTATTAGTAATGCTTGATTTATTATGACCGTTCAATAGTCGATCAAGTTGAGTATCAATTCTTAAGGAGTCTGAAAACATTGTGCTTTCAAATAAATTACCATGTTCAGATTTAGTAAGGCTAGTTGAAGGTTGATAATGACTAGTTGAAGGTTGACAATAACTAGTTGAAGGTTGACAAACATTAGATTCGTCATTTTTTTTATACTTTGGCTGAGGTTCCAAAATTGTATCATGTAATTTATCTTTCTCGACTTGCAAGTCTTCTTCTCTTTTTCGTTTCTTGGACCCAAAATCTCTTTGACTCATTTCCAAGATACCTTCTCCTCCGTTATTACAATCCCATTTCTCTTCAGGTTCTTTGGGTGTCTTGATGTTTATCAATTCTGCTAAATATGAATCACTTATTGAGTTATTAATAAGTTTATCTGAACAAACATTTACAGTAATACTAAATTTAGTTTGTTCAAATGACCCATCAAATAGATCCAAACTTTCTCGCTTATAATCTTTACTTAAGACTTCTACTTGTTCACTATTTATACAATCAGATTTGGAAAATAAATCAACACTATCTCCTCTTGATGAGTGTGGTGAATCTTTTACTAAAGACTCTAGTGATTTGTTGTTTTCTTGACTAGTTTCAATCACAGTTACATCTCTTGATGTTGTAGGACGTATCTTTACCGAATCCACAGTTGTATCTAAATCATTTTCATCATTGTTATTATTTTCAACCCAACAAGCAGTTTTAAGACCAAGTTCTCTCTATAAAAAAAATAATCATATCATATTGTTTAAAATTTGAATCAATTAATGATTAGTAAAATATATTATATTATGGCAACTATTCAATAAAAACGTCTTAATATTTCCTTTGAAGTTAGTTTAAATAATAATTATAAGCCAAGTATTATCAAACCCGTTTTACACAATTTATTGAAGACATTAAATCTTACTTTTAAAAGCTGTCTTGCTTCATTTATAATATAAATAGCTGCTTCTTTTGCATTGAGAGCAAATCGTCCAGCCAACCAAATGTTCTTTCTTTCTTCTTCGTCATTAACATCATCAGTATTTTCATTACTAATAAAAATTTGTTTTTTTTTTTTAATTTTCTAAAAATTTTATATTAAATGTTTACTTTTGGTATGGAATTGCTTTGGACAGAGCACGCTGCACTAAACGCAATTCGGCTAAGGCTAGTTCTGGGATAGTTTGTATTCCTGCATTAAATAATGTTCGGGCAGTAATTGAGTTCAAACAATCTAAACGTAATAACTCAACAAGTTGTCTTTGTACACCAAATTGTAGTCTTTCAGAAAACTGTGATATTAATAATTCCAAAGATGACCAACCAAGTCTCTTGCAAAATTGTGTCACCATACCTAAAAAAATAAATAAGTAAATAAAAAAACAATACAAATATTTTTGTAATCTAACCAGCAAAAGTAGATGATGATTGCTGCAGACTTTGTAAAAGACCTTTAGATGTGCCAAATTTGGCAACCACTGTGTTAATAGAAACTTCATTTATCAAATCATTTAATAAGAGTGATGTATAAAATCTTCTGTGAACAGCTAATTTGTGTTTCTGAAATTCCATAATAATTACTTAAAAACGTGTTAGCCTATCGTCTATTAAAATAATAAAACCTAATTATAGCTATTATAATATTTCATAAATACCAAATATACCTACTTAGTAAAACCTTAGTTTAGTTATTCTGTCCTGCAATTAAATAAGATTATAAGTTCTAAAACACCTTACCATATTTAAATATCTTACATATTTAAAATATATTTTAATCATTTTCTTGACCAAATCTAAAATATAATTAATTGATAAAGTTATAATCATAAATAAATAAAAAATAATGAACAGTAATAAACAAAGTCTTTCTAACTTTATGTCACAGTACATTTCACTATACATTTCTTTTTTTAATGAAAACTTAAATGGTATCACTTTTAAGTTGACTATTTTTAAACAGAAAAGTAGTAATGGAGGATCAATTATATTTTACAGCGCCTGATAAATTATAAAAACAAACCAATAATTAATAAATAACAAATCATAATCTTACATCTGAAGACGTACTAAAACTGGTTCCAGTCATTGCTTTAACAATGAAACCTTCTTCAATGCCGACCATATCACCTACTTTGCGCATAGAATATGGTAATTTTTCCCATACATTCAAAACCCTAAACCAATCCAAATGTCCTATCTGTTCACTAACTGAATAAGGTGTAATCTGAAATATAAATTTTGCCGTAATAAAATAAAATCTATACATATAAAATATACAAAATATCATACTAAATAAAGTAAATGTAATTCAGAGTCAAGCACAAAGTTTTGTCTTGCTTTATCTAGTTCTTTAATCAATTTTAGACCAATTTCAGGTGTAACAGATGCTGCAAGACATGCTTGTCCCAAATTAGTTGGAGCTAACTTATTGTCACTTTCCCGTATAAATTGATGTTCAGTTAATAGCTTGAGACACTGGTGAATTAGATTTTCATTAACTAGAATAGTTTTTAAAACAACTGAATAAGATAAAGTTTATTAAAATTAATTTAATATTATATGCATACAATTTTCACCAGTTGATATATAAAGTAAAGTACACTTAATATACTCAAAAGCATCTTCTGTAGTACAAACAACACAACCTGCAACCACTTCCAATAATGCACGTTTTAAACAATTAGAAAAATCTCCAACGCCTAAACAACTTTTTATTGGTGGAAGGTTATGGGTAGCAACTTCTTCGCCCATCCTTCGTTCATTTTCATTGCATATCAAATAACTTTCTCCTATAATAACAAAAACAAATTATCTTATACTTCAAATAAAACAAAAACAACTAACCAGCAGTATCAACACCCATTCTGCCAGCACGTCCAATCATTTGTCGGTATTGTAAAATATCAATAGGAAATCCATGACAGTGTGGGGATCTCACAATTACTCTTCGTGCAGGCAAATTTACACCAGAGGATAAAGTTGATGTGGCAACTAGAACTCTTACTATATTTTGCTTGAATGCTCCTTCAATTATATCTCTCTCATCCATTGTAAGACCTACAAAAAACTGAAAACATTATACTATTTTACTTAGCATATTAAATAGTATTATTTTTTAACTTTTATGGGAAGATTATATAGATATCCTAAAAATACTCACATATGAATATGAAAAACAATGATAAAATATCAAAATCTTTAAGCTGTTTAAATTAAACTACCTAAAAATGTTTTAGATATAATTTTTAAGCCTATTTCCATTTAACTATTTCAAGAAATAAAAGCATTACATTGTTATAATAACACAATAACTACTAATAACAATTTGAAGATGTTATTAAAAACTAAAATATGAATTTTAAAAAATAAAATAAAAATTTTTTTTTTAAATAGATTAATTACAGAGGTATACTATAACAATTGAGAAAAACAAATAACTAGGTATAAAAATTAACACTATTTCACCTACAACTTTTTGTGCTAATGTCCAAAATGCATATAAACCTTAATAGGCCAATTAACAAAAGCTTTACCTTTTTATTTTAGTTATAACTGCAAAAATAGATTTTATCTTCATATGAAAAGAGAATTTAAGAAAATATTATAGAGCTGTTAAAAAGTAATCTCAATAATTCAATAAACATGTGACTAAAAAATTGTCTGAATTATTTAGATAGAGTAAAAATGAATAAAACTAATATTATAGTAAAAATGTAAAATTAGAAATCATTCTAGTTTAGCAAGCAATATTTTTTTTTTGTTTTCTTTATATTTTTTCAATGAACTTTTGTATGTACAAAAAAATCTAAACACAATTCTAACAAACTAAAGGGAAAAAAGGAAGAAGAAAACCCACATATCTAATCTAAACCCAGAACTTGTGTAGATAAGTGGGTAATTGGGAAGGTGGGATGCATAAAGTTATTTAATTTATACCTGTAAGCAATGATAAACCATTGTCAACAAAAAAAAAGATTCTGAGGTTAAATTAGATAACTTATATTATGGTAAAATGATAACAACAAATTCCTTTACTATGACAACAATAATTGTTTTAAAAATATTAAAATAATAAAATCTTTATGACAAAAAATAAATAAAAATGATTGCCAATGACAACCTTATTTTTAATCTTTCAATCTAGTTTAACCTAAAGAACTAGGTTTCCTCATTATCTCGAATATTAATGATAATTTCAAAAAAATAGCTTCTCTAAAGTACCACTCAGAGAACATTTCTTTTCAGAAATTATGCTATACTTGATTATCAGGGTAAGCTTTCTGGTAGACAAAGTGTTCACATAAGAAAAAATAAAATATCATTATAAAACCAATACAGTCCTCGCTCTACTCAGAATCTAAAAAAAAAAATATATGATTTCACAATAGCAACAATTGTTTTGAAAAGATTAAAATAATAAAATAATAAAAACTTAATAATAACGAAAAATAAATAAAAATGGTTGCCAATGACAACTTTATTTTTAATCTTTTAATCTTTTTTAGCATAAAGAACCAGTTTTTTTTCATCATCTCGGGTATTAATGAGAATTTCAAAAAATAGCCTTTTTAAAGTACCAACTAGAGCTAAAATGCAAAAAAAAAATCTTTTATTGTGTTTTAATTGGAGCAAGATTTCTAGGAGAGATCCCTCACTTCACTTAGGATCTAAAATAATACCTGCATGATGAAAAGCAACTCCAAATGATATGGTTTTACTTAAATCAGTTTCAAGGCCAACAGGACATCTTCGGAGTTGCTCCAATACATCTCCTAGACTCTTGGCATTTAGTTGATGGCGTAGATCTATTCCAACTTTTGATTTATTATCTCCACCTACAATTAAAACAAAAATTGAATATTAAACAAATTAAAACAAATAACATTTTGCTACCTAATCGCTTAATTTCCGAGGCAATTTCCAAAGCTAAAGATTCACACCATTTTTTTGTAAAACAAAATATTAATATTGAATATCCTTGAAGAATAGTATCAACACAAAGATATATTACATGATCGGGATCTTTCTAAACACACAATATTCATTGTATTGAATGATTTAATCAATACTAATAATAATTTCTTATTACTTTGATTTCAACACTGGGTTTAATAATATGACTTAAAGAAAGATTGTTAACATTATATACATTTTGTCCAATTTTTAAGTACTCTTTTAAAGGCACTGGGCGAAAATCAGTTTGATATAGCGAGGCATCTAACCATTTTGCAAGCATTTCTAAATTTGGCAATGTAGCAGACATACCAACAATTTGAATTGATATATTACTTCTTCTGAAATCAGATATTTTAAATATTAATAAATAATCAAAGTAAATAATAATATGGTTGTAAATTATAATAATGCATACATTTTAGACATGTATTTGATTTTTGTTAATAGTAATTCTAGGAGGTACCCTCTATTGGAATCACCTAGCATATGAAGTTCGTCAACAACTACACAACCGATATCTTGTAGTTCATCTTCCTCCATCAAACTAAAGTTAGATTATTAAAATTAATTGTATGTAACCATAAATAGAAATTGTATTTCATATTTTACCGATTGATTAAACCATTAGCCTTTTCAATTGTAGCGATAGCAACATTAACAGATCGTAAACCACCAGTTGGTGTATAACTACCCATAAATCCTGCAACTCTTTTGTTTGTGCCTTCAAATAGTTCCTGCATTCAATATTGATTATTACTATTTTATAATTTTAAGAAAATAGTTTAATAAAAATATTTATTTATATTTATGTTTACCTGAAAATATAACATTTTTTCTCGTACAACTGACACAAATGGAAGAATTATTAAAACTTTTTTATCTCTCTCTAAAACTGTTTGCATTGTCAAAATTTCAGCAACCATTGTTTTGCCTGAACATAAAATAATAGTAATCTAGTAAATTTAATATAAAATAGTAATTTAATAAGAAGAATAGATATAGTTTAAGATAATATCAATTCTTATAAAAATAAATTAAATAAAACAAATATATAAAATGTTAACCAGCTGATGTAGGTGCCGAGTATACAAGATTTTGTCCATCCAAAACACCATCACATGTTAAACACTCAACTTGCCAAGGAAACATTGACACAATGCCTCGTTTTTTATAATTCTAAAATAATTATACAACATAAAAAAATGTTCACGCAAATGATACTATTAGGAATCAAAGTACAAAATATTTACGTCAACGATTTGGGGAGGCAGACCCCAGGAATCGAGATGGCACAAGTCTTCGATCATAATTTAAATTCGGGTGAGAAAATTTTAAAATTGACTAGAACAGGCATTATAAAAATTTAAAAAAAAAATTAATTTGATTGATCAACAATCATTTTTTTTACACAATCACACAAAAAAAATACGTCACAAACGTAAAATGTAGACAAACCATGATCATTTTTTTATTTACATATGTACATATTTTCGCAGAAAATTATACGAAGTAATTATGATAATTAATTAATTATGATCTAGATTATAGACTATAGAAGACTATAGCACAGAATAACATGTAAATCTAAAAAAATTGTCATTCAGGTTATTCTGTGACTACAGATTCTATAGTACTATAAGTACTATACTATTATAATAATTTTAGTATTTGACGTATATTGTTAAAAGCCGTTGTTATCACTATATAGATAAGAATATATTATTATCTATTTCAGAGATTGTTATTACCATAGACTTATATATATATATATATATACTGTACTATAGGTGTTATATATAATATACTATATACTTATATATATTATAAGTCTGTGGTTGTTACGCAAGGTTTATAGATAATAAATAATTATCTATAAACCTTGATTGTTTATTCGTTGACAGTCCTTCATATCCATAGATGATAAAGAAATGAATACCTAGGTGGCTAGGTCACTCCTCTAAAAATAATACTGTATGTGAGACGATGTTCCCGGAGGGGCGATAAACTGAGGCGATTTATTGTTCATCATTATATAGATAAAATGCCTTATTTTATGAAACTCTATGTAAAGTTCTACTCAACCCTCTTGAAACACTGACAAGGTATGGATAGCTTATCCAAATCTTTATTATAATGTACATATCATAGGCGTGACTAGGGGGGGGAGATAAGTCTCCTTTTTTTCAAACAGCCTCCCCCCAATTACGAAGAATATAGTTAGATACATTAATATTTTATAAAAATTATTTGTATTTGTTTTTACACAATATTACATTTTCAAATTTAATCAAATAAATTTGAGGCTATAGGCCCCCAGAATTTTTACCTTAGTTGCGCCTTTGGTTCATATCATAGACATAGTATTATAATATAATAATAGGTATTATATAATATTAAAGAATTAAAGTCTCTAGTATGTCTGACATGAACATTGAACACTAGAGAAAGGACGCCGAATACAGGCGGCCGGTGCGAAAAATTGTGGTCCAAAAATTTGACTGAAAAATCACGTGGTACTTAAACTACATTTATACCGAAGATAGATAACCAGCCATACCATCTTAAATCATGAGTGACTTCAATTAATACTTGACGAGTCGATGTGAATTTTAGGAATCGTCGAATGATCAAATATTATACTTTGTCAACTTTGTCTTGTGCTTGTGATCATGTGAATTGTAATAACACGCTTTCATTGATATTATAATATTATTGATAGGTATATTGCACATTATACGAATTGTTTAATTCGTACAGAGAAAAATTAAAAACAATCGGTAAGAACACTTTTTGTAGGACCCATCTATATAAGGCGGAAAAATATTCTCTAGGAAAATAACATTTGGAAATGTTATAGATATAATAGTGGAATGATAATTTCAAGGAATATTATTTTTCTTTGTCAAAAAAATATTTCCGTGAATTCGTATAATTGTAAACAGTATAAATGAACGGTATTAAATCAATGAAATAAACTTCGGGACAGGAATTATTTTGCTGGAAAATATATAAACGGAATCATGTTTAACGGAAAAGGTTTAAACAAACAGCTAAGTACCTATTACAGTTTATCTTGTATTCCCATTTGAAATGGATACACAGGTAAAAAAGTGGGTATCTAAGCTACAGTAATTTTCTAATACATAACTGCACATAAAGTATAATATCTTAAGCCACTCGTATTGCATTACATAGATATCCTAACCTACCCTTATTTTTATACATTTTAAATCCAATCCTTATCCATAATATAATGGGGGTGGGGGAGGGGGTCATTTTTAAAAATTAATATAAGACACATTTAGGATAAGCTCATTTATGAATACAATATGCCAAGGTAGATAGGTATATACGTATATTGGTGAATAAACTTAGATGGTAGGGCAATCTACCACTGATCTATACAGAATTTAATCAATATTTTCATATTTTTCTGTTTAATATGGTTCCGTTTCTATATTTTCTGGCAAAATACTGTCCCGATTCTAATCTAGGAAAAAAGACAATAATAATATAAAAAACAAATTTGTTTTATTAAAATTATTATTGATCACACCCTTAATTATATTATGTAGGTAGGTATATAAATATATAATAATATAGTAGGCTTTTTTTATATTTTAATAGTTTTTATCATTTTTTATTATATATTGTACTTATCTTATCTGACTCTAAGTCTGAAATGCACTTAATATCAAGCGGTGTATTGTCTGTTGTGTCAATTGTCTCGTGTCTTGTTCAATTTAATTTAAAGTAAAATTGTTGTTTTTTTTTTTTTTGAAAATAATTATTTTATCTCACAAAAAAAAGAGATAAAATATTTTGGGAAGACACAAAAAAATTTGGGGATGCTATACATTTTCGTCACTAAAATAACGCCGCAGAACAATGCACTCGGATAATTCGGATTCGAATGTTTAGATCGTACACAACCAGAATATTATGTTGTTTAGTATAATATAGATTTTAAATTTTTCAACTATTGATATTCAATTTTTTTTACTAATTTATCATTGAAATTAATTTTGTTCCAAATTTTCAAAATATTAACTCTTTAAATCATAAAGCTAGAATATAAAACCGGCTTTAAACCGTTTTAATTTATAAAAAAATTGTATGTAAATTAATAACATTATTGTCTTTTTTTTTATTATTTTTTCCTCGTCTTTTATTACCTATTACTATAGGCATTATATCTATGTTTGTTACCGCAGATTCATAAAGTTAACATTATTTTATCTCCGACAAAATATTACACCATAATTTGATCTGTAATACAATTAACCAAGCTTCGATCAGAATCGTTTTTGTTGGCAATGATTAAATTTGATTAGGTACAGATACACATTAAATTTCCCTCAATATCCTACCTTTCCAACTTCTCATCTATAACAGTGGTCCACCCATTGTGCGAAGTATGTCAGTCTTTTGTTTATTTATCATTAATATTAAATTTTACTATTTCATCTCCCCCCCCTAGTCAAGATCTGGAGACGCCCATGATTTGTTAATGTTTTAGAACTATTGTTCCTCTATGAAAATAATTTTAGAAGCTAAATATTTTTTGCCGCAATTTATTTATGTACCCTTCCCCGCTGAATGAACGTTTTTTCTTCCAAGGAAATTCTAGAATGTTCTCGAATTCCGGCGAACGGCCGCTAAACAACAGCAGCTGCGTCATTTTACGCATACTACCATAGACGCAAGCCATTGTAACGGTTTATCAGTAGCCCGTCCTACCCACCCCACCCAAAAAAAACTCATTTCACCACCATCACCAGCCCACTCCCCACTCATCGATCCGAGTTGAACCCGGAGACGCTTAACGCTTGAACACCACCGCGGCATCGCCTTGCCTGCTCGACCATTTTGTTTCAGACCACCGAACTGTCCAACTGTTTGTAAGTATATATATTTTTTAAATATTTTAAATTTCTTATTGTCTATCTCGAATATGACGCCTGGTTGAATTATTTCATTCCATCCACATTATTGTTGCTTTGTTTCCCATATTTTCGTGTTCCTGTTATTTTTATCCCGGAAAGATATCCGCGATCAAAATCGTGTTTCCCATATTGGCTACACGATGTATGAATTTCGGAATTGAGGTTAGGAAATGGCGTTTTTTTCTTAAATCCGTATTTTTTTTTTTTTATTTTACCCGTTATTGCCCACTCGAATTACATTACAACTTTTCTTCGTTTGTTTATCAAAATTATTGACTTTTTTCTTGTATTAAATTCTGTCGGCCGTATACACTTCACCACGTTATTTTATAACAAATTATTCGAATAAACTTGTGACCTCACAAACCTTGTTCATATTATTTGTTTTGAATTTTGATTTTTTTTTTCTCAATTGTCAAATTCCGTTCTGTGGTATAATAATATTTCATTATATGACTAATTGTCTATCCGCCTCATGACACTTATTAGGAAGTAATTGAAATACATCATATTTACTACCCATATAGGAATCAAGGTCGCCCGCGTTCCTTAATTTCCTTATTTTATGAAATACGACCTAAGTAAATTGTTGAATTTATTAGTTGGTGATAAATTTCATTTTTTTATCTGTTATACGTTGTCATTATATTTGAATAAATAGCATGTTATTTTTTTTTATTTTAACCATATTCATAGTATTATAGGTATACCAACAAATATTTTGTTCTTATAACCTTAAATATTATAAATTAATATTGCTGTGTGAAATGTCTGATTACCTACACAAATGTTAATATTGGTTCAAATGTCTTAGTTCAACATCTATTGTTATTCATTGGTTTCATAAATTATTAATTTGTCTAATGACTAATTCTTTGATTTAACCTCCAAAATATATAGAATAAGTTCATGCCAGTATTATGTACATTTCTAAATTTAAATTGGGTTATGCACCATAATATGTAGACCTTAAATCTTTTTCCGCGAATAAATAATTATTTAAATGCACAATATATTGCTTCATTGTTGCCTATTGGTTGTACGTTCATTTTTATCTACATATAAGTCATTTTACACTCTTAATTTAATCTAGGCTTTGTATATTGTTCATTTCATACACTATATTAATTGTAAACTTGGGTTAACAGCTAGTTTAATTTATAATACTAATTCCTATGAATTCATTTAAACTCTTATAACCTTGTATTGAGTATGGGAATATATCAAGCATTTTATTCTTGAACAGTGTCCTCTGAAAATAAAAATAATTATTGATTTGACCTTACACTGGTAATATTGTACTTATTAAGTTAATACAAAAATATTATTAAACAATACCTTGATAATATCATTTTTAATTGCTGGTGTTTTATTTTAGATTAATATTTTTATGGATATTATTAATACTTATTTTATTGTTTTTCACATATCTTGTTAACCTTTTATGAAATATTTGTGGCATTAATTTGTATAACTTCATTTTTATTCTCAATATAAATTTATTATTCATTTTTCAGGATTATTTACCAAACAATAAGACTCATTCATTTATTCCTATTCATAAATAAATTCATTACAAATCAAAATGGCTAAAACTCCTGCTGTTGGTATTGATTTGGGTACAACTTACTCTTGTGTTGGAGTGTTTCAACACGGTAAAGTAGAGATCATTGCCAATGACCAGGGAAACCGTACTACTCCCAGTTATGTTGGTTTCACTGATACTGAACGTCTTATTGGAGATGCAGCAAAAAACCAGGTTGCCATGAACCCCAACAACACTATCTTCGGTAAGTACAAAATAATGTCAGCCATGTTATAAGTAGGAATACTAATATATTTTATTATAGATGCTAAGCGATTGATTGGTAGACGTTTTGAAGATGCTACGGTTCAAGCTGATATGAAACACTGGCCTTTTGAAGTTGTCAGTGATGGGGGTAAACCCAAGATCAAGATTTCCTACAAAGGAGAGAGCAAAATTTTCTCCCCTGAGGAGGTAAATTTTATATTAAAAATATTTATACCCACGACAGCTAATGAAAATGACTAGTAAATGGCAAAATGGGTTAAGTGATAGTTTACTTTTTAGGGGAGCAAATACAAACGTTTTATTTGTTCTTAACTTTGGCATTGATGTTTTGGGAATTAAGCTTTATAGGTATCTACCCTATTTATGTAACCTTGAAGGCTTGAATCTCTAATTTTATTGTAAATGTTTGTTAATTTTTAAACACATTGAATTTTTGTCACTTAGTTCTGATTTTTTCTTTCTGGAGTATACTTGTACCCTAATTTAAATTTAATATAATTATTGATTTAATAATATTTTCATTTTGAATACATTTTTCGGTTCAAAAACCTGAGGTTAATATTATTTTCAAGTTTCTTAATATAATATAAAATTGAAATTCTTTTATTGACAAAATTATTTAAAATGTTGAGTATCTAATATCAATATCTACTATAGTATTTTTAACCTATTTATAGTTTATAAAACATTCCTCACAATTTTGAAGTTTTTATGATGGTTCATATACTCAATTAACTAATTTATCTTATGAATTAAAATCATAATCCATTGACCTTTAATAATATAAGTTGCCATTTTTTAATGAGCAAAGTGAAATTTGCAGTTATGAATAAATTAAATAACACTAATACTAATGATTATTATAATATAATATGTTATCCTTTCCTTGTTTGATCATGTTTATGCCATGGGACATATTGTACTTGATGACTAACTGATAATGTCTAACCGCAAAATAATATTGCAGAGCTGCCACTTATGAACTATTCTTCACTTTTTTATGAATTATTTTCCTATTTGACACTATTTTAGCAAAGTGTTCGCTTAGTTCATTATTATTCACGGAATATAATAAACTCTCAAATATTTTATTATATAATTATTAAAACTAATGATTTTTATCTATTTTTGTTACTTTTCCTATAAGTGAGCAATGAGTTGCTTTAATTTTACTTTTTATTGCAATTTTAAATGTTTTTAATTGTATAGCAAATTATATATAAATAAGTGTAATATAATATTTTAAAATTAAAAACAATAATTATGATTTTCGAATATAATTCATTATATATCAAAAAAAATATATTCACTTTTTTAAACAATTTCTTTGCTATATATAATCACTTATACCAATAATTAGAATATTTCATTATTTTATTAGATGGGAACACTTATGTGATTGAATTATTTATATACATAGGAAAAATAATTGAGAAATCGGATTCGAAAAAAAAGATTTGTTTAGATTAGATAGGCTATGAGTACAATAGTTGGGTACATTTCCTAATCCTTACAAGGGATTTTTTTTTATTATTGAAGGACCTACATTTTCAAAAGTACTTTTATATCTGGTCACCATAATATAATATCGCTTAGCTCCTTTTGCTTTATACCAGTTGATGTACCTATTATACATTTCAATAAAACTTACCTGCTTATTAAATGAATTTGAATTAATACAATTTTCATTTAGGTATCTTCCATGGTTTTGACCAAGATGAAGGAAACCGCTGAAGCCTACTTGGGAAAGACTGTGACAAATGCTGTAATCACAGTACCTGCTTATTTCAATGACTCCCAGCGTCAAGCCACCAAAGATTCTGGTACTATTTCCGGTTTGAATGTTATGCGTATTATTAACGAACCAACAGCTGCGGCTATTGCTTATGGTCTTGATAAAAAGACATCTGGAGAACGTAATGTTCTTATCTTTGATTTGGGTGGTGGTACTTTTGATGTATCCATTTTAACCATCGAAGACGGAATATTTGAAGTAAAGTCCACTGCTGGAGACACTCATTTGGGAGGTGAAGATTTTGATAACAGAATGGTAAATCACTTCGTTCAAGAGTTCAAACGCAAGTACAAGAAGGATGTAACTACTAACAAGAGAGCATTGAGACGTTTGAGAACAGCTTGTGAACGTGCAAAGCGTACTCTGTCATCATCTACCCAAGCGAGCATTGAAATTGATTCGTTGTTTGAAGGAGTTGATTTCTACACATCCATCACCCGTGCTCGTTTTGAAGAATTGAATGCTGATCTTTTCCGTAGCACTATGGAACCAGTAGAAAAATCTCTCCGTGATGCCAAAATTGACAAATCTGCCATTAANTACAAAAATTGTTGCAAGATTTCTTCGGCGGAAAAGAATTGAACAAATCTATCAACCCCGACGAGGCTGTTGCCTATGGTGCTGCAGTTCAAGCAGCTATTTTGCATGGAGACAAATCTGAAGAAGTCCAAGACTTGTTGTTGCTTGATGTTACTCCATTGTCTCTGGGTATTGAAACTGCTGGTGGTGTGATGACAGCTCTTATTAAGCGTAACACCACTATTCCAACCAAACAGACCCAGACTTTCACTACTTACTCTGATAATCAACCTGGTGTATTGATCCAAGTTTATGAAGGAGAGCGTGCTATGACAAAAGATAATAACTTGTTGGGAAAATTCGAGCTCACCGCTATTCCCCCGGCACCACGTGGAGTTCCTCAAATCGAAGTCACTTTTGACATTGATGCCAATGGTATTTTAAATGTCAGTGCCATTGAAAAGTCAACCAATAAAGAAAATAAGATCACCATCACTAACGATAAGGGACGTTTGAGCAAGGAGGATATTGAACGCATGGTGAATGATGCTGAGAAATACAAGGCAGAAGATGAACAACAAAAGAATGTGATTTCTGCCAAGAATGGTTTGGAGTCTTACTGCTTCACCATGAAGAGCACAATGGAAGATGAGAAACTTAAGGACAAGATCCCAGAATCTGACAAGAACACAATTATGGAAAAAGTCAATGATACTATCAAATGGTTGGATGCTAACCAACTGGCTGACAAGGAAGAATATGAACATAAACAAAAGGAATTGGAAGGAATTTGCAACCCAATTATCACTAAATTATATGCTGGCGCCCAAGGTGGTATGCCTGGAGGCATGCCAGGTGGTTTCCCCGGAGCTGGTGGTGCTGGTCCTGGAGCTGGATCTGGAGCCGGAGCTGGTCCAACCATTGAAGAAGTTGATTAAAGTATTTGAAGTCCCCACATTCCCTAACGTGTATTAACATTTAATGGTACTTTGTTTTTTTATTGCTGCATTTAATCATTCTCAGATCAATTAAATAAAAAAAACCTACTATATGATGTTTGTTTATTCTCATTCCAAAATTGTATTCTTATCTTTTCTAATTATTAGTTCAGTTATACTGATAGAAAAAATGAATTTTTGGATAATTGGTTCATGAACTACTAATCTAATATGTCGTATTACTATTAGTATTTAAAAATTTTATTAGATTTCTCAGTTCACTATTATCTATTGATTTCAAATTTGACAATACCTAAGCATTGAAATATAAATTTTGTTTAGAATAATCTATATATTACAGTTTATTGCAATATAATATTCTCTTGAGCATTCATTATAATTGTAATTTAATGATTTTAATTAACATAAGTGGTTTCTATTGATTATTAATCCTTGAAATAAGTATGATTTAGTATAAAATATCCTACCTTGGAGTCTAATAAGAAATAATACAATGGAATTGTCAATTGTAAAGTTCAAGTAAGTATGTTGAAAATCAATAATTTATACCATAGACAATTTTTAAATTTTCATAAATATGAATTCTTAAATCATTTTTTTTTCTGTGGACCTCTCCATTTCTGACTGCACCTTTTATAAAAGAAAATTTGACTGAGGTGATGGTTTGGGAATGTCAAAAATCAAAATGCGTTTTTATATTTGTAAGGATTTCATAATTTTACATTTTTTGTAACTTGTTTTCTATTAGAAATCTTCCTTCAATTAAGAACCGAAATATTAGAAAAATTATCTTTGTTACATTTTTAATCTGGTTTGTGAGAGATTTTCCGTGTTGTTTTTTGAATAATTTAGCAAAACCGGAAAATCTATTAAATTAATAGTTTATTATTTTAAATATTTTTTTTTTTTTGATGTAATCCTGATATAAATCTTCGTTGTTTTATAATTTTGGACTGAAAACTTTTTCTAGACGTTATACAACTTAAAAAACTCACTATTTAAAGACATTTTAATTCAATAGGTACAATGTGGATTAAATTGTTAAAACAAACATAAATCAGAAAATATGACTTGAAGTTCTTTATAAGTCATATATAGTGGTAAAAAATAAAAATTTGAGTAATGTGGTTTTTTTTTTTATGAGAAAATGCAATTTTGACAAAAATCGTAAATATTATGGTCTTTCCTAACTTCTCGCCAACAGTGACCCAACCATGTGCGAAGCACCTATGTCTGTCTTTTTTCCATTTGTGTGAATATCTTTTTAACAAATTTTGTGATGCTAACTAAATATATTGGGACAAATTGTTTGATGATAACAAAAACTGTTATACATGTCTCAAAACATGTTTGTTCCTTATGAAATTATGAATAATACATAACTATTATATAATATTGTGGTTGCTTATCTGATAAACCGCAGAAGTAAATATGTGAAAATATAATACTTATCCTTTATCATTAAGTATTTGAGGGATTTAGTTTTAAAGTGTACAATCTACGTATTCACTTAATTTTCGGAAAACGAAGAAAAACATTTTTTTTTTCTGTACTGATTTTTTAAACTTATTCATAGTTAAGCAAAGATGATTATTTACCAGTGTTTTGCTTATGACAAGATCTAAGCATTGTCTATAAAAATATTCTTACAATATTTCTCCTAAATCCATTATTTTCTAAGATATTAGATTAATATATATTTAATACCTATTTGTAGATATTATATTTTAGTATTTCAGGACTGTTTACTTTGTATAAATATGCACACAATTTATGTTATGATTTTATCTATTCTTATATCGTGTTATTTTGTTTTGGGAATTCCTACACCAAAGTTGACTGCTATCATTCTTACTAAATTAAATCTATTTTAAGATTTTTTTTAAGATTTTTAAGATTTTTTAAGATAGTTTATTATAAATTAAAACTAGAAAATAATATTAGATTGGGACGTATTAAATAAAGTGCTAGCTGCGATACAACGGCATCAAACACAGGTCGGTTAAATGGTGCCTGTATTATATTAGAACAACTGATAGAAAAAAATCTTTTACATTTACCTTGTAGAAGGCATATTTTCAAATTGGTGTTAAGAAGTGTATTTGAAGTATAATTAAACAACTTGTTCGGATGTTCTTATTTTTTAAAAATTTCAACAGCCATGGCCGAAATTAATTTAACACAGTTTGAGATAGGAATAGATGATGTAGTTGTAAAATCTACTGTTGAAAGAAATAGATCTGAAGTTATAAATTACTGTTTTCGCAATTTGACAAAAACAATTTAGAGATTATTACAAAGAACTATTAGAGACTAATAGTTCTTTAACTCTAATTTTAAGTTGACTATTATATTTCTGGGTGTGAAACCACCAAATGGTATATCCTTTCATAATCCTGGTGCTTATCATCACGCAAGGTGGATGTCGAAAGCGATATACTCTATAAAAATATACATGTTCCGAAAACAGTTTAAACTTAATGTTCGAGAAGAAAAATGAATTTCGTGATATAATTATTTTTTTAGTGAAAGTATACGTAAAAGCGTGGTTTGAATGTCCCGTTGCAATTGATTCCCCATTCAACGACTTTATATTTTTAAAGAAATTGATAAAATACCCAGATACTATAATTTCTAAGGCAGTTATACATTAATTTTGTGGTCATTTATGGTATTTCGTGCCTGAAAAATTGCATTGTCATTTTTCGATTCTCGTGTATCAACTTTAATTAAAACTCAAATGGTAGAAGTAATTAAATCAACCCCTAGTATTGATATTGATGAGACGAATAATACATATTTATATTGCGCAGTGAGGATGTAGAAACATTTCTAAAGAAAGAACTGTATGAATTTGTGTCACCAGAAACAATGAATTTGTTTTCAATATTTAAAATTTAATCTGATTTCTTAAATTTTCACACAGATAGTTGTGATGAATGATGTTGCAGAAAGAGGCGTCAGGTTAATTCAAGAGTACAATAGTGTACTGACGAAGGACGAAAAACAAAAACAATTTTTGTTACAAGTTGTAAATGATTACAAAAAAATTTATCCAGATTGTAGAAAGGAGACAATAATTAATACATATAAGTATAGAATTTTTATTTAAATGTAATATGAACCGTGCATACTTTTTGTATGCTTGGAATTATTTGTTATTAATATTCAAAAATATGTTATATAATATTGTGTAATTTTATTTTATTTTACCTTTTTATGTTATGTTATTATAACATTGCTCTTTTAGTGGATATATTAAAAAAAAAAAAACAGTAAAATACAAATTTAAAAACAAATGAATATTATATTATTTTTCTTGAAAAATATTGGATTTAGGAGAAATATTTTAAGAATGTTTTTTTGTGGAAAATGCTTAGATCTTTAAATAAAATTCTACAAATTTTTATGCTGAGTGCAATATTTTTTGAATTAAATACAAAAATCTTTAAAACTACCTTGTTTGACAATGTTTAACTCTCTTGCGGCACGTGAAAGGGGTGAGTTACTATCACCAAATTTAACAAAACTTAGTTTTTTATGATAATGAAAAATATGTGAGGGTGAGAATTTAAAAAATTGAAAGTTCAAAAATAAGGACCACCTTAATGTAGTGTATGAAGCTAACAATTGGAGATCGCTCGCTTTGGAAATAACATACAAGACTATTAAATGTCTTTATTCCCTTTTTATTTTATTTAAATGTTTACAAAAAACAAAAAACCGTTATAGTTATTTTAATTATTTAAAAAGTAATATTTAAAGTTCTTAAGATTAATAAGTAAGACAATTTTCACCCTGCTAATAGTGTATAATGTAATATTATATTTATTAGTATAACGTTGTTAATGATGTCCGAAACTATCATAATAATAATAATAAGTAATAACATGTTTACTATAAACAGATTCATACTTGTCAAATAAGATTGTACGTTTTGAAACTATATGGAATTTTCAAGCTTAAAAATACATTGGAGTTTGAATATTTTGTTAATAAATAATGAGTTATTAGAATTCAGAGTTAAAAATAATATATTTGAAACTAGACCCCTTATTCATATTCAATAGTTAATATCTATATGATGAAAAATTTGAATTTGTAAGTTATTAATGTAAACTATTTAATGAATTATTAATTTTTTTTCACTAACCAGCTATATTTTATATGCTATTTAAAAGTATATATTTTTTATCAATTAGAGGAAACTGCAGACAACCTCTACATTACAGGGGCGCACAATTGTGTACTGTTTAATTTAATTTAATTTTTCTAAATCGTCCCACCATAAGAATTAGTCCGAAATTGTGACAAATGAGAGGTAACTTCGGATAAGAATAAATGAAAAAAAAAAATTTCCAAAATCAATTTTTTTTTTTCATCGGAAAATTTAAGAAATAATATTGTCATTTCAAATTTGACAAAAAAATTAAATTGCGTAGTAATCCATACTTAACCTACATTTATACATGATTGTTAATTCCTACACTCCGTCCCATTGAAAATGTCTGAGCACGTCATGGCTTCTGCAAAGAGGACGGTGTCCTAATTAATTTAAACTTCGTGCTTTTAGCCACCTTCGTTTAATTATTATTATGTACAGTGAAAATAATAAACTTCTTAAATAATAGTTTCCGTGAAAAAAAAAAAATGTAAATATTTCTATTATCAGTGTTAAAATACGCATTTTCAAAAAACCAAGATGTTTCAAGGTTTACGTACCTAAAAACATTCGAATTAAAATTATGTTTTGTAAGTTATTTTGATTTATACAAATAGATTAAGCATTAAAAACCACAAGGGTATTTTGGAGAAAAATAATAATAAAATATTCAAAAATATTAAATTCTAACTAAGGGATGCACATATCGGAAAAATCGAACTTTTGGAAGTTTTTTCCTACAACTTCCAAACGAAGTTCGTCAAATTTGTTGTTTTTAAATTTTTTACGTACACGCGTGACAACAAACATTTTGAAGGTAACAAAAAAAAATCACTAGTGCTCTAAACTAGAACTATGCCTGCAAATGCTCTGCCACTGACCTTTTGTTAAAAATATGAATTGTGTTCCGATCTCTCGATAAGATCTGCCCCCCAGAAAAAAAAAAACCAAAAAGTGCAATATTCGAGCCGCGAATAGTATCCTGATTTGTACATTTTGTCATGGTATACCTAATATCTCTCAAAATATATATTATGTACACGACATAATGCATTACCGTGGTATGCTCACGAAATTTAAGATAAAGCCTATCTTGGTTCGTGACTACCACGCATGCAGTAGGAGACACGCGATTTATTATTTCGTGGTTTGTCCCTCACTTCTCGTCCGCTTTCCGAAAAAAACAAGAGGAACTTATCAATTATTATTCGGCAATTTTTTTTTTTTGCCTATTATTATAATATACGTATAGGTATGTCTCTCTTAGTGGCGCAGTTAACCGATAAAATATCGTAAGTACAATGATATTGTATATTATGTAACGTTACAGTATAATCTGAGAGTTGCGTTCCTCTGGTTCGTTTCGGCGTCGATAAATTCACGTGTAGGTAAATTATTATTATTATTATTATTATTATTATTATTATTATTTTTTTTTTTCTTATAATAGCTACAAAATCGAAATTTCGATATTAACGTTATTCATGTTCGTTCATAATACTAATAGTTATTAATATTGTATAGGTAACGGGTATTATATTATAATACGAGTATTATAAATAACGCCTAGTGCCTACCCGACACATATTATTGTCGTATTAAACGGCAGCTGCGCAGGTATCGAGACTTCGGGCCCGGGCAATTTAAACCGTTCCCGTGGACCATGAATTCCATGGACATCAATCTGCTCAAGTTGGTTAGAAACGAAGAACAAAGCCGCCGTCAACTCGGGGCGTACCATTCAGACGCCAGGAATTTGACCGGCGAACGCGAATGTTTGTTGTCGTCGTCGGACACCGCCGAAAAGGACGACGATCCGGACGACATTCGCATAGAACGCCATCACCGCAACAGCGTCAGACGCGATGCGAACAATCGAAAAACAACGAGATTCTGAACCGTGCAAATATTGCAAGTAATAAATACACGGACGTAACTGTATTAAAATGATGTGATTGTATGTATGTCTACAACAAACTATATCGGCCTGTACGCTTAGGCGGCCCCACAAAATTTTGACAATTATTATTATACACAAATAGGCGCACGCAATTTACACCTAATATACACCAATAGGTACTTACCCCACTAGGGATTTGTTTTTTTTTTCTTATATTAAACACTTGAGCAGCTTGCGTTACATGTTAATATGATTACGACGACAGAGGCGTATAATCGAAAATTCATGTATTCTTGTTACCCAGTGTACATTATCATGTTATCCATGTTGTATTATAATTATTGTAGAAGGCGTTCAATGTTTATCTGATAAAAATTAAAACTGTTATGACATTTTTTTTTTTTTTTTGTATGGTGTTTTGATCTGCTACCGGCCCCTCGTATACCTACTGCAGTTCATTTCGCTAGATCGGTAACGGGGGTAAGGAATTTTATATCAATCGAATCATTTCGAATTGGGGGTTTTGATTATTTTATTTTTTTTTTAGAAAAATCGGGGTCGCCGAAGTACACATTTCTATTTTTGAACCAATTTTCAAAATGTTAAACCCTGTACAATAAAACTAAACTTAACGGAAAACAAATAATTGAGTCGACACAATCATAAAATTCCACATACCTAATAGGCACGTATTTTTAATAATTTATAACGCATTTACGTTATAAATCTGTTGCGAAATCACGAAAAAAGGTTTTTTTTTAATACAATTTATACGGGCGTATTTATCAGGCGATTTCGAGTTACAAAAAAAGTTTAAACAACAATAATATACTCGAAAAAAAAATATGACTAATCTGGCGTTAAAAATAAATATTTTCATTTAAGAAAAATATACGTTGCGCATGCGCACATCGCATGGATTAAAATATTGAAAATAGGTTAAACCGTGTAAATTAGAACATCCCCCTCCCAAATCTTCTTAAAAAAAAACACCGAGTCGATCCGGCTTGAAAAAGTCCGCGTTGCCATTTGAACGAATAAACACCGTAATTAGGTAATACATTCAGTAATATTATTTAAAAATATTGTTATTATCACATATCAGTAAACTATTCACTATTCAGTGTTAAAATCCCTACCTATATAACACACGTAATACATAATTTATAGTTTCCATTTGTGGGATATACTTTTATTTGAAAAATAAAACTGCTACCTATGGTATCTATACACCCACGTAGTATATTTATTTGCGTAGCACATTTTAGCCATCGCTGTCATCTATAAATGTAATTTTATAACACCAGATGTTAAACAATTATTATAATTAGTATGTACGGTATATTACCTAGGTATACATTTTTTTAACAGATAGGAACCTATTACCTATAGGTAATACTATAGTGTTTGTATTTTCTACATTTTAGGAATGCATACATTAATTTTTGTATTTGTTGTATGACGTAGACGCATACCTATACTGCATTTCAATCTAATACGAAATTTATTTAAAATTGTATGTACCTACCTGCTTATACGTAAATCTACAATATGTTTCCAATAAAGTTTAGTTCGATGATAGTAAGCACTTAGGCAAACACCTGTAGGTAATACCTATGGTGGCATGATATATTTACATATCGGCACGTACCTACTAGATAATGCAGGTATTTTTTTAGACGACCTAATAATATTTAACTGTGGTCTGTTGTTTTATAATACCTACTTATTTATTTGTGTTTATTTAGGTTAAAACATTAACATTTTGGTATAAAATGTCACTATTAATTATTATGGATGAACTGACTTAGCGAATCTAGAGAGAGGGGAGGAGAGGGATAAGGGGTATTTTTATAATATTCAGAATGCTTTATGCTGTACCTTCCAAACGTGCCCAGGATCAAGATTTAGAACAGGATCGGTTATAAGTATAATTAATTTATGGTGTCATCTCACTTAAACGAGCTCCATCGCATTTTGCCGATCAAAAAGTCGGTTATGATACGAATCGAAATAATAATCTTATTTCGCTGAAATCCCATTTTTCCAATTTGGTAATGTTCTCACTATCACAATTTGTAAAAACAGATTTTTAATTTTTTAAATTCAAAAAATATGAATGAATTTACTAGGTGACTATATGAATTGGTAAAGTAAATAAATACATAAATAAAGAATGTATATACAAAAATAAAACGAATAAATGAATGAATGCGTCGCCTAGAGTATTATAAAACGTGTGTTATACTACCGGTTTCGAATTAAAAATTCATCAACAGGTAAATCACAGTCAAAATGTACAACGCGACACCAGGTGACGCGTTTATTCATTTATTTATTTTATGTTTACGTATACATTTCTTATTTACATATTTGTTTACTATATTTATTTACGAGAATTAACCATTTTAATAATTTTTTTCTTTTACTCAATTATTTTATCATATAAATTGAATTATTCTATAATTAAACTTAGCAAACTCATCAATAATCTTTGTAGAACTTTGAATTAGGTAGCTCCCATCTGAACACCTTTTCAGATGATATCGATGCTAAATTATGAAGTCAGTTAGCTAGTGATAACCGGCAGATACGTTTAGCATAAAAGATTATGATTAGCAATTTTTTTTTTTTTAAGTTTTCAGGCGCCGGTCGCTGATTTTGCTAGGCATTCATGGTTGTATCGACTATACATTTCTAGTGAATACTTCACACAATTCGCAACCCCTCGAAAATATGCTACCCCGACCGATATGATGGGATCGTGGGGTAGACCCAGGGACGGATTAACCCGCCCGGTTTTTTCCCGATGGACTGCTCGTCTGTTCCATAGACCGCATCGGTTAGGTAGGTCCGCCATTTTCCGGAACGATAAAATCCTGAAATGTGAAATTTCAATACGTAAAAACCAGCACCTGCAATAATCCGGAACGTTCAATTCCCATAATTAAGTAAAAACCAATGGTTTCGAAACAGTAACCTCCAGTCGTTTCAATGATACGCCGTCAACATCTATAGCAGTTTTTATTCCGTCAGCCTTTTCTCTTTGTCCGACCCCTAAGATCCAAAGCATTTATCTTCCCTAACTTTTTGTCTACTTTCACGGGTTTATACAAGTTTTGACGTTTTTGGCCGTACTACATTTTTCTATAAACCATTGATATTTTCCGCGGAATATTACATTCCGAATTTTCGCAATCCAGATTCTTACGTTCAAGGATTTTTCAGTCCACGGTTTTTTAATATCCGGATTTTTACGTTCCGTCGTTTATTGTGTATTATTATTTATAGCCCTCCCAACGGTACCCACAAGTCATAACTGGTATAAGTACGCTAACTGTGCAGTATTCACAGGCGCAGACTTTTAGATTTTAGCACGTGGTCAAATAAAAAACTTAAACTACTGTACATGGATTATATTTACACGCATAAAACGTCATAATCGTGGTATCGTATCACGAGCCATATTTAGACAATACGTTGTTTCGATGTCGAAACTCATTAACCATGAATGCTATAATAATAATCAAATAATTTGTACATGGTGATTAAACAAAAGCGAAACATACTATGTGCACGTTTTACTTCGGTCGCAATCGAAGCACGGGGGCGATTGCCCCCCGTGAAGTCACCGCGTGTGTGTGTATTGCGAACGGTTTAGTTTATTGGAATATCGCAGACAACGATCATACACGCGTTCTAAAATTTTTCTAAAATTGTATATAAATATTAATCCGCGAAAACGGTTATATCGAAGGACCGGTGCCGCAGCTTCCTGTTGCACCTTACTTGTAACACCGGGTTATCATCGGGCAGGTACGAATAACGTATACAACATGCACATAAATAGAACGAACAGTTTTTTAATACTCTGCGCATAACATCAATTTTGATTTATCGCGCGTCCGTAAATGTGAGTTTCCCCGCACCGCACTAGTTTCCGATCGGCCCGATCGCGTAACATTATCGTTCCGGCGGGTAAGTATCGATTTTTAGGCGAACGTCCGGGGCGGCGGCGGAGGAGAAAATAAAAAAAAAAAAAAAACAATTAAGAACGACGCCGGCGGACTCTCTGGTGCTCGTCCGTTCGCCCGCGCACCCGGTTGGGCCGGTCCGTCACTCCGGCGTTCGGACATTCGCCTCTAGAATCGATAAAAGTTTACAGAAAAAAAAAACAAAAACAAAATTCAATAATAGTTTTACTGTACAAGCGTCTACGAAATAATTATTAAAACGTAACGCGACGACAGAAAATAGGCGTTACATAATGGGTAATAACGCTAATGCTGTTGTTACAATGCTCCCAGTGTTAAATGTCTCGATTTTATCGCGGACTTTTACGGGAAAATATCGCGAAATGTGACATCGCCGCCCGACTCCCCGATCCCCGTCGTCGCGGACTCCTCGTGCGCCGGTGCGACAGCGACCGGACTGCCTATCATTGTTATTCATTTCGTTGACGGCCGACAGTTTGGCGACGTACACCGCCGCCGTCGACGACGACGCCGCGTGTCCTGCAGACGTCTCCGTTCGGTTTTCGCCTCGCCGACTCGCCCGTGTCTCGTGCCGTAATAATAGGTATGAATGTATAGCTGCAGTGTGTTGCGCGCTATAGAAACCGATCGGCCCAACTGTTTCGCCGTCCCCCGCGGCCGTAAACCGGTCGACATGAGCGAATTAATCGAATACCGGCACGTGAAGAAAGAATTCGTTTACGACGGCGACGATGCCGGCGATCCGAACACGACGACGACGCCGCCGCCGCCGGTACCGGCACAGCCTGCTGGTCGCGAATCACCGGCCCACGACTACGGCGATACCGCCAATTATTGCGATTCCGTGATAACCGAGCTCGACGACGACTCTCCGGATTTCCCGTGGCCCGTCTACAAGAAATATTTCAGAGTTCTCAAGATCGAAGACAAAGTGTGCTACAAAAAACTGAAAGTCAAATGTCTGATATGTGTCGGCACAAAAGAACTCACCATGGACACCAGATCAAATTCCAATTTGAGAAAACATTTATCGGTAATTATTATCAGTAATTATGTAGGATACCTTCCCTATAATTTATTTTTCAAATAATGAAACCCAATTTGTTGTTTTTAGATTTACCTACCTACTACCCTTAAGTAGGAACCGATTTGATTACCGTGATATTTTACTTTGCAGAGCAAACATCCGGTAATTCTTAGAAATATCGACCATCAATCCGATCGAAAAAGTTCTAAACGAGTGTCGATTGAAATCAATGTTAGATCATCGGCTAAAAAAATGAAAACTAATTCAAGTGGAGCTAATGATGGACAACATTTTTTAGATTTTATTGATCAAAATATATCGACAGATCAAAGTAAGTATTAGTATATCAACTTACTAATAAGTACTAGGTACTTAATCCTCAGGTTATAAATGTAAATTTAAAATAGGTAATATGACATAGGTATCTAAGTAGGTACTTACATACCAAATAAATAATAAATCATTTTAAGAGTATGTAATTTTGTTTTGTTTTAGTGAATAATTACTTGCTAATAATAACTATAGTAAATAAAATATAAATAAATAAATAAATAAATAAATTAATGAATGCCTGGAGTATTATGATAATTGTATTATACGACTGGTTTCGAATTAAAAATTCATCATCAGGTATATCACAGTCAAAATGTAAAACACGACTGAATATAAAAAAACTAATTGAATACATACAGAAAAAAAAAAATTATACAAATTGGTCGTTTTACATTGAAATAATTTATTTATGAGTATTAACCATTTTAATAATTTTGTTTTTGCTTTATTATTTTAGTAATACTAGCTGTTTAAATAACTAGGTAAATATTGATAGATAATGTTGTTTTGAATTCAGACACATTGGACAACCTTATTCAACGCTTTATAATAAGCTCTGGAATGCCATTTGTTATGATTGAAAATCCAATTTTGAAGGAAATAATTTCAAGAGGATTTCCTAAAAATAATCTTATGTCTCATGCAACTTTAATGAAGAGGATTGAAGTGGACTTTTTATCATTAACGGATAAATTAAAATCCAAGCTATCAACTTTTGTATCGGTAGCAACAACAGTGGACTGCTGGTCAATTTATAAAAAGTTAGTTATTAACTTATTTTTTGTAAAGTTAATTTAATACTAATAATAATTTAACTTTTAGATCATATATTGCCATTAATGTTTCTTGGTTAGATGCCAATTTTACAAGGACTACTTGTCTTTTAGCCATTAGGAGAATAGAAGGTAATCAAAGTTTTGATGTGCTCGCAAAAGAAATGGACAATATTTACACAGAATTTGAGATATCGCATAAAATAACATATTCTACAACAGACAATGGTTTGAATTTCATCAACAATTTTCCGTATGTTTAATAATTTTAAGTTTGTAAACATTTTTTTAATTATCTTAAATTTTCCTGTTTTTTCCCGGCTTTATTCAATTATTAAGAAAACTAAGTACACAGTAAATACAATTTTAGATTTTCTTACTCACCAACTAGATCTATAATAAAACAAAAAAGGTATTTTGTCATTTTTTGATTGAAGTAGGATTGCTGATGAAAACATGGTTTGTAAAAATTTTATTATAAAATTGTATGTACATTTTTCAATTTTTATTTTACATCTTATTTAGTTTTTCCCAATTATTATGAAAACTGATTGAAAATTAAAAAAATGATTTGCTTTCTAACCATGTAGATTTAAAATACAACAAAAAATATCTCATGGTAAAACCAATAGATCCCTCGATACACTCAAAAGCCAATATATATATATGTTATATATTCAAATGATTTAAATTAAACTATACACAATTATTATGTATATGTATAATCAGTGATGTTGATAGGAATAATAACTTTATTTTTTTTTAAATTATGAGCAGAGCAAGGTATCTATTTATTTTACTGTTTTTTTTTTATCCAAGCAACTTTTTTAACAGAAAGCTTGCATCAATAAAAAAATGATAAGAGAAATTATTTGTTATATTGAGGACTTAGTTTAGTTGATGCCTGAGGGGGTCATTTTTTAATTTTCCAAGGGATTTTTAAAATGAGTAAAAACGGGAAAAAATTGTATATGAAAAACTGAAAAATATTTACGGCTTATAGCTGTATTACCGATTACATTATTATTACATTATTTTAATTTGTATGCATTATGTTTTTACCAGAAATCTTGTTTCAATCAAAAAATTCCAGAGATCATTGGTTGTTTTTGATATCCAGTTGGTTTAAATTTCCCTAGCAGTTTTTATAAAAAAGAAAAAGAAAAGCCAAAACTGATAAATATATGGCATTAAATTTCGCTATTTTTCTGTTATTATTACTATTTTTCTGACATCTCATTTTAATATTTTTTTGATATATCTTTATCTGTCTGTCTGTCTGTCATGCTGTCTGTATTATAATTTGAGTGTAAGTGACATTAATCGTTTTTCTTTTCATATTTTAGAATCCAGTCACTAAAGTTTCTTGAGATATTTTGTTTTTCTTCTGATATTGAAACTGAATACTACAGGAAACTTACAATAATATAGTAATAACGTTTTGGAACATAAACTACACGATTAATCAATCGCGTTTAAACGATTAATGTTAGTAACAATGATTTTTGTATTTAAAAATATAAACAATAAAATGTCAAAAGTAGTACTTAACTACAATTTAAATTGAAAATTTGAATTACTTACTGAATATATTTAAATGTTTCATTCATATCTATGTACAATATAAATATTATTTCTATACATTAAAGTTTAATATCAAGTAATCCAAAACTATAAAATTATTTTTTTATATTTTTGAAATTAAAATAAGTATTTTGTGCAATTTGTTATAGAACTAATTGCCATCACGAGTTGGGCAAAATAAGTGATGATTCCAATTCTGATATTGATTATTTAAATGATTTACAAGAATCAAATGATGAAGTTGAATTTCAGGCAATTAACTTGAGTGATGAGCTGATGGATAATGATTTGTTATATTATCTACCAAAACATCATCGTTGTGCAGTACATACGCTCAATTTAGTCGCAACAGTCGTATGTTATTTGTTTATATTCAACTTGTATTATGTTTTAATTTAAATATTTATTTTATAGGATGCAAAAAATGCTTTGTTAGATACTAACTACAAGAAGCTATCCACAAGTACATTCTCCAAGTGTTCAGCATTGTGGAGCAAGCAAAGTCTTTCTAAATCATATGCTGACCTAATAAAGACTTGTTGTGGCATTAATCTTAAGATACCCAATAGAAATTGTTTAAATTCCTTATTTGATTCTGTTCAATGTCTATTAAAGTGTTTAAAATCAAATGAATACAAATTTAGCATTTTAATGGAGCAACTAAAAGTTACCAAGTGAGATGATTTTTTATATTATTACTTATAATTTTAATAATTTATGGTTAGTTTGGTACACAAATATATAGCACAATGTTGAAATAGTTGATATAAATTAATACTAATTTGGTATGTTACCTGTTATCCTACTAACTGCTATTAATTACATTTATTATTCCAGATTTAACCAGACTGATTTAGAATTTTTAATACAGTATGAAAAAGTGATGACACCAATATCTATTTGTTTAGATATTTTAAAAAATAGTAAAAATATGTATTTTGGTTTTTTATTACCTACAATTGAAGAATTGATGTTCAAACTTGACTGTATGTTAGAAGATAACTTTTTATCATCAATGCATCCTTTAATTACTGCTTTGCTTTGTGGTAATTATTTTAAATATTTTTACATTTACTTTATATAATTTGTATGAAAAAACTGCTAGCCTGTATATTCTTTCATTAGTATTCAGTTTTTCCAACTAAACTACAGATTTTTATATCTAACAAAAATTGTATTCTTTAAATTATGGTAGACTATCATAAGTAATATTATATAATTATTAATGTTACAAACAATTTTTTAATTTTAGGTATTGAAAATAGATTTCATACAATTCAAAAAGACACTTTTTTCATTGTAGCCGCTGTTAGTCATCCATTTTTCAAGTCTGCATGGATTAAGAATACTGTTAAACAACATTATGCTATAGAATGTTTTAAGCGTGCATGTTCAGAAATATCTGAGGAAAACCTAAGCTCTGATTTTCCTAATAATGATGGATATTCTCAAGATAACGCAAGCTCATTGAAGTTTTTTACTTGGTCTTCTAATAGCCAATGTGAACAAACAAAATCAATTGACTGTGAAATCGACCAATTTTTAAGTTCCTCTCCCAATAAAAAATTAGACAGTCTGAATAATCTACCAATTATAAAAAGAGTAAGACAATTTTATTTTGTTTCGTTGTTAATATTTTCTTAATTGTTCCTTTGTTTTCTATTTGTAGGTGTTTGTTAAATATAATACTCCTCTGCCCAGTAGTGCATTCACATCTGTTGAAAAAGTATTTAGTATTGGTGATGCGACTGTAACAAAAAAAAAAACTAACATGACTGATACTCTTTTTGAACAAACAATGTTTCTGAAGTGCAATAATCATTTATATGATGCTTAATCTAAATCAATGAATTACTATTATTTAATTAGTCAATCAGAAATTTATTAAAGTAATGATGAGTTTAATCCAGTTTTTAGTATAGTACTATAGTTGTTAACTTATGTATGATAAATATTTTATTTTAGTTGATATAATACTTAAAATAAGTAACCGTTTATAAATTTAAAATTATTTGGCAAATAAATTATTATAAAAATAAATTTATTATTAATTATTTTAATAATTTGTACATTATTAATGATTTAAGAATATAAAACTTATCTACTCAAATAAAATAGTCAAATTATTCATAATATTATATAGAACACTCAGTAATTTGTAGTATGTCAGTATGTGTCATCATGTAATAATGTTAACATTGTTTTTGAATTAATGTTCTTTTAAACTCTAAAGAATTATGAGAAAAAATGTGCGTGTTAATATACAAATCTTAAGATAAGCTCTAGGTCAGTTTGAATTTTTTTTTTAATACTTATAATACTAATGATAGAAGAAGCTGTGAATGAAATAAAAAAAGACTTGTCAATGATCAATTTTGTATACAGTTAATTCTACTAAAATGGTATTACTCATTTAATTTAAACTTGTATTTGTGTTTTTTTAATAAGAGTCCAGATTCAAATCATAAAATAATGTAATATGTACCATTATAAAGCCAATTATTTATCATACTAAATTATAATTTCTAATGCCTATTATATACTTTTTTTTAAGCAAAATCGATGTAAAAAGGCTTATACAATATTAATAATTATTAATTATTAGAAGAGTTTCATAATGATTAGTGAGTTATCACCAAATTAGAGACAAAAGTCTGCCGAATATACCATATAGACTTGGATAAATAATTTAGCGACTTTTTCAATACTTACATCTTAGTTTTGATGGATATTAAGAATAGCTATATCATTGAGACGTTTCTGTGTCGTTGATCTCAAAAATGTTTTTAACGTTAATGCTGAGAAAGACCTTTCTGTAGTACAAGATTAAACTGGAATAATTAAGATAATTGGTAGGAGTTTGGAAATTTCTAAAAAACATGTCACACAAATTATCAGATTTTATGAAGTTTATGGCGTTTTGTAAACTTTTTATCGATACATCCCTAGATTTTGAAATATCTAAGAACTCATCTCGATACAATCTCAATTTATATCTGTTAAAATCATTTCCATAAAATTCAATGACAGACTTCGGTGATATGTCTATCTTCGCCAATTACACATTTCTCTAATAAACATAAATTATTGATTATATTTTGTAGAAACCTACCACTCAATGCCTATACAGTAACATCTATTATTTCATAATATATAAGTTTAAATGATAGAGCCGATTGAGGTGAATCTTGTTCACTGTTTTTAATAAATCTTGTTGGTATTTTGTTAGGTCTTTGGTCATTTGGCTCCTTAACAAGTTGATTACGGTATTTTTTTAGAGCTATAATATAATACAAATCACGTGAGTACCAATTATGGTACTCACGGCAGTCAACTTGTTAATATTCAGTTCTCTTGCCTTGGTTGAAATTTTCAGCCATAAGTCATCAAAACTACTTTCTCTTTGCTGTTAATTGATGCAATTATGTGTTTAATATTAATTTTTACTTCATGGAAGTTAAGTGATATCTTTTGGAGTTCTGCATTGAGAAGCTCAACCTCATAAATATTAATCATTAATCATCAAGAAACAAGCTGCTCTACAATTTTATACCTTTTTTTATTTTTTGTTACCCTAATTTTTAGGGGTAAAACCACACTTACTTTTGATTTTCAATTGGCAATTTATAATAAAAATTACATAAATAGACGGAGTATTAGTTAAAATGAATTTTAATGTTGACATTTGTGATTTCTGTCAAGCCGTTGACGAGATATTTTACTTCTAAGTTTTGGTTGGATGAGAGTACTAGTGCATTATTAACACGTTGCGCGCCGTACCGCCACACAAATGTTACTCTAGTTTTCTCCTCCAACCTAAACTGTTTCTTAAATGTTCTAGGAAACAAATTCCCAAAAAGTTAATACTTTCCGAGATAATGAGTGTACCCACTTAAATGGATCACTGGGTGTATATAGCGAAAATTTATATTTTATATTACAAAATAAAGCGATATATATTCGTTTTTCTAATTCAAGGTTTTTCAAAAATAATATTTGATTTGTCACAATTACAGCTGACAAATTGACAAAGATGACCTATTTCTATTATCTAACACATCACGCGATTGGTATTTTAGTAGGGAATAACTTTTGAAATTTGTTTTTCAGCAGTAAAAATATCCAGCAAATAAAATTTGTACTTGTACTATAGCTATTCCAAGGCGGAAGTTCTAATATATTTTTTGTTATGCAAATAACAGCGATCCGCACGATAATAATACTTATACAATGTTAGGTACCCATCTACAAAAATACTTACCCGGACCTCGCGATGAATACCTAATATACCTTCCCACCAACCTCTCGTGTTACGGGTATGAGTTATTACTGTGTTATCACGATGGACTCGTTTAACGACCAGTGTATTATTATTTTTTAAACTTCACCCGCATATAGGTAACTATATATATATATCGATTGTCTGCCGGTTAAAATATTTGTGTGGCCCACGCGAACTTTTAGACGAGGTCTTGTGATTGTACAATACGCCTGAAACGTAACCTAGCAACAGTATTTTTATTGGTATATACGCATATTCGTATACCGGTGCAGGTGGTTAGTTTCCGGTGTACCTATATAATGTGCGTTTGTCTTCTTAGGTTTTTTTTTTTTTACGCTTATTATTTGAGTTCTATCCGTGCATCGTGCCTATACTATATACGCGTGTAGTACCTACTTATATCTACGTTTGAACAGTCGATCGATGTACATAAAATATAAATCATAGGTACTCATAATCAGTTTTTATTTTTTCGTTTTGCTCGCATTGTTATTAACTATCGTGATAACTCAACTAAAACGGTGGCTTATTTAGCAGACTGTATTTTATAAAGTAATAATAGAGTAATAATATTCGATATTTAATATACATCACGTGCGTCGCGTGTGTACGAGTACAAAGCCCGTTTACGCCACGTTTGTTCATGAAGAAATGATAATAAACCAACATGAACAGGTACATGACTCTGAATCAGCTCGGGGATGGCACGTACGGTTCTGTTGTGTTGGGACAAAACATAGATACAGGAGAAAAAGTAGCCATCAAAAGGTATATAAAACATTAAAACAAATAACCCCAAATTTAATAGGCAGGTAGGTATATCATATTTAATAGAAAAGTGAACAACAACTGTATTTGCAATAAGTAACGTTGATACGAAAAATACGTAGGTAACTAAAAATAATGAATTAACCAGTGTTGGGAAAATTCCTTTTGAAACGGAATTCGTTCGCTATCCTCGCTTCTTTAAACGATCCTTTATGAATACCTAGTGCATATTAATATTATAATCTCGATTGTAGATATAATATATTATTTAAAATCATATAATGTACAGTAAATTGAAATATTAAAACAAAAGAACGAAAGTTTATACGTTCACGTTCCTCATAAGTAGGAACTCTTTACCATTCTAGGTATGTACTTTTATTTCAAACGTATCGAGTTCCAGCCTTCGTTTCAATAAAATGAACGCGTTCTTTATCAACACTGGAATCAACTATAGGCTATAATCCCTAATAATAAAATATTGGTATAAGTATACCCACATTTACGAATATTTAAGCTTCAACGGGTTGCGTATAGACAGTTTTAATGAAACTATTGTTAAAAAAAAATTGTTTGACCCAAAAGTCAAAAGTATCAAATTCACTTTCGTATAAATATAAAAACGGTCCCATGTCCTTATCTCAAGTATCTATTTTTTGTATAGTCATGACATTTATCACATACCAATACCACATACCATTTGTCACCTATTAATGACCAATCGTCACAGTGATTTTAGCGTTCTTACTCATAATGAAAACTAAAGACAACAACACAATTATTTAGAACTTAACAAATTGGTTTTTATTCTAATCGAATGAAACGGTCGATATTGTAGTTCAATAATTATTAAAAAGTGACATTTTTTCATAACTATAAATTGATATGACATAGGTAGATTCTATTGATAAAAATACGTTCTTGAACTTTCTTTATTTTATCTGGTTATTATATTAATATCTGGATGTCATAGTAAAATATTATTTTTCGACACAAAGTTTTTTTGTTCAAAAAATGTTCAAGCTGACATTTCATTAATAATTAACAAAATATTGAATGTTCCCATATTCAGTATTGATAACAATCAATAGTTATTGATTACTTAAATCAGTTAAGTGTTTAAAATATGATAATTATTTAATTAAAAATCGTAATTATTTGTTTAACATAGGTAATTTCATAATTCAATCTATTATTTTATGAAATCATGATGATGTATTTATTGATATGTGTTTTGAAACAAACTTACTTTTTAAAATTATTCTATATAATTGTTACAGAATGAAAAGAAAATATTATTCTTGGGATGAAGCCATGAATTTGAGAGAAGTTAAGGTACTCGTCGGGTTTACTATTTTTGTTCACTCAGTGTACAACCTATTCTAAATTATATTAAGAAAATTTAATAAGCAAAAAAAAAGCGGAATTATAAGCAATAATATAATAATAATATAACTCAGAATATTAAGTTAACTAATAATTCATTAATTTATTTAATATTGCTTGTTTATTTGTTTAGTCTTTGAAAAAATTGAATCACGCAAATTTAATCAAGTTGAGAGAAGTTATTAGAGAAAACGATACTCTCTACTTTGTATTTGAATACATGAAAGAAAATCTGTATCAGCTAATGCGAAGTCAAAGTAAATTTTTTCCCGAACAGTCGATTAGAAACATACTTTATCAAGTAAGCATATGTTTTTTAACTTGCCATTATTCTAAATTACAAAGCAGTAGGTATCGAATAATAACACTGTATTTTATTGTATAATTTGTTAGCATATTTCAGTGGCACACACAGGAGGGATGGGTTAGGGCATGAAAATCTCCGAAATGTCTTCCTTCACTAATTTGTTTTAAATCAAGTTTTACATTCAGTAGCTTAATTTCTTATTATATGACAGAATAAAATAATGTACCGATAATATGTGCTATCTTCTCTCTAGGAAATTATTTCAAACACCCCCCTCCCCCCATCACTCACCGAAAAAATCCCGCGTGCGCTACTAACATAATCCGTTTACATTATTATTACAGGTTTAGGTTTATTGAATTATTAAAAAATCTAGTCAAAAGTTATTTGATATCGACACGATAAAATGAAAATATTTCAACCAGGGTCGAGCATCTGTTATATTTATTTTTCGTGCTGCGTAGAATGATATTATATGACTTATATAAAAGCGGGTAAAAGAAAACCTTATTTATGGAAAAAGAAAATTACTTTTTTTCCTATCAACCTAGTCAAAATTATAAAAAAAAAAATGTATAAATAAATAAAATAGAGGAGCCGATCTTATTAGCAATTTACCTGAGTCGACACGCAATCTATCGTACCTAAAAATTATTATTAATCTAATGTCTACGTGTAATATACAAGCTAATCATATTTTATACATTTAATGATATACAATAATTATAAAAGTGGCTAGACAGGAAGTATACTTATCCGGAAGTTCAATGAATAAAGTATAATTTTATCGTTAAGATAGTTGGGTACACCTGTAAAATGTGTGCGCGTGATTTCGACGTTATTAAGTTGGCACGTCGAACACTACCGGCGTGAAATTAGCTGATAGTATAACATTATTATAGACTTTATAAAATGCCGTTCTCTGAAGATCCCTTGACCTAATGATGTACAAGGCGATTTTGTTTATTACAATCCAACGATTATCTATTTAAAAATATTGATTAAAATTGATTTTGGTTTTTTTTTTCAGTCATAGAATCGTTTTAAGTTTTTTTATGTTTTTAAAATTATACCTACTCTTATTCTGTACCTATTTACACTAGAAAAAGTATAAATACACATATTAACTTTTGATTTTCAAATAACAAGCCACCCAATGTCGTATTAGATTTCGAGAGGGAATAGGTTCACCGGGACACGGGGATTTTCTCGATGAACCATCTTCCTTTTAGACTAAATGTTTCATGGCGTTAATCTGCATATCCATTATTTAGATTCGAAGATGGAATATTTGTCTACACATTTTTATAATATTATGCGTGGGACTAATATTTGATATATCATTTACGAATTATAAAATGGTTTAAAATTTAAACCGGTTTAGTGTATAGGGAACGGTTATCATCTAAAAATGATATGAATTAGAAATTTAGTGTCATTTAATACACTTCACTTATCCATTACCGGTCTAAATGTTATTAATTTTAACTATTATAACTCCTAAACCGATTTTTAGAAAAATATAATTTTTTCAAACCCGTGTTGATAGGGGGAGGGGGAAGAATCGCCGTTAGAAAATCAAAAGTTAATATTATACTATATAATTAAGTACCTGCAAGGAGTAATCATTTAAAAATATTGGTCAGATATATAATGAATGAAAACAAAATAATCGTGATAATTCGCTGTTTTATATTCCGTGTGTATAAGATATTTCAAGGGTTGGCGTTCATGCACAGACACGGGTTCTTCCACCGGGACATGAAGCCGGAGAACCTGTTGTGCTGTGGGCCGGAGCTGGTCAAGATCGCCGATTTCGGGCTGGCCAGGGAGACGAGGTCGCGACCACCGTACACCGACTACGTGTCCACCCGGTGGTACCGAGCCCCGGAGGTGCTGCTGCACTCGATCAACTACAGCACGCCGATCGACCTGTGGGCCGTCGGTTGCATAATGGCCGAGCTGTACACGTTCAGGCCGCTGTTTCCGGGCACCAGCGAAATCGACCAGATATTTAAAATATGTTCGGTCCTGGGCACGCCCGAAAAGGTAATACAAATACAACCGAGTAAAAATAATACAACGATTGCGTGACGTGCAGGCGCATGGGGAGGGAACGGATACGTGATAAGCTCCCTTTACTTGGAAACCAAGACCGTCGCAGAATCATTAATTCAACGTTGATTTAATCAGGCGAAATAATAATTGTTTGCATTTTATTACGCGTGATTATATTTAAGTTTATTCGTATTATTATCGTATTATTAAACCAAATAAAAACAAAATACTCCAAAAAATCAAATGCCTATAAGTGGCCCCAAAAATCAGCCAAAACGTTTTGAAAATTGTATCACTATTGAAAAATGCTAATATAAGTCTTTTGTAAACATTTCAGATCTCTACAATTATTTAAAAAAACAAAAATCTGGTAAATTTGGTATTTTTTAAACCGGTTAATGCTGTTTTTTTTTTGAATTTTGGAGATAAATGAATGTATACCAAGGTGTGTTGATAATAAACGATTATTTTGTTTTGCCAACCTTCTGTTGAATTGGACGTTCTTGGCATTTCGTTGACAATTCGATTATGTACTAGCCACATTTCAATTGGAAAACATGGTCGTAACACATTGCTTCTTTTTTTCTAAACCTCATTCTAATTTTTCCAACCACGTAGTTTTCTACAAAATATATTACTAGATCAATTACATCGCCCTCAAATTCAAATTTTAAAATACCCCATGTTTCCTTCACATTCTCCGGAAGAAAAAAAATGCTAAACTTGTAATTTTGCGGACTCGAAAATTGAACTCGAACACATTTTGGTACTTTGTAACCAAACTCAGCTTCTGGATCTTACGATATATCGACTGTTGTAAATGAAAAAAACATGCCAAATGGATTCCAAACAGAAATACGTTATTGATTGCATTAATTGCTGCCTGTTCGAAATTGGTTATTATTTTCTTTAAAAAAGATTCCATTTTCTTCAGAAAATTGATTTAAATTAGAAAATAAAATATTATATAAATCTTCATATTTTCCAGTCATTAATGCAAATTCTAATGGGAATATCATTTCGTTTCCATCTCGCGAAATTGAACCGTGCGCTACATAAAATTGTTTAAAAAGTTTAGGACATGATTTAAAATTTCCATTTAAAATTCAAAATTGTGAATTCTTTAAATAATTAAAATTTTAAACTGTTGTGAAAATCATGATATAGTTATCATTTCGTTTTATTTAAAAATTTCTTTCCACTCAATTATCAACAGATAAATCATTATAATCAGAAATGTGGTTTGGTTCTTTGATATTTTTTTTTCTTTGGTTTTTTACAATTGATTTAGCGGAGCATTTTGAAATTTGAGAAGCTATAATATTTTCCACTTGTGAAATTGAATCTTGACATATAGAACTTGGTGTATCGTTAGTCTCAGTTGCCTTTCTTTTTTTGACATTTTTAAATTTTTTTTACATTCAATTATCTGCGGAATTGGGTTATGACAGTGATCGGAAATACTAAATGGCTTACCTTTATCATCGGATACGTGTGTGTTGGCAATCATAGTAGTTTGAAATTTTTTTTTAACTCGTTATGCAAAATTTGCATATGAACATAATAATATTACAGTATAATAGGTAGATACCTGCAATGGTGTTCCCATCAATTTAATAATTAAAAATATTTATTATATTGCTTCTATGGTTATATCTTTATACAGTTTATACTGTTATTTTATTTTTATTTTTTTAATAACTATTTTAGAGTGTACAGTGATTCTTCAATACAATTTTGAGAGTATACGGATAGCATTCCCAATAGGGACACCACTGGTAGACACCTACTTATAAGGATATATCTTCATCCGCAATCATTTTTAAAGTACCTATTACAGTTACATTTTTAAAATTATTTTTAGTGAAAACCGTCTAGGAACCTTCCATTTTTTTAAAATCAAGTACGGAGCTTAGCTACTTTATTTAAATTTGGTCACTATAAAAATTTATAAAAGACTATAAAACTTTTATAAATTAATTTCGTTCATATTACATCACACTTAATATATGTGTAAATATTATGACTAAAAAATAATATACTGTTTAATAAACAACGATAAAATTACAAAATAAGACTATAAAAACATATAATTTATATCTGGTTATAATAATAATAAAAAAAAAGGTTGACGATTTTATTTGACTTGTCCCCCCCATTCAATTTTTCTCTGTTGCAAAATTAAATTGTCTGATACATAAAAAAAAAACCACCGTCATAATAGCTATTATTTCATTTTGTTTTACGTTAAATGAAACGTAATCAAAAATTGTTGCTCAAACTGCGATAACACGCTATTCTGTTAGTATACGGTTTTAAAAACGCATTATATTTTATGGTATTTGAGTTATTGTTATTTTAAGAGAGTATTATTGTCATTAAAATACACCGGCATTATTATATTCGTGCTTGAAATTACTTAGCATGATTTCTGGGAACGTTTTTCCAGGGGGGGTTAGTGTATATGGGACGTGGGTGTACACTGAAATACATGTAATGTGGCGTGATTATATCGAGTATACCTTACTGAAAGGCTGACGTTTTAACCGCGAGAGGAAAACTCGCGTTTCCAGGCAAATGTACGGGACTCGTTGAATACAAAAATAATATAATGCCATACACAATAATAATTATTTATTAATAACCGTTTGCTATCATCATTATATAACTACCATAAACACTATTGATTTAAATTACTGTTACTACATTGAGTAGGTAAATAGGTACCTATATCTATATGGGTAATATACAATACAATAAAGTAACAGTCATTAATTATCGTTTTATTATCGATTTTGTTTAAACGAAACTCCAATAAATTGTTTTGTGTTGTGTTCTGTGTTGCACAAGAATACAGAATTGACATTTTGAATGAAAACTTTTACTTGCCTTATTTAGACAAGAAATGCATATTTTGGAGATTTTTGAACTATTTATAGGCATTTATGTTTGCGAGTTTTTTTTTAATTTTTTACATAGTTTTTTTTTTAGTAGGTACCTATTATGCGAAAATAATTGTTACGCTAGAACAGAAATGCTTGTCAATGGCTTGTCAATTTTACAGAATGTTCATTACATAAGTTTTTTTGCAGGAAATGTTATAGTTGTTTTTTAAATTATGAACGGTTAATAAAGTTACAGTTATATAAAAACATAAAAAAAAAAAGAAAGATTTTTGTATCTTTTATATTAAGCTATATATTTTGAATAATACAAAAACCCTATGACATTTACTTCAAAATATTGTTCTCTATAAACTTCATAAAAGGTACTTTAATCCTAAAATTAAAAATTAAGCTAGATTTACTTATTCTGCGTAAACATTGTTTTTGCATGTTACCCGGTAGTTGGACTGAGACAGTAGATGCGGGTATAAAATGTTTCTTAATGGTAGAAAAGTAATTGGAATTTATTATAGTAATTTTTAGATTAGGAGCGGAGCGAAGAATCTATTGATTTTACTATGATGCGTATTTTTATTTTAGATTCCGAGCGTAGTAAGGGAGCTATTGGTTTTACAATGCTGTTTATTTTTTTTTTCTTTGTTCTAATCTGTGGACACGTTTTTTCCAAGTAAACTTGCTCCGATTTTTACGTGTAGCACCTTTTCTAAAAGCTCAAGTTTTCTATATTGTACTTTAGGTACTCTAGGTAATTTTTTGATTTACGACGTCATTTTTTAAATAAAAGCTCTTAAGTGGGAAAAAAACGTAGAAAAATGTACAATTTTACGATTTTATTATTATATAAGAACACGGATGACGTTTTCTTCCAGAAAAAATGATTTAATCGAAAAATCTCAAGATACCTTTTATGTTGCCTTTTTAATTTAATTTCCTATGGTATTATTGTCAAAACCTTTTAGCCACTTTTGAGCTTTTAAGGAATTTTAATTTTTTTGAGTTTTTTGTTGTAATTCGGTTAAATACACGTAGAGATTTGGTAATAATACTTATATTTGACTTATCTAGACATGGTAAAATTTTCAAAATCATAAATAAAATAAATGATGCATGCACATGGATATTATATATGGAGTGTAAACAAATATGTAGGCACCTAAAAAAATGTATTCATGTAAAACGTATATGATATGCTACAGCGTTTAAGAATTTTACATTCGATTTCGATAACTTTTTCCGATAATTATTTTTGTGAAAATTTTTAAAATATTATCATTGAATATGTTATAAAAATGTTGTCAATAGTATTAAAATATTGTGTAGATATTATGGTACCATATAGATGGTGTATAGTACTATGTAATATGTAGTAATAACCGATAATATTACTTTTTATATTATTATGTGTAAAATAAATATATTGCTTTGTTTACCACTTGCTGTTTTTTCCTAAACTCAACTGCGGAGATACTTTAGAGAGGTCATTTTTCGATTTTCTCTGGAGTTTTCCCAGAAAATGTGAAAAACCGGGAAAAATGTAGGAAAATTGGGAAAATCGGTACAGCGTAAAATAATATTATTAAAGAAAATAAAGCCTATTTTATTATATTACTATAACATATATTGTTGACAAAGCATCACTATCAACTGAACTCCGCTCAGAATTGTTTTTTCGTAAGCAATGGATTATCGTTGCTTACGTCCTCATTATCTTAGGACGTCTATTTTTCGTTATTTTAAACATTTAATGTTATATTTATCAAAAAAAAAAAAACGTTTCCTGGGGGAGAGGGGGGGTGGTGTGGCAGGGTAGGCAGTTACCACCCCTCGAGATGATTTACCAAAGTATTTTAAAAAAAAATTTTATTCTAATTCAACATATCAACTGTTAAGTCAAAGATAATAAATAAGTAATATTGTTTCTATAACACAATAATTTGTTTTTAAGTTTATAAGATGTTAATATGCCAATAATGGCATATTAACTTATGGCAATAGGTTCACACTTCTTCATCGAAAATCCCTAACAAATATTTCCATATTGGTGGCTAAATCTAAACACACATACCGATATCCGAATTGGTTCATCTCAGCACTACATTTCATACATTTTAATTAGTAATTACCGACCCATGTATTCATACCTCTCAGTATGCGGTTCATCACAAAATGTATATAATAATGATACTTATTTAAACTATTTTTATTCTAGAAAGAATGGTTTGAAGGTTACCAATTGGCATCGGCTATGAATTTTAAGTTCCCTCAATTTAAGCGGTTGGCGCTTAACACGGTTGTACCGAACGCTAGTCGCGATGGAATACATTTGATGGAACTACTACTTAGTTGGAATCCGATTAGAAGGCCAAGTGCACAAAGTGCTTTGAGGTAGGTACTTGAAGACCAATTTATTAGTTATTGTTCCGTACCTAATGGTGAATTTTTAAATAAATTAATATCAATTAAATGGAAACCCTTAAGTCATTTAATTTATTGTAATCTTAATAACAACAAATATTTGTTTTAGACAACCCTACTTCCAAGTAGGACATCAGCGTTTAAATCAGGACTCAGGAGAAGTGACCTACGCGAAGATCGGTCATCAAAAAAGACAGCCTGTGCAGTTAATGAAATCTCAAATTTCGCTCCTTCAAACTAATAATAACAAGCAAATTAAGTCAGTATAATATTATTAGAATATATCGTTTTTCACGGCACTACCTGCAGTGTATAGTTAATAATTTAGTATACTCGATTATGCTAACCAAATTTTGAACGCGTGGAATTTTATAGATACGAAAAACAATGGGAAACGTTGCAGGTGAACAATAAACCGATCACGAACAATAAGGACAAAACGTGGTACGACGGGGACGCGGATGTGGTGGTGTTGAACAAGAAGAAATTGAGCGCCAAGCAACATTATTTGTCTGTGGCCAGATATGTCACAGGCAGAGCTTCAAATCTCCAAGCAGCCGAGACCGAGTAAAATAATACAAATAATATAATATTATTCAATAACGTAGTTTATACTAAATACCTATTTTATATTTATATGGTGTTTTAGGATTTTTAATACCGACGAGGGAGAGATAGTAGTAATAGTGTTAAGGGGAGAGCCAGAAGGGAATGGCGACTAAACTATAAAATTATACGCGTAACTTCACTTAACATTACTTAGATTCTAGAAAATTGTTTCTAATACGACAATAAAAATATCGGAAAGACAATACCTAGGTGGATTAACATGATATATGCCGCAATGTATTTTGTATTACTGCAGACATTTACATTTATAGTTTTATGTTAACAATAACGCTTGAAATATAGAAAAACAACTTGAATGTCTAAGTTTTTATTTACCGTATAATTGTCTGTTTATTTAGGTTTATTTTATATTAATTGTATTCAAATTATTTAGATTGATATAGGTTTTGGTTCTCTCGAACTAGTTATACTAGTGTAATAGGTGTGAAATTTGTAAGCTATAAGTTATGGTAACACATATTTGTTTTTAAAATAAATGTGATAAATAATATTAAAACTCTCAGGTATTATAATAATATTCAGTGACGCAACCAGGAGATTATAACCTCTTCTCTAAATTTGAGACTTTTTTACGAATCCTATAGGTATATAATAATTTGTATTATTTGGATTAAATAGCAGTATTTCTTAAAAACTATAAATAGGTACTAGATTTATACTTAGATCTAGTGAAAGAGCTATCATTTTTACCAAGTTTCTTTTTCTTAAACATTTTGTTAGTAAAAATAGTAAATACCCCAAATCGTTAGCATTACAGGTACCCTAAGCATCGTAGGTACATAAAAATATGTGAATTTTTGTCCTACGGTATTTTGTTTGAAATCTGTTCTAAATATTCAAACATATTATCTAAATTGTTTAAAACAATTGACAACAAATTTCGATAAATGGTTTTCTTTTGCTGATTTTTGGATTATCTTGACCACTAGGGAAAAAACATGACCAACCCCTTATCAGATAACCGAGCACCATTCAATATCATTATTCGGTTGTATCTATTGATTTATCGTTGCTTTCAGTATAAATAGTAAACAACGCATAATTATTTTTATAATAGATGTTTGTTTATTTTGGCCGGAATAAAAGTGAACGACTATTTAGTATATTTTAGACAAAACGATCGGAACCCTTAATTACAGAATGTCCCACGACGATATACCTATTGCAATATCTCGGAAAATATTAACTTTTTTCAGAATTTTTTTTTGAAAATTTACGAAACAAATAGTTTTAGATGCTACATTACTTTTTTTCACTTTTATTTTTGGGAGGGAAACGGCTACCTACTTTTGATTTTCAAGTGACGACCTATATTGAACATTTCTTAAATAGAAAGAGTTTTAGTTAAAATAATTGTTGGCATTGAAGTTTTTGATCTCCGTCAAGCCATTCACGAGGTATTCGTTTTAAGTTCAGGTGGATGGAGAGTGGTGGAGCAGCATCTGTGTGGCAGGAAGCGTGCATGGTTTGTATAGTGCCCCACCACTCTTCCCCAAAAATAAGAGTGAAAAAGTAATGTAACGTTTTAGAACTATTTATTTCGTAAATTTGTAAAAAAAAATTCTGAAAAAAGTTAATATTTTCCGAGATATTTCAATGGGTATCTTTGTGGGACACCCTGTATAACACACACACACACACATATATATAAATCAAAAATTCTTTAATTGGAGTACAATTTCCATTTAAATTAATTTTTGTTTATGTGGTCATATTGTGTACTTTACCTAACCTTCACAGACAAAAAAAAATAAAATAAACATCATTAACTGTAAAACCAAAAACATACATAATATAAATTTCTTGGAATCTATATAATTCAAAACAATTTTCGTGACCCACCAAAAATTGACTTGGAACTCACTAGTGGGTATATCACAATAGTTTGTAAACAATTATAGATACTTACTAATACGTTTAGAAAATACCTATTGAATGGCACTATTTTTTTTTCTATTCATAAAAAAAGACTTATTACGACTGTATACATATATACAGGACTATGTCGAAAAACATGAGAAATGACTCGTTTCCACCAGTGAGCAAAGTTTCCGGTGGCTTAAACGATAAGAACAGAAACGGCAAACGACAAGCTGGCGGGAAAGCTGTAGACTGGGCGTCAAAGTGAGTTAGCGAATAATGAATGAGCATTAAACAAAATAAAAATTATTCTCGAAATTTATTCCGTCGTTGTTTTCAGGTATTTGGAGTAATAATAATGCCCACGTAGTAAAATCAAAAGCTGTATTTAATCAAATTAATTTAAAAAAAAGCAATCAAAATAATTTGTATCTTTTTAATAGCCATTAAACTTAGTTCTAGGGTCATGAAGATTATTTATTTTATTATCAATAATTATATCTTAGTTCATTATAACAATTATGTATTATAGGTACCATATACTGTATACCTATTTACCTAAGTTAACCCCTAGATAGTTTTTATACATTTAAAGCGCTAGAAATTATATATATTTATATATTAAGAATATTTTTTTGTAGTTTCTGTTGAGGGATTCAACAGAGCTGATATTATTTGTTATTATTATAATTGTATACAAATATTAAACGTTTAATTTTAAATTTTACTCTATTATTTATTATATTTTAATTTTAATGTTTCATAGTTTACAAATGTGCACTATAATACAAAATATTCGTAACAAATTTATTTAAAGCCAAACACAGTTATTTTTTTGTGAGAGAAGGCAATAAAATGAATTAACGGATTTTAATAATAAAAATTAAAAAATTTCAAAACATTTGAGTCATGTTTGAGCTATTTAATTATTTTAGTTATTCAACGGTGTATTTTAATTTTGAGAGACTAGAGTTTTTTACGTAATATTTATTCGGTAGTTACTTTGTGGATTAAATGGTTAAACCAAACAGAAATGCTTTAAAATTTAACGGGAAGATCATTATAAGTTGTACTTAGTGGTTAGGAAGAAAGAATTGAGTTTAATGTAGTATTTTTTTTATATGAATTATTATTATCTATGCGGATAACTTGTCGTGCCCTCGTTTACCGTCGAATTTGGTCGCTGGGAAGCCGACCGGTTAATATCCTGGTATTTAAGGGGCTACACATAGGCAATTTTATAGACATTTCAAATATTCAAAATTTGAATATTTAATATTCATTGTTACAATAATATAAGTTTAGGAGTAGCTTGGTGTAGGCGGCTCCCGTAGTCCTATATTATTTGCACGAGTGTCAAAATGTGTAATCAGAATTGAGATATCTTTATTTTTCAATTATTTATATATAAAATTAAAACTACTCTAAAACATCTTGAAAAATATGACACAAATCCTGAAACCTCAACCATCATTATAATATAATAAAAAATAAAATACTAGTCACATGATTTAAACAAGTATGATAGATTCGATCAGAATGCTTTATGCGGTCGAATATTCTCCACCTATGTTGTATAATGTTATGTTTAATAGTTTATTAAAAACATGATTTTGACGCTTGTTAAACATTTGACTAATGTTTGCAAGTGCAAATAAAGTTTTATACACAAATTGTAAAATTTTTAAAAATAACTAACAAATATTTGAAAAAATATAATATTCAAATGTTACAATGTTTTCTGTGATAAAATTTGTATTTTTTTTTTATTAATTAGGTAGTATATTGTTATGAAATTGTGGTCATACCTACTACCACATAATTTGTATTTTTTTTTTTGGTTCAATACAATTATTATTAGGTAGATACGACGTTTTTCGTCATTTTGTTTAAACTAAATACTATATAGTGCATAAAAACATTACGCAGATAGCCGCTTGCAGATATTCCAGTACTACTTGGTAACCACATAATATGTCCAGTTTTACCATATAATTTGTATTTTTTTTTCAATACAAATATTATTAAGTTAGTACGTAGTTTTTTCTGATGGACGATTATTTTGTTTATAATTTTTTTTTAAGCAAAATACTGCACAATAGCATTACACAGACAGCCTCCTGCCGGTATTCCAGAACCACCTAGTAACCACCTAATATAACCGTGGTTGTACCATAATAATTTGTATTTATATTTGTATTATTTTTTTTTGTAAACTTTTTTCAATACAAATATCAGGTAGTACATCGTTTTTCAGCACCACTCCGTGGAATGTACTGACCGGGATACTAGCTCACAGCCTAAGGCATAACTCATATGAGTATATAAGATATATTTATTCAATTAATATTAGAAATTAGAATGAATATATTAATTTAAAGAGATAAATACACAGTGTAAAAAAATGTTTGAATTATATATAAAATTAGGCATAGTGCAATATAGTACTTATTAACCTACATAAGAAATGGGTAATCATAATCTCATAATAGTACCTAATTAAGAAAGTATAGCTGATAAAGTTAAAAAAAATAACAATAACACTGGTTGGTATATAGAAATTAGACATGTTGCACAGTAAAACTGTTAAAAAATATAAATGTTAATACAAATAATACATATTTCTTATTAAGACTCTGTAGGTACTAATATTTTAATTATTCCGCTGTTACTTGTTTTAATAAATTGGATGTTTTATCATATTTAGTATATAAATTATAAAAAAAAATGTTTGGGTAAAAAGCCAGACATCCATTGATTCCATGAGATATTCAATATTAAAAAAAGGAGCCACGAGTCGAAAGCACTGTTGTACCTAAGTCCTACACACGTATTTGACTGCATTTTTATTGACTCGTAATTTTCAATATATTGTGTATCTGTACATGTTTAATCGTGTGTGTAACAAGTTTTCATCGGTGTGTTACTGAAATTTAAACCTGTATTCACAGCAGCACGGAGCCAATTGCAACGCTCCAACTGGACGTTACGCCGGACACAAGGGCCGTGACTTTATAGAATTAAAACCGTTACAACGGCTGAAAACGCGTGAGCGGATTCGGGCTGACACGTACCATATGGAAAATTTAATTTTCTTCACAAATAAACAGTACGGACAATATTCGGGGACTTCCTGTGGCCGCTCCACAGAAGCTGTTTCGGTCCAATAATGTCCGTAACTTTGGTAAAGTCCGAATACCAGAGCGATGCCGATAGCAAGCGCGATCAACTGCAGCGCAGATGAGTTGCACCTAGTTTTACTGAGAATTTCGATTCCTTTGTTCGGACAGCGTTTGGGCTTCGGAGAGCATCGACGACACTGTCTCTGATTGACGTAGTCGTCGGGTTCTTCATTGAGAACGTGGTCGTATAATTCTCCTCCGGGCGACGGCATTTTATTGTTAAAATAACGCTTTAGAAAAAAAAACAAAAACAAATCAACAAACTATTTGGAACAATGCATAGAAACGTGTTATTGTAATAATATTAGGGTTTCGGATGTTTATGAAATTGCATATTTTTTTTCTGTTTATCCAATGAAATGCTGACCTGGATACAAATTCGATTCATGTTATACCGTATCAAATAATACTATTTTTACTTTGCATATTTTTGCACAATTTGTGACTTTGTATTTTAAATGTATATTCTAGGATTTTAAGAATATAAATGAATATTTCAGTACATTTTCGAACTATTTTAAAAACAATTAAAATTAATAACGAAATATAAAGCAAAAAATACATACAATTTGAACACATTAAAAAAACCATTGTATCACACTATAACATTTTTATTGTAAATTAATATGTAATATTAAAAAAATAACTACTAAAAAAAGACGGACATACTTCGCACGTGTGTGCAGCCACTGTTGTAGGTGAGAAGTTAAAAAGGAATTAGCTAGAGGGGTAATTTAATGTATATCTGTAAGCAACGACAAATCATTGCTAACGAAACATCGATTCTGAGCGCAGTTCAGTTGATAGTGGTGCTTTGTCAACAATATATATGTCATATTTTGATAAAATAATTAAATAGGCATTATATATTTTTTGTTTAATATTGTACCGTTTTTTCCGGTTTTTCATATTTGCTGAGAAAATCGAAAAATGAATAAAGGTTAAAATCAAAAAGGTACATCCTCAGTCAGATTTACTTTAGAAAAAGTGCTATCTAAAATAAGCTATACTTGATACATCGGAGTAAGGTTTCTGGTAAAATTTACCAATTATAAACGATTGCTAATGAAAAACGATTCATAGGAAAGTTCATTGATACATGTTTTGAAAGGCCGTTACAATTTTAGACAACATTTGATTTTAAAATTTTAAAAATAAAAAATAAGCGACATAATGCCTAGTCTAGACATAAATACTGTCAGTACTTTAAACGTATAATACTCAAGAACAACACATTGTACGGAAATTTAATAAATATATTTATAAAGTATACATAATTACAATTTAAACCATATATATATTACCCAAAATGCCCTAACCTCGTTTTCAATACAACGACGTAATCTTTCTGGCCACTGTTCAATACACGTACGAATAGTCTCCAGGGAGATTTCTGCAGCTGCCTTCACAATGCTTCGCTTTAGTGACTCCACATTTGTGTGTCGTTTTTTACAAGCTCTCTCTTCTAAAATACACCATAATCCATAATCAAGCGGGTTGAAATCCGGGCTTGCAGAGGGCCAGTCAGATGCCTTTATACAATTTGGAACATTGTTTTCAAGCCACTATTGCGCTGTTTTTGCCTTATGGCCAGGCGCCGAATCCTGTTGGAAAACCCAATCAATTCCTTCGAACAACGAATCACTAAGAGGCTTCACTAAAGGCTTTAAGACGCTTTTCTGATAAACACGAGCCCCAGTTTTAACCCCTTTCTTGCAGAAATGAATGTGTAACACCATGTAATGACACACCCCACCAAACCATAACTTAAGCAGACTGGTAGCCTCGTTGAACGCGTGAAACTTTTCCTCTGATCTCTAATGATGACTTTTCTAATGATTAAAATTAAATTTTGACGAAAATCGTAAATATTACGACCTTTAAAACCATGTCTAACCGAATTTCACTCCGAATTGTTTTTCGTTATTAATGATTTATCGTTGGTTACAGGTATAAATTAAATAATTTTATGTATCCCACTTTCCCAGTATCGGCTTTTTTTTTTTAAATGTATCTCTAACGATACCTCCGCCGTCGAAATATTCTCGGATGGTACAGAAATACATGTTTATTATTTATTACAATAACGATAAAACTAAATACTATACAAATTATATTGAATAAAAAAGTTAAATTCCATTATGTACAGTAATGGGGTTCGGAAAAAAAAGCAATATATTTATTTTAAACATTATAATATAAAAAGTAATATTATTGGTTAGTACTACATAGTGTTATATAGTACCACATAATAGGTACCTACACTCAACATTTAAATACCATTGATTATAATATATATTCAATGATATTTTTTTTAATATTATTAATATTATTTTAAATGTTTTCACAAAAATAATTGGTGTAATAATGGCGTATGGTATTATATAATATGTAGTACTAACCAATTATATTACTTTTTATATTTTAATGTGTATAATAAATATATTGTTTTTTTTGCCACTTGCCTTGTTTTCCATATGCTTTTTATTCACTTGCTTTTTTTTTTCCAAAACTCATAGCAATAGTCATTATAGTAAAGTTGTATCGATTATATGTTTCCATGTTACATAGACATACCTACGTGTATAATAATGTTTATCCATTGTTTATTTTTACGTCCTTTCACGTTATTCAGTTTGATTATTAATATTATAATAAAATAATATTATTGTATTTGCAATATTTAAACATTAAACAAAATGGAAGCGTGCAGTGGCAATTCTAAACCAATCAAAAATGTTAATAACCTCGACTATTTGTTTCGAAAAAGTTCGTGGTGCGTGAAAAACAATCTCGTCAATCGGCTTAAAATATGCATGTTCATCGAAAATATAATAAGATTGTCCGCCAATAGTTTCGTAAGCCACATTCATATTAAATATTATATGATCAGGTCGACAGAGGGCCGAAATTAATATAAATAATATTGTATAATACTGACATATTCTGATATTCGTGACAATTGATAAGTCTGACAGGCGAATACGTGAGATGCTATTTTAACATTTACTGGGAAAACTTCTGAGAAAATCATAAAATGACCTCGTTAAAGTACTTCCCTAGTGAAATTTTCTTTTAGAAACATTGCTATCATAAAAATTTGAGTGAAATTGCTGGTTAAAAAGTTGTACACAGGAAACAAAAATAGTAATATATTAAGTACATTTTCCCTTTTTTTTCGGTTTTTAAATTTTATGAGAAAAATCGAAAAATGACCTCCTTAAAAAAGTACCACTCCCCCTTCCTTTTAGAAAAGGTGCTATACTTAGAAATCTGAGCAAGTTTTATTGTAGAAGAGTTGTTAACAGATAAAAAAAAAAAAAAAAACATCTTTGTAAAACCATAAAACTTCTTCGCTTCACTCAAAATCTAAAATATATCCATATTATATTTATGGATAAATTTCGTATTATAGGTTATACCTATTATTATAATCCATTATATTTTGTTATTATATTATGATAATATAGTCGCTCGAACATTTATTCTACGCAAACGATTTAATCGAATATTTATCGGAAAACTTTGCGTCCGAACCGAAGTACGTGTATTATCTGAAAAGGATGTTGGTCCTGTGCTTGATGCCACCCACCGTAAAAAACATTACGCAATGTTCGAATAACTTATCGACGTTAACGCGATTCTACGACATAATGGGTAATATTCATTCGTGATATCATAAACTTAAAGCTATATATTTGAATATTTTCGACGTGACATCACGTTGCACTTACACAAAACACGTAACGAACAATAGTAATTGTAATAATTATAGACGCAACTAGACTACGAATTTTGGCGGTGCCGAAATTATGGATACATCAAAACCCCCCCAGGAGGGGGGCTATGCCTTTACACTATTCTTACAAAAAGCGATTACGTATTTCATTTAAAATTTTGTATATAGAAATTTATCATAACCATTATGACATTATTTTTCATATAATTACATGGATCTGTAGGAAATCCGTAGTTTGTTTTGCTCTTTAATTATGAAATACGTGGATAAAATAATTAGTCATAACAATGAAAACGCTTATTGGGTTAATTTTCGGGGGCTAAAGACCCCCTAGCATCGCTCTAGTTTCGCTTATGGTAATGATTATTTCAATTTTAAAAGGCAAATGCATCGAGTCGGTCCGTGACCACACTGAGCTCTGTATGATTGCGTTCAGCGTAGTCCAATCGTCTGTGCTCAGACGTCAACACGTACCCGAAAACTCGGTTAGCTTACCGTGCTGTTACGAAGCGTTGGAAAATAGCGATTTACCGGTGACTCTGATGCAGTGTATCGGCCATCACGATCGCAACAGTCAAACTTTTCTCGATGACCTGTTGAAACTATCGTATAACATCGCAGTCGTGTCCGACCGATCGGGTAAAACAACGGCTATAATTATTATTACAGTATACCGTTGAAATATTGATTCCCCCGCCCCCATATTTTTTTAATACTGTTCAATTATTTCCCTCAAATTCTAAATCATTTTCAAACATCGACAAACGATATATAATATGTATGTCGTAAGCATATAGACGATATAGTCAAATCAGGCAGTTAACTAAATGCCTAGGCCAATAGTCGAAGAATTTAATTTGTGCGTGATTTTACTATTCACCTAGACTTTTAGTTGATTGCCTATTTCAAATCGTGCAAATAATTAATAGGAAACGTTTCTATTATTTTAAAAGTTAAACTGTATTTTCTTATTTATTTATTGCTTATATATGTAAAAATAATCTATAATTAATAGATATGTAAAATACGTAGATACATAAAATATTTTTAATTTCGTGCCCTTAGATACTATTGTTTCGAAACTTGAACTATAAATAATATAAATATAATTACTAATTACTAATTATATATGGTATGAGTACAAAATATGAATAAAATATTTTTAGTTTTTAGTTACTACTTGTTGTTACATGTTATTTTGTGAAGGTTTTTGCTGGAACACTTAACAATTTTTTTTTGGCATTGCCGCGCTCTTGCTTGACAGTGAAATTTAACAAAATATTGTCCGTTGAAATTTGTTAAGTTTGCTACAGCTTCACGTATGGATACAAATCTTTGAATAACTTGCTACCTTCTAAACCATTATTTGAAATTTAAACAATGTATGCAATTTTATTTTAAACAATGTATGTTTATGTTACTTTTCAAAGGTAAAAACCTGTGTATGGAAGTCATAATTTTATATCGTTGGAATAAATAATTAATTAGAAAATATAGTTGAATTTTTAAAATAATATAAAAACGCTTTATTTTTATTGTTTGCCTAACTTGAAATAGACGTTTAATTAAACATCCAGGCATATTTAATTAAATTACTTCACTGACCGTGGAATCTTTCGGACCGATTACTTTCAATAGAGCCGTAAAATACGTTCTTGCGCGTACACTATAACCGTATTATAGTGTTTTCATCGCCCGCGCAAATAATTAACAAAATATTCGTAATACGTTCAAGTATTTCGTCGGTACATGACCGTACATAAACCGTTGTCGTATAGCTCTGCGCATGATGCTGTCGGATGGCGTCCGAACACTCGTCGACGTGCTGGACCCGAATCTACTATTGGCGCCCGCCAACAGTTACGAACGTTTAACTGCGAGCGAATTCGTTATCATGCTGTTGGACCAGATGTTCTCTGCGTGGCGAAAACGAGGAGCCGATTCCGAACCACCGCCGCGGGTTACCCGGAAAACTCTGGAGTGGGTTTAAAATATTAAAATATATTATAATTGACGAGCATGAACGCAATACAGTTGAAAACGATTTGCGTGTACGGTTTACAGGATCTTGCTTTACAATATAAAAATCGAAACTAAAAAAAACGGTAAAATGAGAACTGATTATTGTTACGCGCTCGGCGAGATCGTAGACAATTGTTCCATCGACGAGCACGAATTTTCGGACGAAATAATCACGGGTACGATACGAAAAGAAAATCGTTTTTAAAACGTACAAGTCGGTAGCCAGGTGTAATACCGACTACCACGGTACCTATATGTGTAATGCAACTGTCGTTATTTTCTTTCTCCCAACACAGATATGGTCATGTTGTGCGTTTGGCCAGAAATCAAATTGTCTTCGCATTGGCTGCACGACGTCCGGTTTTATTTCATAAACGAAAGCTTTATAATGAAAAAAATTATGTTGGAAATTGTCAACAAAGTGTTCGTAAACATGTCGTCCAAATTGAATGTAAGTAATAACACAGTTAAAACTTAAGGGTCTGGATCACTAAACTGTATTTCTGTGTCTGTGTGCGTGCAGTTTCAACATATGAACACGCTTCTGATAAAAGACTTTATGATGCTGTCGAACGTCGAGTACACTGAAAAAACTTACGGAGAAAACGTGCGCGTCATTTTAAACCTACTGTTGTCAAACTTGCCGTATTTACTGATAAACTCCGTCGACGATTCAGTAAAAATCAATTGCTGCAAACAGTTGAGTACTTACGTGTATAATATCGTTTATTTTGACGTGCCCTACATTATATGAGTACCTATTATATTATAATATGTAGGTTAGGTTGGTCCACCCACCTTCAGACGCTTATACAAGAATGGGCCATGGGAGCGATGGTCCCCCCCCAAATGTCACGAAAATAAATTTAATTATTATATTAATATAATGATATTTTTTTTATAGATTAGACTGTTATTTTTAGTTTTTATGTACATTTAATAGTAATAAATAAATGTATTTTTCTGCGGATAATTCTATTTATAATTCAGTAATTTTTATAATTGCGCTGACTTAGGACGTAACGGATACCGGGCGTTGTCTCATATCGTAATCTCCCGCATTTATAGGCCTACCGTATAAATATTTTCGTTTCGTATCATTTTAATCTGTTTGGTTTTAAGTTAATATATTTATAATGATTCAGTTAGAGAAGATTTCTTCATGTTTGTCGATGCTTTTGATTGAAGTTTCGGTTTTACTAGAGGAATCTGAAGATAAAGAGGAAAGTGGAAAAAATGGTGAAAAGAAAAAAGAATATTCAATAACTGGAGATGTACTAGGTAAAATTATTGTCAAGCAAATAAATAGTACTGGTCTTGATTTGAAAAAATGTGTGGGTTTAGAAACTGATGGATGCAGCGTAATGGAATACGAACTTCGTGGAGTTGTTAGTGAAATCATTAAAGTAGGATCTAATGCCCGCAGGTACCTCTGTTATAATCATTCGCTAAATAATTTCATATCACAATGTGTCAAAAGTATCATTTTTTTCTAGCATCAGCTAAATGAACAGTTGTTTTAAGAAAGTATGTTGGGCATCAGTTGATTGGCTTATGCGAAACGAGATAGGTCGAGGGACACGAAGGAGTAATGAGTTTTATGCAAGATATGCATATAATTATTGATGCATTATTAGAAATTTGGAGAGACTTGCATACTTCTGGAAAAGCTTAATCCCCATTAATAATTTTATGTGACAGTGAAATTATTGTTTATCTTTGTAGTCTCTCTCATATGCTTAGCTACTCATTTCCACTAAGTAAATGTTTTCAAAAATTGCTCTATTGGTTTACAAGTAGCAACCAATATAATGAAAGACACACTAAATATTCTGTCAGAATGCCGAGAAAATGTTTCTACTCAGTTTACAGAAATTTATAAATCGTCTGAGGGTATGGCTAAAACTCAAAAAGTTGATTTGAAAATTCCAAGGAATTGTTCAAGGCAAACGAATCGTGCAAATTATCCAACCAATAATACTGAAGAATATTATAAATTATCCTTAATTATTTCATTATTAGATAATGTTATTAATGATTTAAAAGCATGTTGTTCACAAAAAAATACTTGAATGCATCAACCTTTCATACATACTTTCTGACAAGTTTATAAAATAAAATACAGCTTAATATTCATTAAAAATAAATCAGACATTATTATTAAAGCGTTAGCAGACAATTTTAAACCACTTCTTTCAAAGGTATGGTATTTACTTTATTACGTTACGAGTTCACGGAAATAAAAATGGAACCGTGAAAAACTTGATGACATTTCGGTAAATTCCATGTGTGTTACGGAAATACTTGCAAATTGTGACGAAAACATATTTCCGTTAATCAATCGTCTTGTGACAATTTTGACAACTCTTCCAATAAGCAATGCAAGTGCTGAGAGAACATTTACCGTACTACGAAGACTCAAAACATGGCTGAGATCACCTATGTCAGAAACCAGATTAACTGGACTTGTTTTTTTAAATATTCATCGTGATATTGACGTAGACGTCATTAAAGTTAATGATAGGTTTTCAAAAACCAAAAAAAGAAAAAATTAGATTTTTCTTTATATTTTATTTAAATTAATATTTCTTAATTGTTTTTACTAATTTATTGAACGTGTTCTTTTCAATGTGCCTACCTAGTTTTTTTTTAATTTTTAGGTGAAGGTTTATTCCTTTACAATCTTAGGAAATATTTATGGTTAATACTTGTAATATGTGGAATTATTGAATTTTATATATTATATTATATCCACAGTATAAAATGTCCCCTCCTAATAATTACTCTGGATCCACGCCTATCTTTATTGATTACCATTGAAATACTTTAAATTTATCGATTTTCGATAAGGGGGATAGGCCAATTTCACGGACATCTAATAACTGTATATTGTTATGGCAGTATTACATACTAATTATACAGGCCCGTGCGTAAGGAGGGGCGGCGGTTTAAACCCCTCCCATTGACTTTTTTTTGCATTTATAAATTATTGACGGATTAAGGTATTGACTTAATCAAATATAAAGCGAGTTTAATTCTGAAAAATTCTAGTAGCGTTGTGAACGGAAAATTATAAAATGTATTGTGCTTAGATTCATTTAATACGGTTTTTTCGTAATTCCATCCATTCCTCCCCGTGAAAAATCCAGTGCATAGGCTCGGCTATAGATTTTATTTTGTCAAACGTTGTCTATATTTCATTTGATTTTACACGCGTACCCGGTGCAACGCTACAGATTGATAACTTGGATCAAGTCGTCGCAGACGTCGTGCAGTCAAGAACGTTTTTCCGACACAATGGCCAACGTTTTGATTTGCATCGGGATTGTTTTGAATGATAGTTACGATATGCTCCAAAAGTTCAGGGCCCTCAAAGCGGACGTTTTGATCATTTGTACGTGACCCCACTCTCTGTGGGATTATCCGAATAACCTATTATTATATAATATAACACGCAATAATCGTAGACGTGCGCACAGGGTGTGCCAGGCAGGACCTTACTTATGATTTTGACGCCCATGGGTAACATTTTGCGCCTCTGACTTTGCTTATGATTCATTTTATAACTACTTAACTAGTTATAGTAATTATAGGGATTTGTGGTATCTAATATAGTATTTAGATAAAAAACAAGCGATTTAAAAATTTAATCCTAGATGGACATAATTCGGACGTGGGTGGGAAGCTGAGAATGTAGGATACAGACGGGAATTTAATGTATGACTGTAAGTATCGAAAAATAATTCTGAACAGAGTCAAGTTGATAGTGATGCTTTGTCAAAAATGTGTCATATTATGGCGAAATAATTAAATAGGCATTATATATCTTCTTTCGGGAACTGTGTGCAATTTGGGTAATGCTTCTTAACCTTACAATGCTCTTAAAGCTACATTGACATATGGAAAAAATACGGACATACTTTGCACGATGGGTGCAGCCATTATTGTTGGTGAGAAGTTGGGAATGTAGGATATAGAGGGGAAATTAATTTGTATCTGTAAGCAACAATAAACCGTTGTTTACTAAAAACGATTCTGAGTGGAGTGAACTGCAAGTGAACTGAAGTTGATAGTGATGCTTTGTCAATAATATGTATGTCATATTGTGGTAAAATAATTAAATAGATATTATTACGCATTTTCTTTAATAATATTTGTTTAATATTGTACCGATTTTCCTTTTTTTCTACGTTTTTCCCGGTTTTCCCATGTTTTTTTTCCGGTTTTCCACATTTATTGAGAAACACCTGGGAAAATCGAAAAATTATCTCTTTAAAATATCTTCCCAATCAGATTTCCTTTCAGAAGTTCGGGTTGGAGGTGAGTGGTGGTGCATTATCAACTCGCTGCGTGCCGTACCGCCACACAAATGATACTCCACTACTCTTCTCCAACTCAACACCAAAATGCATGTAAACTATTTATGTATCCATGTATTTATGTAATTTTCAATATAGGTTGCCATTTGAAAATTCAGTCGCGTTTTACATTTTGACTGTGATATACCTGATGATGATTTTTTAATTCGAAACCGGTTGTATAAAACTCCAGGTGACGCATTAATTAATTAATTTTATTTTTATGTATTCATGTTTCTTTTACTATATTCATAATTAAATGCTAACTCATACTAACCCATCAAACCAACTGGTAACCACTAACTGTGATATTGCTGAGCATTGCATTGGATTCAAGATTTATCGTAATATTAATGATATTAGGTATTAAGTTTTTAAAATTGATAGTGATGTAATAATTTATTATAACGATTTTAGCTGTGCGTGTAACCCTAGTATAGTTAGGTATTACCGGGTATTAAACATATTGGGTAATTTGTATCGTGGTTATCTATACGTTGAGATAATATGTAATAACATTTCCGTGAAACCCGTAGTATTATAGTAAACAAATGTTATGATTTTTATTATGAATTGATATTTTGCGTTCTGTATCTGATTTCTTTTTAGAGGGGCGAGGGGGGGGGTTATAAGGCACACTCGGGGGATAACGGTCCATTTTCTGTGTGGTGTTTGCAGCAAAAATTTCTGCGCACGTCTATACGGCATTTAACCGTGTAAGTAGTAGAGGCATACGTGTTTTGTTTCGGTGCAGCCGTCGTATCGGATACGTTAAATGCTGACGATCGCGCTTTCCGAACCGTAGGGCTGTGCGGGCTGTACGCGCTGAACATATTTTACCGAGAAAACCAACAAAACTCGGAGACGCATACGACCGTTTTCAACACGGTAATGCGGACGGTCAAGTTGTATTTCACCGACGAGGTGGACGGCGAAAAATTCGACCAAAGGTAATATTAAAATAATTGTTTTTACTGAAGAAACGAACGTACGGAATAACATTGGTGAAATCGGTGTCCGCAGCGTCCTGTTGGACGTATTGCATTTCATTAAGAATACGATAATCCGTCAACGCGATCAAGTGGAACACTTCGTCGCGGCCGGAGGGGTCGAAAACTTACTGAACCTTTTGGCCGTAAGACCCGCGATGTACTATTACTACTACTTTTATTATTATTATTGTTATTATTATTATTGTTATTATTGTTATTATTGTTATTATTATTATTGATGCGCTGTCGCCGAATGTATAGTATATAAGTGGGCCGTAAACGAAACCCAACCGAATATATTGTCTAACGGTTTTTAATTGTTTACATTTAAAATCGACATCGATCGATTTTGAATATCAATCCGAAAATCGTCATCGTTGGATTTCGAATACTTGAGCTGTGTCCTTATTGTTTGCACGTTTTCACTCGCTCGCAATCGTGCGACGACGAAAAATGAAAATAACCATACAATCTCTGTATAACATGGCATGACGCGCGCCTTGACCAATCGTATCCGTTTTCCAAACGCTGTTTACGCTACGAATTGTTTTTCAGAAAGTAAAATATCCCGTGCAGCTGGTAATACTCGGGATGTTGGTCGATCTGACCGGGTACCAGTTGGCCAAACGTCGCGTTGAAAAATGGAAGTCCGCTAAAACGGGCGACGGTTATGTGGAACTCGCGTGCGATATTTGGCGCAGCGAAAAAATCCGATTCGAATTTTTAGGTATATACATCGTACAATGTACTCGTACAACATATTTCGGTTGGGGTACTTTTTTTGAATTATAGAACGCAATGTTTCAGACGACGAGTACATTTTCCGGGAGCAACGCGAGCAGACAACCGCGGAAAACCTGTTGGCCGACCGCAGCCCGGCCGTGGAGTCGATGTACCTGTGCGCCCAGCCGAAGATCTACGCGCTCTTGAGATCCGTGGGGTTTTCGGACGACGACGGCGGCAGTGCGGACGACCGCGACGTCAACGAAAACACCGTCAGGGCTTGCGGTCTGGCCACAAACTTCTGGGACAAGGCCACGGTGGCGCACATTTATCACTACTATTCGCTGAAATTAGGTGAGGTATGGAACGAAAACGACATGGTGTCACGCGAACCGGACCGCGTGCCGATGTCTGCCGTCGAGACCGAGTCGGTCGACATTATGACTATCCGACACGCGTACCTGATCGCCTTGCTCAAAATGATCAAGAACCGCGTGCACGATGCCAATTCGGGTGCAGGCCGATCGGTGCGTACATTTTAACTAATTGAAAAATGTATTAATTCATTTCCTGTTATCATTGGCGAATTCGTCAATTATACCTTCAAACCAATCACAATACGAGTATACCTCGTAGTAATACGGGGTGTACTGCGTATTGAGTACTTATCTAGATGAATATACCTAGGTAGATACTCAATTATTTCACTATACAATAATAAAGTATAGTTATATTAACGTTCTGTTTATTCGGTTGTAGGAAATCGAATTGGAAAACAAATTATACGATGAAATAAGACATTATCATTCAAATATGCAGACTAATATAAATAAGTAGGCAGTATAGTTTCGTGGTATTCATATTATTATTCTATGTATTAAATTATGTATTCCGCAATAAATTTTAGTTAAGACTTATGAGATATGGATTTTAGAATAATGTACTCAGCGGTCCAGGGGTATATTAATGGAGGGGGGGTCTGAGTGGGCTGCAGCCCCCCCCCTCCCGAAATTTTAAGAAAATCTAAAAGTTATTTCCATGGACTATGAATGGCGCTGAAATAGTCTTAAATTACTTTTTATTGATTTTAAACCTAACTTTACAGGCATTTAGTACCTAGTATATATTGTGATAAATGTTATTTTATGATACATTAAATATAATTTTAGATTCTGAGCGACGCGAGGAATGTATTGGTTTTACAATGATATTTATTATTTTTATTTTTTTTTTTCTGTGGATAATTTTTCTATCCACTTTATGAATTCCTAAGTATTTTGGTGTCATTATAAGTTCATTTATGTGTTGTGGTATATATTTTCAAAATAATATATAATTCCATTTCATTGTTCCACGAATCTCTCAGCTGATTTTCAAATTTCAAAACTACAAAAAATTGTATACATTTTATTATATTGTTGTAATTCGAAAATATAGCGGGTGTGCCTAATTATATAAAATTGATTCACACGTGTAAGTTAATTATAAATTTGATTACCTTTCTTCTTCAGGCGGCAAATTGATCTGTTGAATTTGATAAAGGTGACCGTAGTAAATAAAAAGATTTTAATATAACAACTGTTTCTTTTTTAATAATTTTTAAAATATAAAACACTGTTCTAGGTTTCCCGTGCTTTTGTAAGAATCTCTGCGTAGTCTTTTACATTCGCTTGTGATCATCTGTCCAAAAGCAACGGGAACAATACATACACTGTAGTTGTGATTAGAAGTGGCCGGCCTCCTTATAACTGGAGATCTATGTGTGTGTGCGTGTGTAAATGTGTTATCTTAATCTGGTTAATACTAACAACTTAATCTAATAATTAATGGCTACAAATTATTATAATTATTTTACAACATTGATTATATAATTTATTTTAATTATATATGATAACTTAAGTATTATCTNAAGAAAAATGAATGGAATCGGATGTAAATGTTTAACTATCATTCCCGTTATTAATTGTTTGATTTATTTACATTACATAATATTTTATTTTACATAATGTATGATAGCTTAAATAGCATATCATTACAATATACTATATTCAAAAATATAATGTTGAATTTTATATCAACATTTTAGCTGGTTTTATAATAATGACGAATTATTATTATATAATAATATAATATTAACTATCATATTATTAAAGTCCATGTTGATCTTATTTTGTAAAAATATACGATCAAAATTAATAATGCGATATTTAATTATTATAATTACAATAATAACGTCTTAATGGTTGTTCTATTAAATATTTAACAACTAATAATTGCTTCCTATTATAAAAAAACAAGACTGCTGTTGATTTTGACTAACACTTCGATATGTATTTAATGTTCATAAGCTTATATATGTAGTTATAGATAACAATTAAATATAGTTCTGCTTGTAAACTGTCAATATAACTGATTTTAAACCTATTATAAATGTTTACATTGTACATGTTCCATTTTCAATCATTTGGATGTATTATTTAAATCAAAATTGGATTGTATTTGAACATGTATTGGTATACGTAGCTCGACCGCGACCACAACGTAGATATTTTAGATTTGTACATTTCTTTTACCTATGCGAAGACTATACTAGAGACTGCAGGTATGTTTTATAAAATAATGAAGTAAAAACAAAATTATTAAAATTGTTAACACACGTAAATATATAAATAAAAAAATGTAAAATTTAGTTTATTTAATTTATAATATTTATTTAGTTTAATTTATTTAGAGTAAAATTTAGAGTAAAAATTATATATATATATTTTAAATATTTACAATATTTTTGTGTAGTTTATGTTGAGGAATTGATCAGAGCTGTTATTATAACTGTATTAAACTATTAAACATTTAATTTTAACTTTTAATCAATTACTTATTTAATTTTAATTTTTATGTTTCATTATTTAAAATGTGCACTATAATACCAAAAACTCTCAACAAATTTGTTTAAAGCCAAACACAGTTTTGTCAAAAAGAAAACAGTAATTGTTTTTTGAGAGTATGACTAGTAGACATTAAAGCAAATTAATGGATTTCAACAGTGTTACCCACTAAAAAGTGATTTTCAAAATTAATCAATAAATAAAAAGGAAAACTTTCTGTAGCAATAAAGTCATTAAAACAAATAGCACTAAAATTTTTTTCTCTCGAAGGGGTAACAATATCAAAAATACAAAAGTTAAAAATGTATTTAACTATATTTATTGATATAATAAATTAACCACATATAATCTTTAACAAAATCCAAGTTTTAAGACAGCTTGAAGTTTAAGTTAAATTATTTGGATTATAATTTAAGCTCTTTTTGTTTTACTATACATTTATGAGTGTGATATAAAATATATTATATAATAAAAAATATTATATCATTGTATTATTTGTTTTGTTTAATACCATTAACACATAATTAACATAAATTATATCAGATAATTTGTTTTCAACATTAACAACAATTAAAATAATAGCATTGTATAAAACAAAAGAGGCAATGCTAGATTATCTACTTGTTCAGTTTTTGCTTCGACAAGAGTCACACAACAGGCCCCAAACAGAGATTTTAAAAGATTGATATCGCACAATAAACCTATGAAAAAAAATTGTAAATATTTTTGGTTATTTATTTAATTTCAATAGACAGGTTGAGCTTTTTTTTTTTTTATTCATCGGTAAATTTGTATGGCACTGGGTTCTGATTTCTCTAGGTATGACACTGTCTAAATATTTAGATTAATACAATTATACTTATATACCTGTGTAACTGAGGGCAACGATACACAGAGCTTGAGAAATGAAACAAGCAGCAGAACCTTCAATGCTTTTTTTCATACCTGTAAAGTAATTTCAAGTGTATTACAATATGAAATGTAAATAGGGGTAACCTATAGTTGGAAAGGTTAAATATATACAATTTTTTCTTTATACTTTAATTAAGTAAAGCAAAATACATACAAGGTTCTCTTAGAAATAATGTCTTCTAACTATTTTGTTGTAAAAAGATGATTTATCTCTAATTTCACTTTGGAGGATACCAACTTGATCACTTTTTCTGTTTTTTTTTTTGTGTGTTAATATGATTTAAATGAATCTAGGAAAAAATTATCATGGAAAAAAAACTCATAGAAAAAAAAGCCCACATATAGAAAACCCATCAAAAAAAATTATACGTATAATAAATATAATATATATATTAAATAAATAAATTTATTAATTGTGGTTATATATTTTGGTTTTACATCAATCAGATCTTCAGATTATATAAATGTAATATGACAACTGACCTGTTCAAAACACCCACTTATACAGCTGTACACAAAATAACAACATTACATAAGTATTGATTAATTTATAATATTACGGTAGTTCAGTAGTTGAATAAAATTCATACAATACTTACTATTGGTTTATTAAAAAAAATAATAATAATAATAGAACGTATACTACGTGCATGGTGTTACCAATCAATGCATATGTTGAAGAAAAAAAAATTAATAATAAAACGTATATTACGCACACGGTGTATACAATTAATGGGTAAGCTGCATAAGTAATGTTTGTTTTCATTATGGAACGTGAGGAGGTCGCGGTGTTGAAATAGGCTAATCTTTCTTGTGCGACCGATCATCATCTTAACGTGGTTACTTTTATTATATTTTCCGGTTTTTCACATTTGATGAGAACTCGTGAGAAAATCAAAAAATGACCGGTTTAAAGTATATTTCCTGTCGAATTTCCTTTCAGAAAAATTGCTATCATTGGAAATTAAAGTCAAATTGCTTGTAGAAAAGTTGTTCACAGGAAAAAAGGGGGCCGTAATATTTTTAATAATACCTATATTTTTTACATTATCCCAGTTTTTCCCATTTGTTAATAAAAATTCTGGGAAAATTAAAAAAAAAATAACATCGTAAAATCTTAAGCTTCTTCGCTCCACTCAGAATCTAAAATTAAACATTATTAACTTTAAGTACCAGGCGAATCAATTAAGTGGGTACACTCATTATCTTGGAAAATATTAACTTTTTCCAGAATTTATATTTAGAACATTTAAGAAACAAGCTGCTCTACAATTTCATAATTGTATTATTTTTTGTCACCCTAATTTTTGAGATAATGACAAAAATTTACTTTAAATAATTTTGAATTGACGAATTTTGGTTTTTCCAAAAAATTAAATGAAATTGCTTCTACGCAATCCCATAAATACGCACCTGTCCATTTGTGTCGACCGAATCTGGAACCGATCACGCTGGCGGCAGTGTCTCCAATGCCGATGGACAGCACGCCGGCCAATAGTGGCAACAGGCTCCGGGAATCAGGCCGCGGATGGATCCACAGGGGCAGAGAGCACCCGACCAACAAGTAGATCGGAGTGAAAGCAACCGGTCCTTCGTCCTTCTCGTCTGAGTATACGTGAAAACCTCGCTGTAAGATTGTACCTAGAGGCGGCATTTTTGCAATACGACAAGTCTGCAGAAACAGTGAAAAAATAAAGTTGCCAATTAGTTTGTCTAACTAGGTGACTACATAAACGTTAATATACATTAAAACGGTAAACAATATATGTCCTACAGGGTGATGAAGAGATATTTTCAAACAATATTGTAAAAGTCGATTTTGATTATTTGACTAATTGAATTGAAGCCTAACCAACAGATTGTCCAACAAGTTAATTTTAGATTTGGAGCGTAGCGAAGAATGTATTGATTTTATAATGTTTATTTTTGTTTTTTTCTTATACTAGAAATCTTGCTCCAAATGTATCAAGTTTAGCATTTTTTCTAAACAGACATTTTTCTAGTTGGTACTTTAGAGAAATTATTTTTTGATTTTCCAAGAGGTTTTCATAATAATCTAGATAACCAGGAAAAAAAGGTAGGGACAACGGGAAAATTTACTTACATATTATGTAACATAAATTTTGCTCTAAATTGTTCTTCATTAGCAGTGGTTTATCGTAGCGAAAATTAAATTCTCCTCTACATCCTATCTTCCCAACTTTTCACCTACAACAGTGGCCCTCCCATAATGCGAAGTATGCCCGTGTTTTATTAACGTTGGAAATACTAAAGATTAATAATAACAACTTATACTAAACCTCAAGTTAAAATGTCTTGCATTTCTGTTCGATCAACAGAATTGTTATTCTATCCACATAAATATACAAATTATAACTGAAAAAAAAAAATGCTTATTAATAACTTAAATCGACAGAATGCGTTGAAAATAATGACATTTATACTGCCATAAATTTCCTTTTTTCTTAATTATCATGAAAACTATTTAGAAAATCAAAAGGTGACCTCTATGCGTCAACTAAAATGCTGCCGAAATGCCAAAAAAAAAAAAATCTTTCTCTTGTAAAATGCGTTCCTCATCGGTGCGCTCAGAATCTAAAATTAAAAAATTATCTTTTCGAAAGTTCGAACAAAAGTAATTTCGCAGCCGCTAGACTACAGTGGTAAAAAGTAGATAGGTACATATTATAATATTATACACTCACTTCCAGCAGTATGAAAGCGGCAAAGGCCACACCGCTGGCTAAGTACAACAGACAAGGATCGCGGAACAGCCCAGGGACGTACACTAGACACGCGATCAGATGGAAATTCTTCCGTATAGAAGTGGAGGCTTTGGAGTCGTTCAATATTTGCACGCACACGAAAACGACTGCAAACGCCGAACAGCCGACCCAGTAAACCAACAGCATCGTCTGACGAACGGTTTATACGAAAACGATCAACATTTTTACGCTCGGCAAAATAACAATAATTTATATAATATACAGGTATAATGTAAGGCGGCGGTTATTATGGTTTGCGCACTGTCCGTTTACCTCACGTCAACATATACTTCATTTGAGCGCCAATATATTGAACAATAGGTAAAAAAAAAAAAAAAAAAACCGTCCTTATTTTTTAGTGTTTTATTTTCCGTATACAAATATTTTTTAAAAGTGACAGAAGCTTTTCCACAATTGACAAATTGTCAAATTTTAATACTGACTTATCATATTGCCTAATTTTAACTGATCTCACTATTTTAAAATTAAACGTTGACTGCTAATAATCATATCAATTAAATACATCTATTTATACTATACGATAATATCTGGTCGGATTTCGTTATTACAACTCACCTGTGGGTATCGTAGTAATAATAGGTATATGCACCTATATTATATTTTTTAAAATAGAAATAACTTCTGTACCTGTAATACCTATATTTGAAAATATGTTCTTTATAATCAATGAATTTAAATATTAATAATACTGTAAATTTAACGGAAAGTTAGGAAACAATTCGCGATTTTTGGTATTCCTAAACTTTCCATTGTAAAAAAAAGGTTGATGCGCAAATTATGTATGACCCATTTAATGGTGCGTAAATGAAAAAGGCCGAAAAGAACAATAGTAATGCGAAAATGATATACGCCCAAGTAGGGTGGTCCTTATTTCGCCAATTTCAAAATTTCTTTTGGGATAACAGTCTATTTTATGCTGTAAAATAAACAAAAATATATCTTCAAAGTTTGAGGTAATTTTTATAATATTTAGTAGAGGCGAACGGCGAACGGTTTTACTATTTAATATCTAAAAGATTACACAAAATCAATGAAAATAGTGTACAAACGACCATAATAAATCGTTTAGAATTGATTTTTTTAATATAAAAATAAGGTCCTATTTTAATCCAAAAATTATAATTTTTGTTATGAAAACATAAATAGGGTTATGTTAGTTGAACGTGTTAAGAAATTATTAAGCAGTTTATTATTACAGCTAAGTTATTTATCATTATTTTACAAATATATTCGAGACTTATACGTTGAATTTTACGAGAACTTCAAAGGGGCGAAAATAAAAATTTGAATTGTCAAGGTTTTCTATTATCAACATTCGAGTTATCGTGAGTTGCGAGTCGACTGTACTTCATTAATATTATAAGATAAATTATTTTAAGAAAGAAATAGTTGGTAATTTTATAAAGCAATATTTGTTTCGGTTGATTTCTGAAACTCTTGAACAATCTAATCTTTAAGCAAATGGTATCGAAAAAAGGAAGTGTTCCCGCTTGAAAAAGGTACTTAATGAAAATGAACTAAAACCGTTTAATACATATATTTATACAATAAATATAAGAAATAATAAAATAATAAAGTAAAAACAAAATTATTAAATGGTTAATACTCGTAAATAAATTAATAAATATTTTTTTTCGGTTTTTTAAATTTAATGAAAAACGTCTGAGAAAATCAAAAAATGACCTCTTTAAAGTACCTTCCTGGTGAAATTTCCTTTTAGAAACATTGCTATCACGGGCCTCATAACTACTATTGGGTTATAAAAAATTGAATTTAGTGACAATAATTATTAACATAGTGACCCTTTTTTTTTTAAATAGAAACCTAATATTATATGTTACACAAATTATTTTCCAGCAATTATAATATTTAGAACTTAATTTATAAGATAGTGTCTCCGTGTTGTAATGGTACTTAGCTGTTAACTTATACACAGTAACAATTTAAGCAATATTTTCGTTTTAATAAATTATGACATTTGACTACCTATTATAGATGGTATTATATATATATATTCAATAAATATTATCTAAATGGCCTCAAACTTTATAAATTTTTTAAATATATTTTTTTTATACGGCACAAGATAGATGAGTGTCAGGAAATTTTGAAGTTTGCGAAATAAGAACCACTCTAGTATACATATATGTCAAAAAGAGGGGTTCTCACTGAATATCGATCTCTCAACGCCCAATGTAAGATTTTGAGTACGGGACTACCGCCCAGCACCAAGTGGAGTGGCAATAGAATCGCAGTCGACACGATCGCGGTAAATGTCGCATAAAACCTAGCCGGCGACGTTCTCAGACTTTTAATATTGTACACAGCTAACGCGAATACTGAAACGCCAATGATTCCGAACTGAAACATAAACAAATAACTCAGCTATAGATACTGTGAGTATAGTTAAAAAATATTCAACTATCGGAATTATAACAAAGAGCTTGTATGGACCTGGAGTATCAATGTGAACACATCGAAACACGTTTGCTCACGAGGCAGGGCCAACATGTTGGTAATGGAAGCGATGATAAATAGAAGTGCCGCCTGTACGGTCACGGTGGCTTCGCCGTAAGTGAAACTCAATGGGCAACATGACACGACTATCCTCAAAAGTCGGTGATAGGAAAAGGCGCAAAACACGGCGCACGACAAATTATAACTGATACCTGTAGCAGAAAACGACATCGTGATATTAGATTTAGAGAACGTATTAAAAGCATAATGGAAGAAGGGTTGTAATTTTTAAAAATTATTTAGTAGAGTAAAAATTCTTATAAGTTACATAGACACATCCAATATATTTTATCTTCAAATATTATTTAACTGAATCTTTTTTCATTGAATCAAACTCAATGTTCAATAATAATCTCAACGCATTATCGAATAGTCATATCATTATCTCAAAATTAAAATTAAATATGCACTTTGCACCCTTCATATTCATTGGGGGAAGAGACAGTTGTCATTGGATTACTGTACCAATGTAGCAGAGATATGTATGGCCATAGATTAGTTATTCTATTTTTTCCTCGACAATCTCTATAAACTGTTTCAAATAATAATAGTTTTAAGACTCACCTAAATCGGTGTAAAGGGTCAGGAGATGTGCTATGATAGATGTGGTGACTATGTAACTTAATGGTTTAGCCGGAAAACGTTGACAGTGCAGCACATTGGATATGGCGCTTACTAGAAGCCCAAAGCTCAATATTGTCGATGTCAAGTACGGTTCAGAGTTGGTTTTGCAAGTGAAGTGGCTGACGATTATGGAACACGGTAACAGGAACATTAGCCATACTCCAGGCGACGCATCCCGTCTAGAATACAACAAAAACTCTTTTAAGTTATACTTAATTCGTTCATAATATGTTAACTTTAGTGTGGTGTAGGTAATAGTTGTAAACTATTAGTACATATATGTAAGAATATTATTTTTTACCACATATTCATTTTAAAGCCATTTTTTTTTCTAACATTATAAATGGGTACCATAATATAAAATGTATAATACTACAATTAACATAATAAACCAAATTTACCAAAGTTATTTTCATAATATTTTGTTACCTATATTATGCACAATTAGGCACATAACAATTATTTCTTGCTGACTATTCATTTTAAAAATAAAATATGTTTTACATTGAGTAATAGGTAAGAATATTAGGAATTGTATACATTTATACATAAGTAGGTGCTTGAAATTTCTAATCCAGAAATAAAAAAATTATAATATAATTTAACATTAGTATCATTAGTATATAAATAGTTTATATTGAATAATAATTTGTTTAAGATCTTTAATATTTTCCAAAAAGCTTTTGGAAAAACATAATATTAAAGCTAAATAAACTATAAATAATACAGTCAAAATGAAAAAAAAAAACATAACAATGAAATAAGAAATGGTATGTTATATTAGGTACATTAATTTTTACTCTGTGGCCATCATAATATAATACTGTAAATTATTAAATACTATGAAGTATACTTGAATAATAATAAAAAAGAACAGAATAAACATACAAAAATAAAATTAGGTTTAAATTCTTCTATTTGTTATTAGGGTTTCCAAAACGATCCATTGTTTTCACCTGAGCATTTAGATCAATCTGCACTTTTTTTCTTAGATAAAATATTGGACAATCCCGACTAGTGCAAATAACTTCTTCGTGCAAACTTCCTTGACAACGCTGACATTCGGTCCACAACCGGCAAAACTTTTCTTGCAAGTCACTCACTTTAAGATGTTCTTGATAATACAGTTCACCTTGTTTGAGCATACAATATTTGCATAATGCGTTTCTTTCCTCACCAGTAGGCAACACACTTTTGCATCCCAAGCATACTTCTTTTTTTTTTGTAAAAGCTGATAACGCACTTACTTTTGATGTTACCATGGCCTTTTTACGTGTATGATCACCTTTCAACAAGACAGATTCTGCTTTATCACCAAGAATTGGAGAAAAAATACGGACTAAAGGCTTAGAAAGTTGATTTTCCAAATAATAGTTGAAATCAATAGGTATGTTGTTTTCTAGAACGAATATAGGATCTTCTGCACGTTGATATGCAGGTGTACCCTTTGTACCTGTAGTTAAAATGTACGGTATGCGGTCGCCTAATTTAGGTGCATTTCCAGGATCTCTTTTTTTCATTTTTATTGATAATTCAACATGAGCTTGCTTAGCAGCATAATCAGATTTAGTCAACTCTTTAGTGATAACCAACTGTGATATGTCTATTCGATTGCATAGTAAATCACTAATAATTTCTTTAGCGTAAGCCACTGCACCATCAGGATCTCTATCAATGAGTAACTTTTGTAAACAAGTGTTAATCATGTTAGAAACCAAAGGTGAATTATCTCTGCGTACGGTTTCTAATCCTTTACAGTCCATTTTGTCATACTTGTCGGGTCGTGTAAAATAAAGGCCCGCATAACGTTTTTTGTTGATTAACAAATACGGAAAGTACACTTTTTCGAAATCTAATTTTATAGGTTTTATGAATTTTGTGGTCACATATTCAGCTGCTTCACGTCCCAATTCCATTGCTTCCTCAATAGTTTTTACTCCAAATTTTACCATCACAGAGTCAGTGTCTCCATAAATAACTATAGCATCATGTTTATAACCATTTGCTATGCAATACTTTTGTTCAACTTCTTGCTTGGTCCGTTCAATCATCATTCTACCATACGAAGTAACACTTGTTGATATCTCTAAACATGGTAACTTTCCAACTTGTGCTCCGGTAAATCCATACACAGAGTTTGCACTCATTTTTAATGCCAATTGTCTACCATCTAATACTTTTTTTTTTAATGGGTCGGTCTCAGATTTTAAGTCTAATTTTGCTTTTTTACGTGCAGATAACAGATTTTCTAAAATCTCTGGCAATAAACCTTTACGTAAAGAATTGGATAAAAAGTAACTACCAGATGGGGTTTTTTTATAATCATTTTCAGTCAATTTTAAAAGATTTATTGTTTTTTGAGTCAATAGTGTAGTGTAACATAAATTATGTGCCATCATTATACTTGGATACAGAGAAGTAAAATCTAATGTTGCTATTGGATCAGCATAATAACCTTTCATGGGTTCTATTACAGTAGCTCCTTCAAATTGTTCATCTGACACACCACTAGTCATTGTAGGCATAATATAATCTTTTTCTTGTGCAAGACGGAGTAGTTGAGATACAACTTTTGCTTGTTGACCTCCGGTTAGAAGACTTCCTAATGGCATACCTGTTACTCTAGCCATTTCCATGTAATTAATCAAGCACATTAATTTGTCCAAAAGTTTCAATGGAAGGAAAGCATCCTTCAAACAATAAACTGCTAGACGACGTCTTGTTTGTGGAGTCCCATTTTGTAAGTCTGTTATAATACTGTGATGGACATCTTCTTTTTGTTCTTGTAAAAAATGGTAACTGACAGAATTTAATGAATATGATCGTAATTTATAGTCTCGCACTAATACCAAAAATAAATCAAAAGGAACTCTGCCATCAATATTAATACTTTTATTTTCTCTTCGACCCATTTGTTTACTTTGAATTATTTGTTCCCTTATTACAGACTGTGTATCTTTGATACGTCCTAAGAAATTGAAATTTCTAGCATGTAAATGTTTTGCGCGATTAAGTAAGTAAGGTAAATCAAAATTATTAATGTTATACCCAGTAATAATGTCAGGATCGCATTCTCGTACAAAGGCGGCCCATTTTTCAAGCATGACATTTTCTTTTTCACAACTTATTACTTGACTACCAACTATTGGCGCACAGGTATTTAATGTAAACACATTTCTAATTAATCTTTTATTTTCTATTTGTACCATATTAGCTATTTGTATAACAGGATCTTTGTCTGGCTCAGGAAAAACTCCTTTACGACCAGCACATTCAATATCAAAGCTGAGTATGCGGAAAGGTGCCACTTTGCTCCATTCACCTTCAGGGGGATAAGCTATTAGTTTTTGAAAATCAGCATCCACTTCAATTTGACATCTAGAATGTTTTTTTAGATTAGAATTGACTTCACGAATAGAGTAGGAACCAGCAGGAAGCTCAATCCAGCTGCAACCAACCACTTTTAAATCTACCATAAAGCGCATATCATAATCAACATTAGCTTCAAACATTTTATATTGATGGGTAGAAAATGCAGGGAGCACCACTTCTCTTTCTAGAAGCCTTTTAGCTGCAGGTATTAATTTTGGTAAAGCCATTGTAATTTTTAAATATTTTTCTTGGGTTTCACCATGATAACCATACAAGTTTTTTTTTTCAACAATTTCAACCATAAGAACAGGCTCTTGTACTCTATTCTGGTTGCCACGCATATCATTCAAAACAATTGCATTTAAACGACTTATAAATTCTTTACAATTTTGATAGCCAAATCCTTCAGGTGCAGTTGTATAAAAATATGGAGAAAAGCCATGTACATTACAACATACAGAATTACCTTCCATAGTGATTCCAAACATCCGAGTTATGGGAACTGAACCAGTCTGGACGCCACTCATCCCTTTAATTGGTGCACCGATATAATTGTCTATGGTAAGTTGTTGAAAAGTTAAACTTTCTGTAGCTGGATCAATCACTTTCATGATGGGTCTAGTCCACAAAGCACTGGAGTCTTCTTGATCAGGACCCACTCCCAATGTAGCTTCTGAAGATTCAAACTCTTTATCCATTTCATCCATAATTGCCAGATCATTTTCAAACATAGATTGTTCAAAATCATCATTGTCACCTTTGAATTTTTTTTTTAAATGTCCAGTTTTATCTGAAGAATTTGGTCTTTTCTTATTAAACATCTTTCTTGTGTTTTATTAAAGTCTGCAATAAAAATAAATTCAATAAAGGGTTTTACTAATAGTTGCACAGAATAAACTGGAAAAAATTAAAGGTTAACATTTCGCTTAACCTAGGAAGTTATGGTATATAAATGTTAACTTAGTAATGATCTTTAGTTTATCGTGTGTTTAGCAATAGGATCATAACTCAAAATACTAAATAAGAATACTAGATGTAATTAAAAAATTATAAAACTTAACATAATAATTATTGAAATTATTATTATTAACATATTAATGAATATTATAAAATTATTTAAAAATCTCAATTTTAAAATTATTATTATTATTGGTGTTCGGGAAGGAGGGAAATTATTACTCAATAACAATAAAACTCTTCTTCTTCTATAAAACTATAAGAATATATTACGATAAGTAACTTTAAAATATGTTAGTATTTTAATTTTATTGGATTTACTAAATTTTAATTATATATATGTTTAAACAATGATGTTCATAATTATTTTCTTAAAAAGTGAAAAAAAAATACTTCAAAAATAAAAATATGAATAGATGAATAAAATCATGTAAAACAAGAGACTTAGAAGAGTAAACATTAATTTATACATAATACTAGTTTTGGCTTAAGTCATTCTAAGGTTACACAAGTCTAAAATAGTAATTACAAATACATTATTACACTTCTAAGTTTATGTTTTATATAACTTTAAACTATCAAAATAATTAAACTGTCAATATTAATAATGGCTAAATATAATTAAATAAATAGAAGTGAAACTTTGCACTTTCTATAAATAAAATTAAAAACTAAATATTACCTAGATAATATAGTATTTAATCTAAACTACATAATGACAGACGTTTTTATTTGAAAAACATTTAATTGCTTAAAGTGATAAAATTGATTGAGTATACTACATGGACTTTTATCTTAATCTGTGGTATAGAATACAAATAATAAGTATTATATATTATATCATTTATAATATGAAAAAACAATTAAAACAAATTTTTAAATTAAAAAAAATTTTAATATAAATAGAGATTATTCATAGTAATCAATGGAAATATTAATATTATTTAAATTGGAGAAATTTTTATTCATTTTATTTTACATTATACAACTAATAGGTACCATTTAAGAATTGTTTTAAATAATATTAATATGTTTAACTATTTAATACTTGTTCTCAACTAGATAGTGATATTACAATCATCCATAATCAAGTCTAGGTTAAACAAAATATTTTGTTTTTTACAGTTATACTAACCTGTATTTTAAATTTATAGATTGCGCTTCTGAACGTATATTATTGTTTATAAACTTGTTGACATTATTAATAGTTAACATGGCATAATCCACATGGAACTTTTACAATCCTGAAAAAGAAAAATAAATGTATTAGAGAGGTGTGTAATAATAATTTAAGTCAAATAAAAATATTACAAATATTAACAGGTACTACTGTATGACGTATAGGCTATAGACTTATCATTTTCTGTTATTAAAAAGTGGTTTTAAATTGTTATTTATCAGATACCATAGTTATAGTTTTTGAATATATATTGTGAAAACATAAAACATTTTAAAATTGTTTTATTGTTGAGGTTATTAGGGGAAAAATGGAGGTCAAGAATAAAAAAGTAGCTAACCCCACTTGTGTGTAATCAAACAGTTAGGGCAATAATGAAGGAATACTAAATGGATTGGTAGGTAAATATTTTAATATTTTGAAAAAAGAAAATCGATCCATTAAAGCCTCAAGTATAGTTATATCAAAATAATAATAATTAAATATAAAAGAAAATTAGGCCATATAGATTTTAAGGATTTTATTAATTTGTATAATAAGATCAACTTTTACTTACAATGCTAGCACAACTGTTTATCTCTGATTAAATTTCATTAAATTATATTAGGTGTTGAAATTAGTTATTACAAATTACTAATTTAAGTAATAAATAATAATGTTGTTCATACAATGTAGCTTTAGATCAGAGGCTAATATCCAATATTACAACGTAACATAAAAAAGAAAGAATCATTAAGATAAAATTTCTGATATTTTCTGTCACCTATAAATACTTTAGAATATTCTTAAATAAATTTTGAAAAATTTTAATACCAACATGGTCAAATTTATACTTACAATAATTACTATTGTTATTAATGCTATGCTCGATCGGAGTGCAGTACGATTCTTGACTACTTTGTGTCGGGTAATATCGGAATGAAAACCAGATAAAGGTGATACTGAGCTGAGCCAGCAGATCGTTAATTAAATTAATGAAACCAATAAAAGGTATCAAATTCCAAAACGAAAAAAAAATAAAATTCAATATTATACAACATAATACGAGGTATTACACAACAATACCAATATTCAATCTGAGTGAAAACAAAATAACCTACAAAAAAAAGCGGGAAAACATTGATAAACGGCGATAACTGGTTGCACCATGGAACACGAAATTTTTTTAGTTTCAAGTTTGTCGGTAACTAAAAAAAATTGACAACCCCAAAAAATTGGTTCGTATATTACAATGTAAATAGAGTCCGGACACAAACGAATGATTTTATTGGTTTTTAATTTTGACCGTTTATGATTTTTATTCCATGACAATCGTCTAGAATATTCTCGAAGCTTCTATGCGCGTCATCAACCGAGTTCAGTGGTGATGGCAGAGGGGTAGGTATTAATTTATTGAATTTCACTCGTCTCGTTTTCAATTTTCATTGTTCATTCTCGATTCACATTTCGCCGCCATTTCAAGTTTACCGTCGCTTCTGCATAAGTCGTTTTTGGTGAGTAACTGTTTTATTTATTGTTTCCTATACCTTATTTCCTCGTTTAATCATCCCTATTGTTGGTTTTAAGTACGAAGAAACTTTTTGGGGTCAGCTAACAGTACTGTGGAACTTTATTCGGAGTCTGTCTCGACTGGTGTTTATGTTTGACCTAACGAAATTGGTTTACGTCCACTAGGTATACAGTACCTATTCATATTTTGTTTACAGTTTCGTAACAACGGTAATATTATTGTTACTGTTCCCACCATATTTTTCGTCTGTAGTTTTTTTCAAATTTAATTTGTTTTAGGTTCCGATGTACTTCCGAATTTTGATCGTATTGCTTAGATTGCATTGTATTTGTATGTACTAAGATATAATAACACGATAGTTATAATGTCTTCTATTAGACTTCATTTCTATGAATTCATTTATTGAATTATAAACCACAAATTTGTTGAGAATAACCGGTGACAATTTCCCCTCAAAATTCGAATCTGTTTTAAATCGATGAAATTCGTTTGGTTTCATTGGTTACACCGTTTACAAACCTGTCACAAATTTTTGTGATTATCGGTGACTTAATCATTCCCTACAGAATTATTATTTGTCCCCGTTTAACCATCGGTGCGGCGTCTAGGAAGTGTTATCATTATAATCGTAGCCATTTTAGTTCTTGTCATATGATTAAATATCATACAAAATTAGTCTTATTATTTTGCAACTAAAGGTAGGGGTAAGTTTCATCTATGAAGGATGCAAGAAACGAATATTTTGACCGTTATCATTGCTTCGCAGGCTACTACGAATTGTAACTGCACTAAAATGATATATTTTCAATTTTTGACCGTACTTTTAACAAATTCACAAAAACTTTATGTCACAAGTTTAGTAATTATTAATTTTTCGTGGTTAAGACAACTTGACAAAACCATTGTAATAAATTTATTTAGAATTTAGATTAATATATTTGGTTCTCTTGCTCTTTATGTATTAATTGCTTATATATAATTGCTATATTTATTATTTAGTTATGGTTAAATACGTATAAATTAATGGATAAATAATTTAAGAAAAAAAAATTAGGTAGGTCATAGGTATTACAAAAATATTTAGTGGTGCAACCGAGAGGGTCAGTTTGAGTGTTCACCTATCCCCTACTTAAATTGTGAGATTTTTTTATGAATCCTACATAATAATTTGTATTGTTTTAAATTTTAGATCTATTTTGTGGCAAAAAAATTTTGATTTTTACTAAATTTCTTTGCAAAAATTTTTTGTTTACTAAAGTGCCTACTCCAAATTATTCACATATATTAAAATGTATTCATTTTTCGAACTTCAGTACTTTGTTTTTCAATGTTATGCTAATAATTTGTGAATAATAATTGGTTATGTGGTTATCAGTTTTGTAGTCTAAGCACCACTTTCACATTAATCTGTATAAGTGCATATTTTTATTGAATTAAATTAAATTAAAGGTAATAATTAAGGTCTGCTCACATATACAATTAATTAAATTATTCACAACAACCTTTCATCGTATGTGTGTTTAATGATGTTAATTGCATTCTATAATAGACATGATATCAATATAGATAATTGCAATAGTTGTTTTATTTATCATTATAAGGGATCAAACTTTGTACACTAAAATGTATTGTATTGTTTCATTTAAAATACATGCACTTTAAATACGCAACTTTTAGACTGGATGGTTAAGTATGTTTCTATACCAACGAAAACCCTCAGTCAACTACGTGTTGGTCATCTCATATAATATACAGTGGTCAAAGATCGAGTTTTTTTTTTATTCTTTAGCTCTGTGCTGCAACTGTGGTGAGGATTACTTTTATTTTAAAATCCATAAATCGTACATGAGTACACTAATATATTTTAGTATTACCCAAGAAGAATAACTATTTTTTGATATTCTTAATATAAATAAAGTGAAACATTTGAATTAGGAAATTCTACAAACATTCTTCGGCTTTCTAGTGGGGGGAGGGGGGGAGTAAAAAATTTTGCAATTTGCTAAAGCTAATAATATGTTAAATAAAAAACTGAGTGCTAGTTTAAGATAAGTTATAATATTATGCACAGTCATTGATCACCAACTAGATATTTTATAACATCAAGTAATCAGTTGTTTTGAATTCTTACTTTAATTTTTATATTTTTAAAGACTATTATAATGTATTATTTTCTAGACTTAATTTTCATTGAATGTTTATCTTTGTTGTTGACAGAAGCCTTGATAACAGTTTTTGTTCCTACAATATTTATTAAGCCATAAACCTATTAACCAAAAATGGCTAAAACTCCTGCAGTTGGTATCGATTTGGGTACAACATACTCTTGTGTTGGAGTGTTTCAACACGGTAAAGTAGAGATCATTGCCAATGACCAGGGAAACCGTACTACTCCTAGTTATGTTGGTTTCACTGATACTGAACGTCTTATTGGAGACGCAGCAAAAAACCAGGTTGCTATGAATCCTAACAACACAATCTTTGGTAAGCACTAAATAATTGTAAATAACGTATGTTTTTAATGGGTATAGTAAAATTATATTCTATTATAGATGCTAAGCGATTGATTGGAAGACGTTTCGAAGATGCTACTGTTCAAGCTGATATGAAGCACTGGCCTTTTGAAGTTATTAGTGATGGTGGTAAACCAAAGATCAAAATATCCTACAAAGGGGAGAGCAAAATTTTTTCCCCTGAAGAGGTACATTTAAAGTCCTGTTTAATATTGTGTAATATAAAAATGTATACCCGCTTTAGAACACGAAAATTATTAATTTACCTGGTTGAACCACCAAACATATTCCCCTTTGATGATTTTTAACTAATGTCCAAAATTATTTGTTTAGGTATCTTCTATGGTCTTGACCAAGATGAAGGAAACCGCTGAAGCCTACTTAGGAAAGACGGTGACAAATGCTGTAATCACAGTACCTGCTTATTTCAATGACTCCCAGCGTCAAGCCACCAAAGATTCTGGTACTATTTCCGGTTTGAATGTTATGCGTATTATTAACGAACCAACAGCTGCGGCTATTGCTTATGGTCTTGATAAAAAGACATCTGGAGAACGTAATGTTCTTATCTTTGATTTGGGTGGTGGTACTTTTGATGTATCCATTTTGACCATTGAAGACGGAATATTTGAAGTAAAGTCTACGGCTGGAGACACCCATTTAGGAGGTGAAGATTTTGACAATAGAATGGTTAATCACTTTGTTCAAGAGTTCAAACGCAAGTACAAGAAGGACTTGACTTCCAATAAGAGGGCGTTAAGACGATTGAGAACAGCTTGTGAACGTGCAAAGCGTACTCTGTCATCATCTACCCAAGCGAGCATTGAAATTGATTCGTTGTTTGAAGGAGTTGATTTCTACACATCCATCACCCGTGCTCGTTTTGAAGAATTGAATGCTGATCTTTTCCGTAGCACTATGGAACCAGTAGAAAAATCTCTCTGTGATGCCAAAATTGACAAATCTGCCATTAACGATATTGTATTGGTTGGAGGTTCTACTCGTATCCCCAAAGTACAAAAATTATTGCAAGATTTCTTCCACGGAAAAGAATTGAATAAGTCTATCAACCCCGATGAGGCTGTTGCCTATGGTGCTGCTGTTCAAGCAGCTATTTTGCATGGAGACAAATCTGAAGAAGTCCAAGACTTGTTGTTGCTTGATGTTACTCCATTGTCTCTGGGTATTGAAACTGCTGGTGGTGTGATGACAGCTCTTATTAAGCGTAACACCACTATTCCAACCAAACAGACCCAGACTTTCACTACTTACTCTGATAATCAACCTGGTGTGTTGATCCAAGTTTATGAAGGAGAGCGTGCTATGACAAAAGATAATAACTTGTTGGGAAAATTCGAGCTCACTGCTATCCCCCCAGCACCACGTGGAGTCCCTCAAATCGAAGTCACTTTTGACATTGATGCCAATGGTATTTTAAATGTCAGTGCCATTGAAAAGTCAACCAATAAAGAAAATAAGATCACCATCACTAACGATAAGGGACGTTTGAGCAAGGAGGATATTGAACGCATGGTGAATGATGCTGAGAAATACAAGGCAGAAGATGAACAACAAAAGAATGTAATTTCTGCCAAAAATAGCTTGGAATCTTACTGCTTTAATATCAAGAGTAGTATGGAAGATGAAAAACTCAAGGACAAAATCCCAGAAACTGACAGAACNGATGCCAATGGTATTTTAAATGTCAGTGCCATTGAAAAGTCAACCAATAAAGAAAATAAGATCACCATCACTAATGATAAGGGACGTTTGAGCAAGGAGGATATTGAACGCATGGTGAATGATGCTGAGAAATACAAGGCAGAAGATGAACAACAAAAGAATGTAATTTCTGCCAAAAATAGCTTGGAATCTTACTGCTTTAATATCAAGAGTAGTATGGAAGATGAAAAACTCAAGGACAAAATCCCAGAAACTGACAGAACCATCATTATGGATAAAATTAATGATACAATTAAATGGTTAGATGCTAACCAACTGGCTGAAAAGGAAGAATACGAACATAAACAAAAGGAGTTAGAGGGAGTTTGTAACCCCATTATTACCAAATTGTATGCTGGAGCTCAGGGTGGTATGCCTGGAGGCATGCCTGGTGGTATGCCAGGTTTTCCAGGTGGTGATCCCGGAGCCGGAGCTGGTTCAGGTGCTGGCCCAACTATTGAAGAAGTTGATTAATTAATTAATTTATAAACCCAACACATTCCTATTTCCTATTGCTACATAAAAATGATTTATCACATTGATAAATTACAGTAAAAATATTATATCATTATCATTTTTGTTGTATACTTAATAAAAAAGTTTAAATAAAATTTTTTTTTACAGTCCGATATGTTTGTTAGTTTTTATTATATATTATATTATCTTAATTTTTGTATTGCATGTGCTTTTAGAATCTACTATAAAATATGTTAAACATGATCAAACTGAGTGAAATATAAAGTATTAAAATATCCAGGTGATTCGTCCACAATAATAATTGTGTGGGTTTTTGAGTCTAAATAAATTCAATATGCAATTTGTAGGTTTAATTGGTTTTTATACATTTTTAAAGCATTTTTCACCATTGCATTTTTATGTGTTCATTAGAGTTAAATTTGCATGGCATTATTATTTATTTCTACAAAAAAATAAAAATTATAGAACTAATCTTAATTTATTCTAATCGTTTTTATTTGAACTAATACTGTATTAGAAATTATCTTAAGATTTGATAATTTTGTACTTCAGTAAAAAGAAATGTTTTTTGAAATATAGTACATTTAAATAAATAAATGTGAAATGATTATTATTGTTAATATTTATGTAACTTAATATTATCTGTTGTATTGTTTAACCAGTGGTGTGGTAAAATTATTTATTCAAATCTCATATCAAAGAATTTGTGTAAATGATATTTGAAGAAATGTCCATAATATGCTTTTTTAATTTTAATGCAACATATATTTTTAGTTAGCCTTTAAAACAGTTATTTTATTAGTTATATTAATATTATACAGTGTGATTTTTAACTGAGAGATCATTACCTAATTGCCTTTCTTGGAATTTGTTTTCTGTTTTTTAATAATTTGTAGAGTAAAAAATTATGTAGAACAAATTTAATTTTTAAATTTTTTTTTTTGAACATATGTATATTGCCGATTTAAGAACTATGGTGAAGTCAGAATTAAGTGGACTAAGTTTCGACATAGCTTTTGAAGTTCTGGTACTATGCGAATATTATATGTTATGTTGAAAAACTCTACATTGTCTTCTCTATAGTATGTTTGTTATAGCCAGATGGTTATACTTACCTATTGTCATCCTAGGGTTCACGAGTTCAAACCCGTTTTCCGAAAAAAATTGTTTTCACGTATTTGTTAAGTTTTACCTAAACAAGGAAAAAAACAAATGCATTTTAGGTGTACATAGAGACCCAACTATCGCTCCCTTGGACTATTTTAATCGAAAAATACCCTCACGCAGTTTGTTATGCAAACTTTTCTACCAGAAATTTTGCTCCGATTTTTAAGTGCATCACTTTTTCTGAAAGAAATAAGACTGGGGAGGTAATTTTTTAATTTTCTCAGGAGATATCTCAATAAATGGGATGGAACAGGAAAATATATGACATGTAGGTGTTAGTTAAAAAATATTACGGTCTTATTTTCTACTTATGAACAACTTATCTACCAGTAATTTTGCTCCAGTTTACAATGATAGCACTTTTTCTGAAAGAAAATCTAACTGGGAAGGTACTGGAGGAGGCCATTTTTTCAAGAGATTTCTCAAAAAATGTGAAAAACCAGGGGGAAACGGAGAAAGACAAAAAACAGGAAAATCGGTAGGATATTAAAGAAAATATATAATGCCTAATATATTAATTATTTTACCATAGTATGACATATATGTTGTTAACAAAGCATCACTATCAACTGAACTCCGCTCAGAATCGTTTTTTCGTTAGCAATGGTTTATCATTGCTTACCGATAAAAATTAATTTCCCTTCTAAATCCCACATTCCCAATTTCTCACCAACAACAGTGCAGCCACTATCGTGTGACGTGTATGTCCGTCTTCTTCAGACCATCATTTTTAATACGTTGAAATTATAATCTATGAATAAAAAATACAAAGACAACAAAAAATAACGAGCCCGATAGTAAATACGAGGCATGTAAATAAAGTAATGAGACTGGTAGTGTAGTCAGGGCTCGGAATCTTTATGAATTTTTCGGTTTCGGTTCCAATTCGGTTATTAAAAAAAATAATTTCAGTACTGGTTTCGGTTCCGGTTTTTTTAAAATTACAGAATTAAGGTTTCGGTTCTAATACCGGTATTTAGAGATACTTTTATATTTGTTCAAAAAGTAAAAAAAAATAAGACAGATAATTTTAACATTTAACCACGCCTAAAAAGAAACTATTACATCTATTAATTATCTGTCAAATTTTGAAGTCTCTATCCATAATTTAACCGAAACAACAAAAAAACTAAATTGAAAATAATAAAAGCACTATTTTTGTACATTTTTTGGTTCTTTCTGCGTTTTTTTTTCGGTATTTCGGATAATCAAAAAACGACTTTCTTAATCACTGGTAGAATTGTTGTACACAGTGTAAAAAATAAAAACAAAAATAATCATCTTAGTAAAACCAATACTTCTTCGCTCCACTCAGAACCTAAAAATTATAAGTTTAGAGTTACAAAAATTATTTTAAATTAGTGGTTACAAATCAGTGTCATCGTATAAGTATACACAAATTTCGTGAAATAATAATTATTAGGGGTTCCGCAGTGGTTTCGAATTACCGGAAAAAATACTTTTTTTTCAACATCATTACGCGTGCCCTTTTCGACGCTAAATCAAAAATATTTCTCGTATTTCTGTACCTAATCAAAAATAGTAAAAATACTCGAGCTAATTATATCATGTCTGTAAACTGCTCGTATATAAAGTGTTCATTTTAATTTTTTTTTACTGTAACCATCCAAACGTATAGGAATATCTAATAAATTCTCATACGGCTATGCTGAGGCAGATCATTTTAGCCACCAACATTTGCAAGCTCATCGTTTTGTTGTATACTTAATGAAAATCACGTTAAAATTCAATTATTCAAGTCCGTATTCAGTTATTATTCGGACCGTATACCTAGTTTTTTCTCTCGAATCTGAACGGAATACTATAATAATATATATAACCGGCACGGCGCATTTGCTCACCTCGTGTCATTTTCGGGTTACGTACAGTAAAATCGATAAGCTAATTATTTCGCGTTCATTGAAATAAAATCCACAGAGAAAAGTGCGTAACGAAATCACATTATTAAATTCGATCTTTGTAGCCAACTATCTTTTCAGAAAGTGAAAAGCAGTGCTCGAGTTGGAAAAATGAAAGAAGAGCGACACAACAACACTATGGGAGAAAATAAATAACGCCCCTTGCAATTATTTAACTCAATCTAACCCGTTGGGGGCTTTACACCTTTCACCACCCTTTACACCACTTTCCAAACATATAGGTACATTACGTGCTTTATTATCACACCGTGCTAGCGTAATAATGACCGGGGCTCTTAAATGCACGTCATGCTATTAATTATCATGACTATTAAACACGCACGAAATATGCATTCAAATCTAGTCTTCATCAACAATGACGGCCTAGTTAACGGCCGACGCTACCTCAAGAAATCGAAAAAAACCCCTCGTGAAAAAACTTAAGGTCGTATTTTTAAGGGGGGGGGGGAGTAAGTCCTCTCACTGGAATTTGAAAAAAAAATAAAAAACGTAACGCCTAACGCTATCGAAAGGATGCGGAACCTATGATTATTACGCACTATTTGTATCTTAACCATTTGTCTATACTGTTTTACCCTAAAATATATATCAATGTTATGATTTTATAGTTTATTATTATTACATTGTATGCCGTACGAATAAATACATGTTATCGATAAAATCAATATGTAGATAGGCTGCATTTTATAAACTGTAGAGGAGCTGAAAGTAATTTCTCCACAAAGTTTACTACCTCAAAAAGTGTCAACAGAGGAAAAATAAACATCATTGTAAAACTAATAGACGCTTTACTCAGAATTTAAAAAAACTACATATACCTAATATTACAAATAATACTAATATGAATATGTTTTTTTTTCTTATTTGTCCCGCCCCGGAGTAAAATATCTGAAAGAAACACCGAACACAGTATTATTGGTACATGGTGTACTGTTGACGCAAAAATTTAAAATTCTAAATAAATTATTTTACTTACCATGCATAAAGCAGTGTCGTCAGGATCATTGTCATTTTCATTATTTAATTTAAAAAAGGCGTTTATATTTTGACAAAATTTAGCAATTTGAATAAATTTAACTTATTTGCGGTCAATTACTCCAACGGCTTCTCCTTTTTTCTTTTTAGAATTACTATTATCCATACTCTTGGTCTCAACTTCAAAAACAAAAAATGGGAAATATTCATTACGATTAAACGTAGTTAAACGTGCGTTTTACACATGTTTGAGAATTGTAAGTTGATGATAAAATAATATAACAGCACTATAAGTATCCAATAATAGAGGCGAACCCTACCGTCGAAGTTGGATGGCGTCGACACCACCGTGCGCCAAGTCTAAGAACAGTATGTTACGCCGAATTCCTGAAATTGGCAGAAAAATTGCCAATTTCATAAAATAAGCAACGCCGTTGTTGAATACGTGAAATCGGCAAAGTGAAAAAATATAATTATATATACAGGGTGATTTTTTTCATTATGAACAAGCAATTATCTCGGAGGATTTTAAGTGTATTTGATTTCTGTTCTTTCTAATCATTATGGAACCGTTTAAGCTTTAATAAAGTTACTACTCCATGTTCCTTAAATAAGTGCATACTTTTGATTTTCAAATAAGTATCCCCTCCCATTTTGAACATCGATTTGAATAGAGAATATTATACAATAATATCAGATTTACCGTTTATGAGTTATAACAGTTTAAAGTTTAGACCGGAGGAATAGAGAAGGGTAATAAATTGCCTATCTATGACACTTCTCTACGCCTCTTAAAATCCTCTGAGATAATTATTGGTTCATGATAAAAAAAATCACTCTGTATTACCAATAAGAAAAAAGTACAAACTAAGAAAAAAAAACGTATTCCGATTTTGTATATAACATAATGTATACTGAAATTTAACATGTTTATCATAATTTAAAATGTAACTGAATTGATATTAATTAAGAAAAAATTTAAATTAAAAAAAATTTATTAACATATTAATCAAAAAAGTTTAAAATTATTTGATTATGAATGATTTATTTGATAATATTTATAAAGTAAGTATACTTATAACAAATATTTGAATGCACCGTGTAAAACGAACGAACCGATTAAACATTGAACAATATGTAGTATAGATCGTAGGTGTATTTTATTTAGGCGGTAAAAAACCGGTAACATCATTCTGACTGGGAAGGTACTTTAGAAGGATAATTTTTTGATTTTCCCAGGAGTTTTCTCAACAAATGTGAAAAACCGGGAAAAACGTAAAAGAAAAACGGGAATATCGATACAATATTAAACAAATATTATTAAAGAAAGTACATAATAATGTCTATTTCATTATTTTACCATAATACGGTAAAATATTTATATATTATTGACAATTATAGACTATCAACTGAACTCCGCTCAGAATTGATTTTCGTTATCAATAATTTATCGTTGTTTTCAGATATACATTGAATTCTCGCCTGTATCGTACATTCCCAGCCTCCCACATACAACAGTGTCTACACCCACGTACGAAGTATGTCAGTCTTTTTTAAAATTTTTAAATAGTGTGTTTTTTATTTAAATACTAAATTAGATACCACAAATCCTTATAATTAGTATAACTACCTAAGTAGTTATAAAATTAATCATAAGCATAGTCGGGAGCGCCAAAATCATAAATACGGTTCTACTTGTAGGCTATAAATATAATAATATCGCACCGTGTTCTACTATATATAATTTTACATACTCTCCAAATAGTTTGTCGTAGACCTTATTTCAAGGAGTTTTTAGAACCGTGGGGGGGGGAGCGGTGGTAAAATATTTAATTATCTGTAGCTCGCTTGAAAAATAACACAAACATTTTATTCTGAAAGTTTCATGTTTTTGCTATTCGACTGATTTACTAACTGCCGCTGTGTTTGTACATAACATATTTACTGCAACTATATTAAATTATAATACAATTATTTACCTATTATAGTTATATAAGTATTACATGATTGTTAAACACATTTTTTTTTTTTTTTACTAAAAATGCTCCGATTATTTCAAGGAGAGCATTAAAAAACGCGGATTCCTCGGTCAGTGCAGGTACCATTGATTATCATCATGATTTGGGATTTATAGCATTTTAAAACATGATAGTAAGAATAGAAAAAAGCGAAAAATATGTACTATTATTCAAGTAGGTATGAATCACTGTATCAGGGCCGTCAGATTTATAGGGATCATAGAAATACATTACACAGAAATACATTACACAGAATACATTACACAGAAATCATAACACAAACATGTAACCGTATTAATATATCTCTGTGTTGATCGATTGGGTGCAACGATTTAACTTCACCGATCGGGTAAAATTTATATAATATTTTTGTTTAGAATTTTGTCTAAATGTGCACAAAAAAAAAAAAATCAACACAAAAGTCAAAAAATAAAATAAAATAGTTACTGCAAAATCTTTGGAATATTCGAAAATATGCACATTCAAATTGCGGATTCGATATCATGGCAACGAGAAATAAATTTATACACAATACTATATTTTACAACAAATAACAAAAATACTATTTAAGTCCCGGACCATGTTTACAATCAATGGTGGTATTTTATTTTGAAAAAATGTTTAGATTCTTTTTGATTCCAGATTTTTCCATTAAATTTAAGAAACCGTCAACAAATTTCGATATTTTTGTTGATTTCTGGATTACCTTGACCACAACGGGAATTAACGCCACTATAGTAATACTCTGCTCAGAATCGTTGTTTTGATTGTAAAGATTTCCAAACCTTCCCCCGTCCTCAAATATCCATTGTGCGAGGCACGTCCGGACTTTTAGTTTATGGCTACGCAAAATGTGTCCAAAATTAATCCGCGAGCGTACCGCGGACTGATGTTCGAATTTAAACGTGTTTACGTAGGTATAATTTCTTCGCAAATATCAGTCTTGAAAGTGCAGAACAAAGCTTCTTTTGAATTTAATTTGCATAAAAAAAAAAAAAAAACCACTCTAGTATAGGTATAATGGTAATGCAATATTATATTGTTGGAAAATTCATTATGATAAATAATTGAGAAATACGATAGTTTCGATAATTTGAATTCAAATATATTTTTTTATTATTATAATCTTATACAATAATGGTATAATTTATCGGAACATAACATAAAAAAAAAAAAAATAAAATAAAAAAAAAAAAAACCTTATTTACACATTACAAACAGAATCACAGACATTTTGAACAGTGTTCGCGAATGACGTGTACGACTTATTTTTGTTGCCATAATATTATAAATAATACATTTAGATTCGACATAGGTACTTAATATAATGAAACGGAATATACGCGTATATTGTATTATTGCGACGTCCTTGTCACCGTATAACGATTTTTTTAATCATACATTTTTTTTTTTTTTCTGTAATGTAATATATAATAATATTATTGTTGTTTTTTTTTTTTTCTTTTAAAGAAGTAGAAAACGAACGAGTAATACACACAAAACACACACACGCGCACACAATACAGCGACGTCCGTCGATTAAAAACAGGTACACACAAACCGTATATATATATAATAATATTATTATCTTGAAGTTTATATCACGATTATTGGGTATGGTGCGAATGAACGGCATAATAACATAATGATAATATCCGTATAACGTTCAATTGTTTTTAACTTCAACGTTAATTACACAATCGTAAAGATCCAAGAACACTTTTCGCGTTATTTTTCCGGGTTAAGTTGTAAAATACAAACTTTCGTGGACGGTTAATAGTAATAATAATGAAAAAAAAAAAGAAATAATAATAATAATAATGTTCGTCCCTAGCTTCGGTAAGAAACTAAGGAAAAAAAAAAAAATGAATTGGTAGGCGCCTACGTAAAATAATACTATCCGTTTAAAACAATAATAATGATATAATGATAATAAACTCGGAATAATTTATATAATAATATTATAATGTATATAATTATTAAGTAGCTACAATTTAATAGGGATTTTAAAATTTATTTTATTTTTTTTTCGTATAATATGTTTATTTTTGTACACACAAATAGATTTTTTTTTTTTTTTTTAAATACATATAAGGTATATAATATGTAATACATTGTTCATATTGTTTTGATTTTTTTTTTTTTTTTTTTATCGTATCAACCGCAGACAGAAAATTGTACACTATTACAGTATTGTTACCACGGCAACATTCGATTAATTCAGGTGCGTTTTTGTTTTTTGATTGTGTATAATGTGAAATAATAATAGTACAAATAATAATAATTCTTATATTAATAATAATAAAAAATAATGATAATAATTATTATAATCTGATAATCTGACGTGACATAATATTGCGATACCGCGGTATTACGATAATAATATATTAGGTAATATCTTGAAACAATCGAAACGACAACATCGAAATTCTGAATGATCATTAGGTACATATATGTATAGGTGTATAATATTACAACAAGCGAATAATAATAATAATAATAATAATAATAATAATAATAATAATAATAATACCGTATGCGGGAAAACGAATGTCAATATAATATTGTAATATCATGGAATGTATAACAGAGTGTTTATTTCGGGTAATTTGTTTCGTACAATAATTATCGTGTATTACACCATATAAAATTACATACATATAAATAGATATATATATATGTAAAAAAAAAAAAATTAACTAAGAGGTAAATCGTGTGACAAAACCGACAAAAAAAAAAAAAAATAAATATATATAGAATAAATTTGGATTCGATTCGAAGTAGCATAAGCGTATAATAAAGTAAAGTAGTAAAGTGGGTAGAGATAAGTAGTTTAATTTGTTTTTTTTTTTTTTTACACCAAATAGAGAGAACATTAAGATTTCAAATCGAAAAAAAAATAAAAAAAAAAAACAAAAAAATATAACATTATATAGAATGTAAACGAAATTCGATTGGACACGAGATCGCGTCGGGGAAAAAAAAAAAGGAACTAAATATTAATAATGTATATAGGTATATATGTATAGGTATGTTAACATGTAATATTATAACGTAGTTGATCGTTCGTTTTTTGTAAGCGGGGAGGGAGGGGGGAGGCAATAATAATATTTTAATACGACAGTAACAATACAATATAATAATTAATAATAAAATAATAATAATAATAAAATAATAATAATAATAATAATAATAGTAATAATTAATAATTTTAATAATACGGTATCAGAACACACCAGATTCGTATTATCCGAGATTCAGCGTAATATATTATGTATAGTTGACACGGAAGGAAGAAGAGCGGAGTCACACAAAAAAAAAAAAAAAAAAATAAAAAAAATAATATGATTATTGTAAAATTATAGTGGTGAGTATTGTACTGGACGGGGGGTTTTCTACAGAGAGACCGGGCGGATAATAATTAATTGTTATCATTGTCCGATAAGATTTGGCCACGACAATAACGTAATGTTATAATAATATTATTATTTATAAAACGGCGGAGATATCTGGGGGTTGCGTATCCGGGTAATAACGTTATTATTTATCTCTCCTAAGGGATTTTTTTTTTTTTTTTTTTTTTTTTTTTTTTCCGTTCTAAAATATACAATTTTATTCCGCCGGATGCGGTGGCCCGCGGACGGACGACGTGTCATCGTCGGGTCGACCGCGGAGCCGGTGACGTCGGGCATCGCGAACCGGTCACGTCTCGGCGAACAGCGCGGTGTTGCCGCCGTCGTTGTCTTCCAAATGCATGACGTCGTTCTGCGGCCGAGGCAATTTCATGTAACCCGAATGTTGTCCGCGCGTTCGTTTCACCTGCGTGCGGGGACAAAAACAAAATTATAATTTTCGTTGTAATATTCGTTAACCAGCCGGATTGCCCCGGCGCATTTTTAAGGGCTCGATCTTTTGGTAGGAAAAAAAAAAAAAAAAAAAAACGGAAATCGATAAAAGACATTTTGTCCGCGACGACCGAAATTGATTTTTTTTTTTTTTTAATTTCATAAGACTGTACATTTGCGTAGCGGACAGACTGAATTTGAATTGTACACTTAAGATACGTATACGAGCGTTCGGCGTGACCGACGGCGTATAAACCGCCCTTATACGTTAAGGGGCGGTCGAGGGTGATCGGCGGACGAGTTTTGGCCCCGGGAGAGTCGGGAAAGTGCTCGGTCGAAAATATAAAACTAAAGTAATAAGTTCTATACAGAGTATATATAATGTAATATTATATATATATATATATATATACATATACATACATACATATATATATACAAACTGCAGGGAGCCGGGAGCGGTTTAGTCACTTTTCTCGGATTAAGTTTAGTAATAAACTTTGGTTTACGTGTTCTACATCGTATATAGTGCGACGGCGGGGAATCTCGAAAAACTCGAAATAATAATATAACGTGCCCGAAACTCCGCCGCCGCTATTTTTCCCGTCGGTACGAAAACTGTGACGGGGGGGGGGGAAGGACAATTCCCAGTGTATACTATAATAATATATACACTAACCATTATCGCGGACAAGACGACCAAGACGGAACCGAACACGGCCAACGCCAAGTAACCGAACAGCGTGGCGTTGGCTTTGATGCCTCCGCCATCAATCCGACCGTGGCCGACCGTGGCGGCCGCGGCCAACACGTTGTCCGCCAGTTCGTTGTCGACCGAAGTCCGGCGTTTCTCGGCGGGCGTAAAGTTATGACACTCTCCGGTTTCCTTGTTGCAGCTGCAACAGTCTTCGTGAGGCCGGGGCCCGCAGCACGACACGCACTGCGAGTTCTTCCGGTCGAGGTGCAGCGGGAACATGCAGGCCGAACAGCTGAACGGGCCCGGTCCACTGCAGGCCCGGCACGACGCGTGACACGGTTTGCACAGTTGCGTGGGCGGATCGTAGTACTGGGAGCCCGAGCACTCGGAGCACAGGCCGTCCTCGAGCATAAAGTGCGGCGGACACGACGTGCACTGCAACGGGCCTTCGCCTGAAGAGGACAGAAACCGCGTGCGTATTAGATAGGCCCCGTGTGAGTGTGACGGTCACGTCTCGGGAGTACGAGTAAGGAACGACAGGATTTTGTGGTCGACAAGAGGAGTAATGGCGAGCGCTATCGAACCGCATATACTATAGGGATGTAGGATTAAATATGAGACTTACCCTTGCAAGTCTTGCAGTAATGGTGACATTTTTGGCAACCGAAATCAGACATGAAGAAACCTTGTGGACATTCGGGATGACATTCGCCTGCGGCCAACTGCCATCCACGCGGACAGCTGACGCATTGGTCTCTGCGGGGACCGCTGCAAGTCATGCAGCTCAGATAACATTTGGCACACGAACCCACGTCGCTATAATATCTGAAATGTAAACACATGTGCATGTTACTGGTATATAACAAAATAATAAAGTTAACAAAATTAAATTATTAAAATGGTTAGTTAATCCTCGTAAATAAATATACAAACAAAACATGTATTTACTATATTTATAGGTATAGCTTTACGGTGTCAATAAACAGTTTGTTAGCCATATCGGTTGACAAAAATGTATTGTAAAACGCGTGTAATCAACGCCGTCGCGAAACCCCGTGGCAAAAGACCGATGTCTTGTTAGGCACTTTGAAATGTATCATTATTATTTTACCATTATGAAGTCCGTGTAAGCTTAAAAAATTATTTTAAAGCACTATAATTTAAACTTACCCGGGGGCGCATGTCGTACGACACTGGCCGGTCTGCAGGAGCAACGGAGCGTGGCACATGGTGCAGTTGGTCCGGGACACGCATTCGATGCACGGGTGCGGGCACGGTTGACAGGTGGCATAGTTGCCCAACCGCGAGTCCGGATAGAAGCCGACCGAACACTGTTCCACGCACGAACCGGGTGCCTGGAACATGGTCGGCGACCGACAGGACAGACAGTTTTCTTCGGACAGGTCACTGCACGTTTCGCACGAGTCGTGACACGATTCGCACTGCGTACCGGTCCAGAACTGACCTGCTTTTGTAAAATCAATGATTATTTTGAAGTTATTTCTCGGAGTTTTTCGAAATAATATTATTGGTTTTCACGGCGGAAACGTGCGGGCATTTACCTGGTTGACACTGTTGGCTGCCGATCTTCAGACATCGACCTTTTTTGTTCAACGTGTATCCCTGGTCACACGAGTGGCACACGGTCGAATTGCAAGACACGCATCCCGACGGACAAGCCAGACACTCGTGACGTTTCTGGTCCGGATAATAGAAGTCCGGGCATTTGGAATGGCACGTGCCTTTCAATTCGAAATGACCTGACTTGCACGTTATACACTGGTCGGCTCTTGATCCGGTACACGATTCACAGTTGGCGGCACAGGAGCTACATCTGTAATTATTTTTATATAAACGCAGAACGTCAGACGAATTTCAACTTGGTTGAAATCGAACTGCAGATTAGTCAGGAACATAGGCGAGTAAAGTGAAGAACCGGAAAGATGTTGACCGAAGAAAGAGTGACTGGATCTTATATAGGGCCATGCGTGGAGAAATACTGTGATAAGACGAGAATATGAGCGGTTTCCCCGATTTTGGATTGAGAATGAGAAGACGATGACTACTCGCTCGTTTTCGATATGTTATAGAATTACGCGAAGTAATGACTAAGTTCAAATATATAACACAACTACAAGGGGACCCGGTAAAAAATAAGTTGCCGGTCAGATCATGGAATCGTTCACTCACCGGTAATCGTTGGTCTCGTACGTATTGACGGGACAGTTTGCGTAACACTGGTTGTCGTGAAGTACCAGATGATGTTCGCAGCTGGTGCAATGGTCGGGGCGACCTTCACAACTTCCACAGTTTGGACCACAAGCGACGCAAGTACCTTCTTCCGTGTCTGCGAAATAACGGGTAAGAGACGATAATGTTAGATTAGGACAGGATTCACCAGGCGATTAGATGATAATTACTTTCAAAGTATCCGTCGGGGCACTGTTGCAAGCACACGGCCAAGTCGGTGACTCTCAGGTGTGCCGGGGCGCACGTCAAACAGCTGTCCTGGCCGGCTCCGGCGCAAGTCTCGCACGACTCGTGACATGGCCAGCAAACGCCGCCTTTGTTCGGGAAACTTCGAGGTGGACAGCGGCTGACGCAAGTGCTGAAAAACGAGTTGCACACTGTGTAAAACGGGAGTGTTTTTATAACGCGTGGGCAAAAAAATAAAATATTGACGCACGCAGAGTATAATCGATACTCGGTTCCCTTTTCTTTTACTGTATTTTTTTGTAAGGCATACAACGAACGGAGTTTGAAAGTTCGACGAGGCTTATTGTAAATTGTTTAAAACATTTTGGTTTCGAAAGTAAACTCGAAACGTACCTATCTGCGATGATTATAGTTTATTTAATTTTTAGTTATAACCCACATATGATTATTTATCAAATAATTTATAAATTTACGTTTTTGTATTTTTAGCGTTCATACAAAGGGCCGTAGGTATGACAAGATGAACAAAAACGGATCGAGTTTTAATCGGTTTAAAAGAGTTTATAAACATTTCTAGCAAACTTCCTCCTTATACCAGCTAATGCATTATTAAATATTGCATACAAAAAATGCAATGTATAAAATATAAAGGGTAAGGGATAAACAAGTTTCGAGACGAGCAATAAAATTCATTTGCACATTATAATTCAGAACAACGATCAACTTAATATTAAAACGTGAAGTTTTCGGTTTATACAGGCAAACAAAAATCCAACCGTTGACGATAAAACAAATTGAACTAAGAAGCAGGTATAATTAGGTATATTAAGTATAAACGAATAATATAGTTTTTTTTTTACTAAACCAACAAAAATGTAATAAAATAACTTTTGATTAAAATTAAAACATTTCAAAAAAAACCATAAAAAAAATAAAAATTAAGAAGACATTTTTTAAGGGCAGTCAGAAGGTGTACTAAGTCTCTTTCTGTGCCTTTCCCATTTTAATTCCTGTAAAAACTATAGATACTTTATTCGTTTAAAGGATTAATAGAATATACTAATATGTATTTACTTAGCTTCGTATTACATACTTTCGATTACATTTATGGGAAACCCAATAAGTCATATTAAAATAAAATAACATAAAGAGTCGTAGAAGTAATACGCGAAGTTTGATTTCTTCCGTCGTGAAAACATCAATGCTATCATTTTTCACGCAAGTGCTTTTATGCGAAAGAATATTTTTAGAAAATTTGTCAACATACGGGTAGGTTTTTATTTTTTTACGTAAAACTGGTGCAGTAGTCACAAAATTACTCCCTTTACGGCTCTGCTGCTGCAGAAATTTCGTCGCGGAATTTTTATGTTTCAGCGGATCAAACTTCACAAAGTTAGAGGGTCGAGCCAGTTGGAACCGAAGCGCTTGACGTGTTAAGAAAACGATCGTGCCTATCGTGAGTTTCGTTTCAGCAGTTTTATATATATATATATATATATATATTTTTAAACAAGAAATTTAAAAAACTATAGAGGCGCCTAATACATAAATAAAAAGTCGTCATCGTTTTAATTTCCACAGGACTAGAGATACGAGAGTATGAGTACACTGTAGTACGACGCCGATTTCGTTGTAAAAAAAAAAAAAAAAGGACAAAACAAAAACATTGTAAAACTGTTTAGCTTTTACTCCGGTGTTCATGTCACAGGATTTAACGTATTGCTTAATCAGGGGTGACTGAGAGAGCGTTAGGGATGGGGAGGACAAAACTCACTGACAACTCTATTATTCGGAAGCGAATTATATTTTAACGTGCAGAGTTGACATTATTTATTAGTGTGCACTCGTATATAATAGTAATATCGTATAATGGAAAGTCGCTAATGTAACAATGGGATAATGTATACTATAGAAGTATATATAGGGCTACGATTTCCATGCACTTTGCATTTTTTTTCTAAAGCTTGCTGCGCGATATTCGTATTGTCAGTTCATGCAGTGGATTTTTAACATTTTTCTGGAAGAGGTCCGGAAAAATTACATGTTTTTAAAAGGTATCAATAGATGTATCGTTTTTGGACGACATTTTATTGACATTATTTCGGTGTTTGGGGGGTCCAAACCCACTGGATTTTACAAGCAATAAAATTGTATACGCATATTTAACGCAGGCTCTCGTGGTTCAATGTAATAGTACAGAGAATGTATAGATAAATAAAAACATAATTTAAATCTATTAAAAAATTAAAAACATTTATGGAAATAATTGTTTTTCCAGATTAAAAAAAGACTCAGTTCAATGGATCGAATTTAAAATGTACTTATATATTTGTTTTTTCAAATATTTATCAAAATTATTAAAAATAAACACACTTTTGAATAGGAAATTTCCAGGGTTTTATAGAGCATTAAATTCTCAGCTCTAATAATATAATAGAAAATCGGCAAACAGAACAACAATTGTACAGATCATTCGTTTTTAATAATTTTTGTGAGACCGATAAAACAGGGATGCAGGTACAGAAAAACCCGTTAAATATAATATTTCGAGTGGAAATAAAAATGTATCTCGCCGACACTAAAAACACGATGAATACGCGAATTATAATAATAATAAAAACGCCCGTGAGCAGATTTCCGTCACTAGAGTAGAATTTTTTCCCGGCTGACTTGTCGCTGTTAAATAATAATTCATTTTTTTTTTTTTTTGGTCTTAAATAGTTACGGTTGCCCGAGTTTTATTACATTTTCAGTCTGCAGAAGCATATAAAGTAGAAACCCCTAGGAAAGCACAACTTGATACTGATGACATGCATAATATACGACATTTCATCACCCTCACCCTTGGCTTTATTCGGAAAGTCCGTAAGTCCGTGGAGGTGTACAAAGCTAAACGAAATCCCCTCCGTCCGTAACATAACACGGGCAAATTCATGTTATTGTAATTCAACGTATTGATAAATTTAAATTTAAAATTGTATATTAATTGATAACTACATAAAATAAAGCCACGTATAAAACCAAAACAACAGACGAAATATTTTGAAAATTGTTCCACGTTAATAAAGTGCTGAAATAATAATAAAAAAATTAAAAAACTAGACGGTTAGAAATATAGTTATAAATAAAGTCAAAAATAACAAACATTGCTATTGTGCAAATATTCCCTGTTTTTTGCTCGTTATTAAGAAAACTTTAAAACGAGGATAATCAAAAAATGACTTTTTCCAATGCGTCAACTATAGACAAAATTTGATGCTTGAAAATGATGATTGTAACAAGATTTCTGAGAGAAAAATTGTTCACAGACGTCAATAATAATAATAATAATAATAATAATAATAATAATAAAAAATCACACGTCATATTAAAACCACTACATATAAATGCATTTTCAAAATGTAAATATTGAATCTATAACGATGCCGTATTTGATAAACGACAAATTGTGATGAACGTTTGTATGGTTTTTTTTATTTTTATTTTAACAGATCGTTTTTACCGAGAATTTCGAGAAAAACTCTATAAAAAGTACCGCCAGCGATCGATTTTGTTTATTTTTTTTTTATCATTCATAAAGGCGCCGGAGATGAAACTTTTCGATTATTTTTTTCTTTTACAACACTGAAAAAGTGTTATCCGAGAGAGAGAGAGAGAGAGAGAGAGGGAAATAAAAATCATATAATTCTTATAATGCTTATAGTAAAACCGAAATGGCTTATTGCTCGCTGTGTGCTCGGAATCTTAAATAACAATGACAGGTAAAATGTGACGGGGTTATTCGCCAAAATGTCATAAATTGGTCGCGGTGTATACCAAAAGTTTATGAAGTGTGGTTTGAAAATATTATCGAAAAAAACAACGTTCGAACAAAGTTCGGGAAAGGAGATTTTTTTTGTAAAGGTATGCGCTCGGCCGAGTTTTCAAAAACACGTCGAAATTTCCACACAATTTGTACGTATTGTCGCTTTATCTAAGTGTGGTTTTTTTTTTTAAAATGATTATCTATACTAAAACTTCGAGTATATTCTCTTTTAGTTTAACAGACCTCATATATTATATTTTATAATATTTTTGAAAATTATCTTCTCTAATTTGAGTCTTATTCCACGTACTACTATTAATAGGTATCGATTTTTGACTTTCATAATATAGTTACAATCTACTCAAATTCGAAACAAAAATAGTTTTTGAATCCTACAAAATATAATATATACAAAAATATGGGTGGTCTTTTAGAAAACTTGTGATAGTATAGCCATTGACATATATGTAACTTTTCACCATTCATTGGCGATAAGCTAAATATATCCATTTTTTTATTTTATCACTCACTTTAGAGCAGTCATAGCTTCCTCATACCTTCAAATAAAAACCTATATTTTAAATTTCTTGTAAATTAAATAAATTTTATATATTTGTCAATATACTATTTAGAATAGCAAAAAAAAAAAAAAAAAAATTAATATACATTTGCCTTTTTTTTCGATACGGCTATTTTAGGCTTCAGATTATCATTCTTGATATGACGGTAAATTTGTTACTGGTTATAGTTTACACGATAATGGGCAAGTCTGAAATATTGAACGTTTTGTAAATATTTTATATGAGCGGCCATAAAAATAATTATTGTGTAAAAAGACGTCCTAGGATAATGGGGATGAGTACAGCCGCTGTAATAGATAATTTAATGTATACCTGTAAGCAATAATAAACCATTACTTACGAAAAAACGATTCTGAGCGGAGTTCAGTTGATAGTGATTTTGTTAACAATATATATGTAATTTTATATTAAAATAATTAAAAAGGCTTTATACATTTTCTTTAATAATATTTGTTTAATATTGTACCGATTTTCCCAGTTTTCCTATGTTTTTCCCAAGTTTTATCCCGGTTTTCAAATTCGATGAGAAAACTCCTGAGAAAATCGAAAAATTACCTTTTTAAAGTACTTCCTCAAGCCGATTTCTTTTCAGAAATGGCGCTACACGTAGAAATTCGAGCAAGTCTTCTGGTAGAAAAGTTGAGCACAAATAAAAAAAAATAAACATCTTTGTAAAACTATAAGCTTCTTCGCTACATTTAGAATCTAAAAATGGCTGTAAAAAAAAAGAAAAACCACCCGAATCAAATTTACTCGACATTTTCATGTAGATAAGCGGCCGGTCCGTGTATAATAAAATAATTACCCTGTAAAAAAGCCGGGAGAAGAGGACCGGGATAGAGGGAGGGGTGGGGAGGAGAGACGAAAAGTTCTTCCGGCAAGATAACAACGGTCGAACGACCGAGAGATCGCATTACGCGAAAGTCACCGACCGCAAATACGTGCAAAACAGCTGAAAATGTACCGAATGTAGCGGCGTTCATTAATACAACTTTGCATAGCTTTTGAAGGTGACCATGTAGAACATTTAATGCGGCGACGGTGGTAATGCAGACGAGAGTTCAAAACTTTCCGCTCGGTTGTTTATTCGAGTTTTTTTGTTTTCATTTTTTCCCCCTAGATTTTACAAGTATTATATTATTATTACACTTTATTTATTTATTTTTCGTTCGCATTTCTACGGCGGACCGAATCAATTAATTAGTCGGTTTTCGCGATAAATCTCGTGTTACGTATAACAGAAATTCGGTTTTCCGCGAGAGTTTAGACCTGGGACGGCAGGATCATATAATGTTATTATAATATAAATATTATGTATTGTTATAATATAGAAATTATTGTGAACGACGTTGTCGATTTTGATATTTTTTTTTTGGTTATGTTATTATTCGCCTACCCGATTCATTTTTAATTTTACTAATCGAAAAAACGTTTTCCGGGAAAATAAAAAAACATAATTTAGTGCAAGTAAAAACTTCATTCGAAACCTGTAAAAGGCCAAGGGGGGTGGGTATTGGATATTCCGATCTCGTTATGATTACGCAACTGTCAAGACATAATCGATGATTGTAGTATTGGCCTTTCACGGGCTAAATATATTATATTTACATATTTTGATAGAACGCGTTCCGAGATTTCGTACTGTCCAATACAAGCACCGTGTATTAATGTATCATTTTATATTCCAACTATATTTCTAAAAATACCTACTTCGGCAAACTCGATCAACCTTTTATTGGTTGCGAGAAAACGATTTGAATATTATGTACCTGCCGTTTTTATTGATTCGATGATATTTAAACACTAAAAAAAAAAAAAAAAAAATTAAATACCTTTAAAGTTCCTATGAAATCATTTTTCACAGGCCCAGTATCAATACATTGCAGACTCTCGGATATTTGGTAATCGAGTCCTTATTAAAACGCACCAAAATTTATATTAAATTGCTATACGGGCGCTATTGTATAGGTTCAAATTTAGGATTTTGGATAGGTTTTTGTATTTGATTTAACGATTTCTGGTTTCCTTGATTATCGCGTGACGAAATTTCGTTAGGGACGCCATTTTGTTTGTTTTTCACAATAATCAATAGAATTCGAAAAATCACTTTGCTCGTAATGTTGATGCGTGGACAGTAAATTCGAAAAACATCTCGTAAACAGTTCCCAACTGAGTCATCTCGTCTAGAAACGTTTTTAAATTATGTACCGACAAATTACAGTAGACATTTTTCGAAATGGTACAACGTTTGACGGAGCTTAGTAAAATGAGGAAATGCCCTCCGTTTCAGTAGTGAATATATACGCATATACCCAGTTCTATTTTATTTTTTACACTTTATCATCGACAGCTCGCTAATATAAAAGTTTGTCATTTGCTTTTTAGTTCGTAAAAGCGCATCTGGAAAACACATTTTCTGTTTAAATAAAAAAAAAAACCGATGACCCTCTGGCGACTTCATTTTCTGCAGCCGTACAACGTGACAGTGTATACGGACATTATATCGTAATATCTCCTTGCCATCGCTGTAAAATTGTCAAAACTTCTCTAATTCCGGGCGGTGTTTATCTTTTGGAAATGCGCGAGGACGTTTAAATATTTACCGCAACCAACGCACAAATGTGTATATTATTCATTCGGGGCAAAGTTTAAATCTCGTCCACGTGAGCTGCGTGAATTGTCGAACTACGGGGTGGTTCTTTATCACGACCGAGTGCACATGTCTAAAACTCCGCTATAGTTTAATATGCATAGATAACAGAGAAACAGACATTTGACGGGGAAATATTTAGAGAAGTCCAGTATGGTGGCGGTAGAGTGATCGAGTTAGAGAAGACCCAGCTTTGGGCTGGGGCTGGGGCTTTGGGTTTACACGAGGCTTGAGGTTTTTGGAAGCATTGCTCATGGTTTGCGTAACAACCGACAATTCGTACATTTCACGATTTCGAGATTATACGACTGATTTGTACAATATCCAATTTTTTTGTAGGAAATTTTTTTCGTAAAAGCTTAATTGTTTACAGTACATAACAGTATAAAATAAATTACTTATGCTTTCCACCATTAACGATTCCGTGAGATACTTTTTGAAATCACGTTCGCAAATCGCGAGTTATAACTATAAGTAATTCGTCAAATGATTACGTCCCGTGTAAATCCAGTTTAAACTTCTTGGAATTAGAAATGACCACGGATACATGGAAGGGCATTGTGGAAGCGGCAATAAGCTTACAAGGTCTGAACTAAGCCAAAAACAAAAAAAAAAAAAACAGACGAATGCAACTCGATTGAAGAAGTGACTCCATTACTTATCATTCTAGAACCAACACTTTCAGGCTCTGGCCAAACTGTTTATTTATTATCTATGGTTATCTTTATTTTGTAAAACACAAAATATAATAATAACTATACCGTTCTTGGTGTTCGACTCGCCAACTAAACTGAAGGAATCGATTTTTCGTATTAAGTCGAAGGGAAGGAAGGACGCCGGTTTAATTTGTCAACGGTCGAATTATTCGTTTTATTATTGTTTATTGTCGTTTCACGAGGCAGCGTGATGGTAAATATATACTTACGACTACAAAATAGTAGGAATGGCATACACGCCCCCGTTTTGTTGCGGTGTAGCGAGTTTACCGTCGTTCCGGTAGTTGCTTTTGCGTTATATATGACCCGGATATAAATGCCTTAAGAACTTCGAAAGTGTCCTAACAAAATAGCCAATAATTTCCTATAAAAAAAAAATCACCTTTGATCACATAATATCTTTCTAAAGCCAATTCGGAAATGAAAAAAAAAAAATTAAATACTGATATTTATTTCACTATCTTATTACATAAATCATAAACTATGTTTGTAAGATTTATTGTTCTAGAGTAGCTTAAAGAAATCGAATTTGGTATTGGAATACATCGTTATGAACAAGTTTTTCAAATTTATGAAAAAAAAAATTCGTACCAATTAACGCATATACATATATATATTAATTCATATGAGAATGATTTTTGTTTATTTTCCCATATCTAATATTATTCGGGGCGATGCAATTCTCGACGAATTTTCTAGATGAGAATCTGCAGCTTGCTGTTAGCCGTTTTCGATTTAATAATTTTCATTTTTCAAAACACATTTTTACAAGTGTAAATAATAAATAATAATTTATGATGAACCTGACGTTATATTTTCAAGCATATCCATTTGATCAAAATAATTTCGTCCTCATAAAATCAAAAAACTTAAAAATATCGAATATTTTAAATGATTATAAATAGCTCAAAATTCACCAGAATATTTTTACCGCGTTTGGTAACAGTTTATATAAGTAGTTTGTGATAGTTTTTAAATTTGTTCGTTTTTCTCTATTATTAAGAAATTCGCAAATCTTCCTGAATACACCGACCAGAAAAAATAATAGCTTTCTGAAAAGACACTATACTTAAAAATCGATGACAGGCTTCCAATAGAAAAGTTGTTTATACATAGAAAAAAAAAATTCACACATTATAGTAAAACCAATGTATTCCTTGGTTCGCCCAGAATCTAAAGAACGGGAATAGGTACGTACCGACGAGGGTTTTAATAAAACACGCGACAGTCTGAATATATATTATAAATCAACGTACGTACTACACACGTACTCGTGTCGGTAAAACGGTTTGGTCTCGCGATAAATCATATTTTATAAAAAAAAATCGACGGTAAATGTCGGTAAAACGAACCGTCGTCGTCATTATTTACGGAGATTCTCGATTACGGTCCGTGTTCAGAGTATCTCGATTGCGTTCAAACACACATTGGTTCACAAAATAACATATCAGCGCCATACATAAAATAATAAAAATAAAATTTCATAAAAATGGAATGTTATTTAATTTGTTTTTTACACATCATTATCGTTACGTATTTTTTTTTTTTGACGTTTCAATATTGGATTCGTTGATTATGACCATCAGTATTAACATTGTCTTTGCAGAGTATCGTTTAACAAAACTTTTGAAATTTTTATTCGGATATACAACACCGTTTATCTATTTCGTTCGAAAATATTTTATGAATGCGAAATTTAAAGTTAAATATTACTTCATTATCTTCAAACACTTTATAAAACGAACAACCATACAACACTGGCAGTAAGGTTATAAATTATTACTTATCACTAGGGAACAGATTTATGCATTTAAAATTCACAAAATAGCGTTTCAAAACGTCAAAGAAACTCGAAAAACCTTCTGACGGCTCTAGATTATTATATACAATTTTCCGACACTACATAAATGATTAATACAAAGTAATTTGTCTTAAATAAAATTGAACGTATTATTTTAAAAATAATTATTTTGTGTTCATTATTTTTGGTGTTAGAAAATTTTATTAAATAAGGTAGAACTATTAAAAGGGAGATTAATATAAGTTCTCTACCATTTTTGCTTTCCAAGTATTTTTTAAGTGCTTTTTTATGCTTACGGAATTTTTTTGTGAATTTTATGTGTATATAAATCCGTTTCATATGTACTACTAATAAGTAATAACAGCAAAATATACCGAAACTACGTCCCAGAATAGCCTTGTAATCTTGCAGTAAATCGATTTTTTTAAACATTTTTTAATGCGCCGGAAAGCATCATTCACATGTTGTCGCGAAAGACGCAGTCGGGATATACAATTGGTTTTGATAACCACTGAAAACAGAATTGTCAATGTATTTTGTACGGGCCACAATTGGAATGTGAAAAAGAGGGTAAAAAGGTCACTCTGGACCACGATCGGGTGATACAATCGGGTGATTCCCGTTATTTACGTGAAAAATGCGGAGGTGGTGCTCGTTATTGTCGTATGACGCAATCACGACGACGCCACCGCCACTGAATAGGGTGTTCCGGTTGAATATAACAATAATAATTGGTTCGGTGTAAATAAAAATATATTTATAGGAAGAAAAAAATAACTATCAAAAATATCGTCTTACTTGTCGAGCTTGAAATTGCGACAGCCTACGCACTGCGTGGGACCTTTGCCGTAACAACCGGACACGTCACATTCGGGGTCGCAATCGTGCAAAATGGTCTGGCCGTCGATCGGTCTCTCGGCCGGCGTGGTCTGCGAGTTGGACCGCGTGTTGGTCAGCGACGTAACGGATGTCTGTAAAAAAAAATAAAAATAAAATATACCAAGTGATCCATTTAAGTGGGTACTATAGGCGGGCGCAGGATTTTTTCGCAGGGTGTGCCATAAAGAAAACGGTTTGTTATTCCTTGCCCTTGTATCCTCCCCTAAACAAAGAAGATAGTGGATATAAAATATCGATTCATTAAAAATCAAATTGTTCATTTACATAAAGTATACTAGTATTATATTACCTTATTTACCTATATATATCTAACAAAATTTCATGAAAACATTATTATATAACTAAAAATATCTTTAATAATAAACTATAACATTATTCAAAAATTAAAAAAAAATTCAATGTCATCACAATTAAAATAGGTCCTGTAATTTTATATTTATGTTATATTTTGTCACCCTTATTTTCGGTTGTAAAACTATTGTATACTACATGTAAACTCCTACAAAAATGATCTTTTTTACCTGTATTTAAACATAGTGTAAATTCCTACATAGTCTTTTTTTGCCTGCCAAAAATAGATTGTGTAATTTCCTACACCGACCTTTTAACATTTTAAATTCTGAGTGTAGCGGTATATTGTTTTTACAATGATGTTTATTTGAGATAATTGCACTTAAATGGGAAAAAACGTACGATTTTAAAATTTCATTATTTTAAATTAACACGCATGTACGAATGTACGATAGTAAAATGTAAAATAAAATTTAGTAAACATATTAATATATAGCATCGTATCGATAACGTCTACGTTATTTCCGTAAATTGGAAATACAACAATAAAAATAAGAGATAGAGGTAACAACCTCTATCTCTTATTTTTATTTTATAGTTTATGACTGATTTTTATTTATTTTAACAACTAGAAAAATTTAATTGTATTATAATATTTTGCTTTTGATTTTTTTAGTTTATGATTGATTACTTATTTTACTTTTTATAACTATCTAGTGTAAGAGTTAACATTATTTATTGTAGGAGTTAACACTATATTTTGTAGAAGTTAACACTATGCCAATGTAGGACATTACTTACTTTTTTAGGAGTTTACCATCTCCCAAAACCACTACCTACTATTCCACTTTTAAGTTTGGATTGGAGGAGAGTAGTGGTGTATCATTTGTGTGGCGGTACAGCGCGCGGCGTGTTAACAATGCACTATTACTCTTATCCAACCAAAACTTAGAAGTGGATTATCTCTTTAACGACTTGACAGAAATCAGAAATGTCAACACTCAAATTTATTTTAGCTAATATCCCATCTATTTATGGAATTTTTAATATAAGTTATCATTTGAAAATCAAAAGTAAGTATTGGTTTTACTCCCCAAAATAAGGGTGATAAAAAATAACATAAATATAAAATTACAGAGCTGCTTGTTTATCAAATGTTTTAGAAAACAAATTCTGAAAAAATTAATACTTTCCGAGATAATGAGCGTACTCACTTAAATGGATCACCCGGTAGATACAGGTAGGTGTTGAAATCGAAAAAGATGCGGCTAAAAATGAGTGACGAAAAACGAAAGGATTTTGTACAATGTATAATGAATAGGAACTTAGCACATTTCTCGTTTAAATTTGATAAGCATATTATGCGTAATTAAATAAAATAACCGAATTTTTGCCTTAAAATAGTTACCGAAAAAATCTGTAAAATTTACATTCATTTTGAAATAAAAAAAAAAACATCGTATTGATTGTTAAAAATTACTTTCAAATGTTTTTTGTATAATAACAGCAGCGCCCAAATTAGGGTGTAAAATAAATAAATAGATATCAATCAGCGTGATAATATAACGTGTTTGGATGATGGTGTACCTTTAACGTTTTGTAATTATAACTAATATCTGATAACACTGTTTATACCCTGGCGAAGTCACAGCGGTTGCTATCAAATTAAATAAATTATAAAAATCGACTTGTTTTCAAATTGGAATACAAATTTATTTTAGCATTTATGAAAAAAAAAAAATAATAACTGTATAACACTGCAAGCATTTATTCGAGTTACTGTTAATAAGATTTTAGTTAATATTTAATTTAAAACGTTTTTGTTGTCTTTAGTCGTGAAATATGTACACATTTAACGATAACTAATAAATTATACATTGTGTTCGTTTTAAGGATTTTTTTTTTTTGATTCGTACCTATATAATCACGTAGACACTATAGACTCGTAGATAGATTAATTATCCAGGAGGGTAGGCAAACAGAGTTAGAGGGGGGAGGGAGAATTAGAAAAAAAACAATATTATGACTCTGTACTTTTATGTATTCTTTTTTTCAAATAAAATAATTAATTAGAAAATCGCCACCTTCCGATAAAAATGCTATGAGAGGAAACGAATGGGTCTAGAGCAGGAAATTTCCCCTATCTGCTCGTTAATACGGACCTGGATACACATGAAATATTAGAATCCAGTGACAATCGATTCTTTGTTAACATTCGTCATAAGCAAAACCAAAATGAAAAATAAATGTGTTGTCAACGGAGTCCGGAAATTTTCAAATTTCAGTTTCTCTCCCATAAAAAACATCTCCCTACTTACGCCGTCGATTTCTCCGTTTACTCCATGCACGCCCACATGTCCGGCCACTCTTCTTTTCGTAACGGATTTGTTTAATTTCGATATATTTCTCGTTTGTTTAACGTCATAATATCCGCCGACCGTAGTCTTAGTACGGGTTTGACTTAACACAGTAATAGCCCAAAAAGTATACGGTGTCCGGACAAACGAGATTTTAAGGAAACGTCTTCGAGGAGCCCGCGGATTGTTTTATAGAGACGAGATTAAACCCCTCATTTCCTCCACTTCTACTAACACCCGCGATTTTAATGATAGTCATCGCATTTTAAGTGTAATGGACGGACGCGGGCCGTTATATAACGTGGTCGTCTGCCCCGTAGAATGTCTTTTTGCAAATCCCTCGTGTCAAACGGCTGAGGTAAATCCTCGAGAAAAATCAAATATCGTTTTCTCACTCGTTAATTTTATACTGATCTTCGAGCTCAAGAAATATCGTGCTACATAACATCACTGTCTCGCGATTGTTATCCAGACCGTTGGTTGGCGAGTGCAGTAGTAGAAGAGGACTGTCGCTGCTGAAACAGCCTCGAATCTAGGCGAGATAATTTCAGTCCGTTCGGAGATATTTCTATACACATTTAATAAAATAATAAAATAGAAAAAAAATAACAAAAAAAAAATTTCCCGGAACAAAATATCGTCAATACAAGGATAATAATAACAAGGGATGTCGTCGTTGTCGTCACGGGTGTATCGCAGCTGCTGCTGCAGTGCAATTCGATCGCTTGTTTCGACACGCTTTTAAAATGTGTTTTCTTCGAAACAAGATTCTTATTTTATACACACACACACACACACACACACATACACACATATATATATATATATATATATATATAAAAAAAGCTGTCGGAAAACACGATATTTGTCTGTTGCGCGCAGTGTCGCGTTACACCAAGACGGAGAGGTGAATCCTCATAAATGGCGACGAAAATACAGTAAACTCAATAATAATTCTAAAAACCCATAATGAACGGAACAGTATAAGCGCTCGATTTTTCGGCGAAGAAGTATATTTTATTATACCAAAAAAAAAAAACTAAAGTATTTCGATCCTATCCGTAAGTCAAAGTGGGAAGTAGGACATGAATTTCAACAATTCTAATGATTTTCGGACGGAATCTCTATAATTCGAAATTTTACTACAAAAGAAAATTCATTTTTTCCCCCTGATAATAGTTGATACATTTTCTGCGATAAAATTTTTCATCTCTTCTACAATTCGAATTAGATTTCGATTCGTTTCGTTCGCTTTTGGCAAATCAAATTTCTAGCTGGGTTTCCTGAATTTCGAATTAATGAGGTACTACGCAGTCCATACTTACTACCTGGATATTATTTTACATGTATTTACCTCTATTTCACTGCCGGCTCCTGTGAAAACGTCCTGCAGGTTCCGGTATCCGGCCTGCGACAATATGTCGGCAATACTCGAGTGGTATATGGACGGGGTGCCGGATACCTGTCCACCGCCCGGTTGACCGAACGGGAAACCAGTGGCCGACTTGGGAGGCTGGAGTAACAGTTGTTGCTGTTGTTGTTGGAGTTGTTGTGATATGGCGAACGGCGGCGCCGGTTGCGATTGGGCGGACCGCAATCGTATCGGGTTGGTGGCCGTTCCGTAGAAGATCAGCTGCCACTTTTTGAGTATGCCTGGCTGGTTGACGTGCCGGTTGCCACCGTTGTGCAAGGTCATCGTCCATAGGCCGTCGACCTTTTCGCCCCAGAAATGTACGCTCAGGAACGGCCAGTCGTCAAAGTTAGAGCTGACAACGTCTCGCGGTCGTTCGAAGAGCAGTGTCGAAGTGGTGCCCAGCGGTGAGGTGAGGTCGATGCGCAAGTTGCCACGTGGGAAAAACCGCAATGATATCTTGCACTGGACGTGCTCGGCGAACCGGACTTCATTCAGAGTTCCTTGGCACCCGCCTACTTCCATGGTCACGGTCAGCGTGCTGCCCGGCGACGGGTCAATTTGCCTGCAAAACGAAATAAAGTCACATGGTTAAGTACCGTCGATGAAAATCACGTATGGACATGGGCGAAAAAAGCGTTTTTAGATTGTGTTGATGGATGGATAAAAATAAAAAAATAAAAAAAAGACTCTGGTGAGCGTCCCCATTTTAGACAGAATTATATATTGGGAATATACCCCGGATATAGACCAAAGGATAAAAGTCCAAAAGTTAGGAATTCTATAGATTTTATGCGAAACGGGTGTAACCATTATTTGTGGTTCGTTCTTTAAAAATGTATTAGAAAAAAAATTTCGGGAACCTAGTAAAAATGGTTGCATTTTTAATAGCCCGGTGAGAAAGTTATGGAGGATTGTTATTAATCGCAAACAAATGGCCACAGATATGTAAAAAAAACATAAACTGACACAATTCGTATGATTGGTGGGTTACTGTAGATTTGGTTACGATTTACAAATAATACATTCCGTAAATTATTCATACTTTTTTCCCATTATGAAAATCACTGAGAAAAATTAAAAAGTACTATTTTAGTCAGATTTAATTTCAGAAAAAGTGCTACATCAAAAAACCAGAGCAAAATTTCTGGTAGAAAAATTATTTACAGAAAAAAATAAAATAAACATATTGTAAAACCAATACATTGTTCGCTCCGCTCAGAGTCTAAAAGATCCGTAAAAACAATACATTTTTTATTACTTTGCTCAGAATTTTTTCTCTCGCTCCGAAAAAAAAGAAAATAAATGAATCAGAAAACTGTTTTTGATGAAGCAAATGCTCCAAATGTTTCACGCTGTACTAAAAGATGTGGAATATTTCTGCCCGATGGTACTTTTTTTTGAAAAATGTACAGAAACGTTCAGTAGTTCACCTTGTAAGTCCTATTTTTGTTGTTTGATTTTTGTGGATTTTTGGGTTACCCTCTCAACAAAGAGGGAGAAACACGTCTAATACTATTCCACTCAGAATCGTTTTTTCGTCTGCGATTCATTATGCCTGTGAGCAGTATTAACTGTTTATATTATACGAGTATACAGGGTATAACTGGATTATTTGACAGTTTTACATGTAACTACAATGTGAAAATGTCAAATAGTCTTGTTACACTCGGTATTTCAATATTATTTTTGTAATATTTTTCATAGTAATTTATAATGATCATTATGGGCATACCCTTTGTTATTCTTATTCGATAAAATCGTATTGATTTTTGATTTCCAAACGGTTATAATTAAAAATTTTCAAAGAGAATATTATAAAATACACTCTTCACAAAAATGTTGATGAACATTAATATTATCTCTTACATCCAACTAATTGGTTTATTAGTTGTGCAATTGAATTCTGTCAAAATTATTATAGAGAAGCTGAGAAAAGGTAATCGAAAAGTAATCGATTTTAAGTAGCTATGTGTTATATATTCGTACACCTGCTTACCGTACGCATTGAATTTTACAATGAATACTCAAATCGTTAGTTTGGCGTATAGTATGTTAGATTTATGTGTATTTCATATGAAATGTACACAATTTAGGAAATTACGACAACGCTTATAGGAAATGTGATGACAATGTCTAAAAAAAGTTAGGGAGTGATATTATCATTAAATGTAATTGTTATCGTTTTCGTATAGTTTATTGGATACGTCTTATATTATGTTATATGTGTTCACTGTTCATACAACAGAGCAGAAATAAATTCTTGCAAAGCCAAATTATAATTGATCTGGCTTCTGTTTAGGTTCGGCAGGTCAAACAGAAAAATAAAAAACCTGAATTTTACACTTCGGGAGCTACTATTCAAATAGCGTTTTTTAGAATATTCCAATACATCATCCCGGTGTGATTGAAAAACTATAAATACAATAAATACAATATAAACAGGTATGTTCGGAGATATGGATACAAGTGTGCATCACTAAAAGAGGTGTTACCCTTCTCTATTCTTTTGATCTATACTTGAAACTGATATAACTCATATATCCGGTTTCAGTGTTAAGCTTATATAAAAAAATATTCAGAAAAATCAAATCCGCGTATGAAAATTGGGGTTTGAAAATATTTCAAATATGATCATCAAGAGATTCTATAATGAATACAAAAAAAAAAAATAGTAAATTTAAAAAAATCCGTGAGTAGTAGCAGAGTTCTGATACTTCAGTCAAATTAACTTATTTTGTATAGTATTCGTTGAAACAATAAATAACCAAATATTATACCCAATACTATACTTCTTCATTTGCCGCCATATATTTATACAATACTTACTCTCTCTCCATACATTGTTTAGTTCTTCCTATATTAAGTGTGGTTTACGTAACGGTTTTTTTTATTAAGCCCACATTTGTTTCCTCTTTCTAGTTTCTTTTATTATATTTAGTTGTTGAAACAAGTTCATTAGTTCCTCATTATGATGTTTTCTCTCCATTTCCCTGTATTGCCACGTCAATGCAATGTCCATAAAACTTGTGGTAATTATTTTTCGTTACAATATTGCAAGTTTTGTTTTTTTATTTTTCCTTAAGGTCCAGGAATCCGATTCATATAAGACTATTGGTCATATCAGTATCATATAAAATTGGACTTTGAATCTTTTAGATAACATTTTAGAGCTAAATATATTTATCAGGCCATAGTAATATCTATTAACCATTTGTAATTTATTATTTATTTCTATTTTTTAAGTCATTATGTTGTATTATTATCGAATTAGAAATAAGACACTATTTTAAACTTTTGGTCCTCTATCTCCATAAATTCTCCTAGTTGGTATTCTCTATCTCTTCTCCCTATTATTAGACACTGTGATCAATCTATCGTAAGACACTCATTATCTCAAAAAGTAATAATTTTTTTCGACATTTGTTTTATAGACAATTTTAGAAAGAATTAGCAACTCTGTAATTTTAAATTTATGTTATTTTTTCCACCCTAATTTTTGGGGGTGAAACGACTATCTATTTTTGATTTTTAAATGGCAACCTTTTATATAACTCCGATCTAAACTTAAAAGTGGAATATTTCGTCAACGGATTGACGGAAATTAAAAATTTAAACACCAACATTTATTTTAACTACTACTCCATATATTTATGGAATTTTTTTATATAGGTTGCTATTTAAAAATCAAAAGTAAATAGTCGTTTCACCCTCAAAAATTAAGGTGACAAAAATAACATAAATTTAAAATTGCCAAGCTGATTATTTCTAAAATTTTCTATAAAACAAATGTCGAAAAAACTAATATTTTCCGAGACAATGAGTGTCTTACGATAGATTAATCACTCTGTATACTCTGTTTTACTGGCATTGATCTTCAAACCAACCTTATTTGTCACATTTATTAGTTTTTTACTGTGCAATACTAAATTATACTGCAATTATACTACTTAAAAAAAAAAAAAAAATGGTAGGGGTTGAAACCCTTTAGAAAGTCTAAATCTTTAAAAATTGATACTAAAGTCATGCATATATAAAAATTCCTACTCCTAGCTCCATTAGTGGGATTTTTAGGGGTGCACAAAGCTTCTCCTCATAACAATATAGTGAAATTTATTCTGAAATTCAACCAAAATTGTAAAAACTTTAACAAAATTTAATTGTCAATATTTCTGGTAATGTACGTATAAAATTCGCGGAAAATATTATCCACTATTGTGTACATGTTTAAAACTGAAAGTCGATACTGTTTAACTAATATTGCGTATAGTATTACGTGAGATAATTTATAACAAAACGTGAAATAAGAGCGTGTGGTTAAAAAGGATCGGGAAAAGAAAGGAAATTAATTTGAAAAGAAATAAAAATAGTTCTTCAGATCTACAAAATAAAGAAAAGAAAAAGAAATTATTTTAATATATCTTTTAGGCCTGAGACGTGCGAGATAAGATGGGGGATTTCGACGAACAAAATAAGAAGTCAAAGAGCGGGCATGGATCACTGCAGACGATATGCGTGTATAATGTTATCTTTTAAACCGGTGGAGGAACTTTAAAATTCAAAATTAAAACTCAACCCGCCTGGAATCTCGAGGAAATTTTTGTCGACGGGTTTTTACAACGTCCGCCGCCATCGTGTGGACCATCGCTAATGAGCGGACGATTTTATCTACAATATATACACTATATAGGCTGATTTATTTATCGTCGAACACTCATTATTTCAAAAAATTGTTTGAAAATATTTTTGTTCTGAAAGCTTAAGAAACAAGCAGCTCTAAAATGTTGCATTGACGTTCTTTTTTGTCATTTTCGGGTGTGAAACGATTACCTACTGTTGGTGTTAAAATGTTAACCTATATTAAAAATTAGAATATTAGTTCAACTATATTTTGGTGTGCATATTTTTGAATTAAGTTTAGATAGGCGCAGTGTATAGTAGATCATTATTTGTGTGACTGTGCTTTGCGTGTCGTTTTAATATTATATCCCCTAATTACTCTTCTCCTATAAAAAACACTTAAAAGTGACAATTAGATAATCGGTTCACCTCCCGAAAATAATTAAGGGTGACACAAAAAAACAGCAATGTCACATTTTAGAGAGCTGTTTGTATTTTAAATTGTCAAAACAAAAAAAATGTTTTGTTGAAAAAGTTAATATTTTTCGCAATTATCATTGTTCAACGATCGGATAAAAGAATCACTCTGTATTTATATTATATATATATACATATATACACACACACGCGTATTATTTTTACGTCTGATTCGAGTGCACGTCGTCGTCGTATAATCGTCGTAGGATTATAAACGACTTAGTTTTTCGGTCGAAATCCAGACCCGTCGATAGTAAAACTCGATTGCAGCGGGTTGACTTATATACGAGTGTATAGTGACGCGAAGACCGAAGTAATTACGAAAAGAGCACGCAGTTTAAAACGTTAGAAACGGACACATTAAAACCGTCGCATTATCCCCAGGGAAACGTCGAGAGCACGCGATTAAACGTACAATTCAAAAAATGAAGACTATTTTCAGAGCTTTCCACAAATCGGACTTCTCGAATTCCAAAATCAGTACCACGTAGACAAGCAAACTTTTTTTTTCTTTTATCAATTTTTCAGTCGGCGATTACATTGAATCGTATACTGTCGAATGGGAAAACACCAGATAATAAATAAATGATTAATTTAATAATAATACCGGTTAAATTTGACCTTATTAGGCGGAAGTTTATTAAAAAATGTTGAGGTTATAACCGACTATAATTGTATTGATAAGGGGTATATTAGATAAAAAGATTTTCTCTAAATATTATGTGTTTTTAAAATCATTAATATGCATATATTCAATCTATTACTCCACTACGCTTCTCGCTACCCAAACTTAAAAGTGGAACATCTCGTCAACGGGTGTCTACCCATTGACGGTAATCAAAAATATTGACACCAAAATTTATTTAAAGTAATACTTCCGTTTATTTATGGAATTTTTTTTTATAGGTTCTTATTTGAAAAACCGAAGTTGGTATCACCATAGGATACTCCTTAAACCGTGTGAAAAATCTCAATATTCGAAAATATCGGCTTTAACTACACTTAAAAATTCCAAAAATCATTATTTGAATATATACAAAATTTAACTCAAAAAATGGGATGAGCACGTTTGGTGAATCGCCCTGTATAATTATTTAAATATTTATAATTTTAATGTTTGTGCATTTGAATTAGAAGAATAGTAAAATAATCATAAAAGATACATATTACTATCAAAAATATTATCCATGAAAATAATATAAACATAATAAATATTTTTGTAACATTATCTTAAAAAAGACGGACATACTTCGCATTATGTAGGTGACAAGTTGAAAAGGTAGGATTTGGAGGGAAATTTAATGTATATCTGTACGTAACTGTTAATCATTGCTAACGAAAAACGACTCTGAGCGGAGTTCGACTATACATTTTTTGAAAAATCTTACTTAAGATTTTCGTTAAAATTTGATGTTCAAATTCTTATAAAAATTATTATTATTTCTTTATTTGCAGAAAAAAAAAACTCTGTTTTCAAAACCTATAAATATGTGGTATACAACACCGCATTAAAAACTATTTTAGCATTATACATATATATATATATATAAAAAAAACTAAAAAAGCATTTTTAATTTAATAAGTAATAATAATTAAAATGCAACTAAAATTAAATTCTAGTATATTACCTATCGCCATCAGTTTATTTGCAGGTTAAGATCGTAAATAATTATTATATACTATAGAGACATTACCAATTATAAAACTGTCTTGATTTCTTGTAAATTTGGTATTTAGTCTAAAATCCAATCGTTCCAACATATCAAGAAAGGAAAATTATTTCATAATTTAAGTAAAAATGCATGTTGCAGCCGTTTAACTTTGAATTTAAAAGATAGAAAACGTAGAAAACGATATTATATATTAGTATAGTGATATTTTCAAAATTTCTGAAATTTTTTCTTTTTTCTTTTCGAGTGGATAATAATATATTTTGCAATTTATTTCATCGTCATATTATGTTAAAATTCGTTAAAAACAAAAATTAAAATTTATATATAAAATAGTACATGATTTTAAATTAATTAGTTTTATTGTTATAATTGCTGATATTAACCCTAAAATTATGCAGCATCCGATGCTCTTGCATTTCAGCTCAAGCCTGGGCTTCTCCTAACCATTTATTTATTCTATATGTGGAAAACATTACGTTCAATAATAGACGGAGCTGATTTAATTTAAGGATTCAGTGTTATGGTTTTACCGGTTTTCGCTATTTTATGCGAACGAGTACATACGTCACTGCGCGAACGGAATATTTCAATTCGTAACAATTGTTTGGAAATTATCCTACCGTTAAGTTTATAGTTTAACGACGAAATCCCAATTTTATTAGTAGGTTATATAAGCATTTAAATGTAAAAAACGGCCAATGAACATTTTTTTTTTTTTAATCGCTCGTGGATTCCAATTTAAAATAAATACTCGAAAATATCGCAATTAATTCGAATTTAAAACGGTCTTGACAAAATTAACGTCCGATTAAACGGCGGCGTAAGTATCCGTCTCGCTGTCTCATTACCGTCACTTAAGCTCCTTTATTGACGTTATTATTGGAAATTTGCGTTGTTACTTCTTTTCGACGGGAAAGAATTGCGATTTTAATGTGTCACGAGAACGAACCCGTTGTCCACGAGAGTGATGATTAATTAAAGTATATAGGGGCAATCATGTTACGGGACCGACGCCACGAGGATTATAGGAGGAATTACGAAAAAGAAAAAAAATTATATAGATATATAATAAAATGTTTTTTTTCTTTTTTTTTTACAATTTATGTAATTTTTCTATTTTGTTCACGATATTTTTAATTTGGTTTTTTTCCTTTTGGAATCCAACTGCATTCCAAAATATGATTTGAATTTTGATGAACGGATACGAATAGCGAATATGGAATATAGTGTGAATGGGAACGCAATCGTTTTTAAAAGGAATTTTCCAAACACCGATATAGAGGGTATACACAGACACCGTAAAACGCGTCCCTGGATCTGGTAAGAGGCGGGCACGATACGATTGTCACGCGTGATTTTACGAGCGGGTAAAAGTACGACGTACCGGGGACGGTGTATAGCTAAGTTAGGTACACCGATAAAAAAATATATCGAATTCGCCATAAATATTGGTAACGACCTGAGACGGTGTATAGTGTGTGTAGTATAATAGATATACGGAATAGGTAAACGTACAATATTGTTTTTTACGGGGCGTGTGCGTTGGCAAACAAAATTGTCTTTTTCAAGCAGATGGGCGGGGGAAACAATATAACTACTGAGAGCAGTTACGGACGTCTGTGCAATAGGGGGCGGGAGACGGGAGAAGTGGCAAAACGGACATAAAAATTTCGGGCCCACCATCATCTTCCACCGACCGTCGTCATCGCGATATGGGTGTACATTGTATACTGAAATTCGTTACGTTTGCGGTTTTTTTTTTGCGACAGACTAAAATTGTCTCTTTCATGATATATATATATACGAGTACACTTCTACCGTCACTGTAGAAATATCAATTTTATTTTTATTAGCCTACACGAAATCGGTTTACTTTTGGGCTCTAAGCGGGGAGCGAAGAATGAATTGGTTTTCCTATGATGATAGGTGTGCTTATTTTTTATTTTTTTTACATTTTCCGTTTGCGAGCAATTTATCTACTAGAAATCTTATTCCAATCGAAAAATGACAAAAGGTATTTTTCATCGTATTATGGATCTATAGTTGGTGCATCTTTTGATTTACCGAGAGTGGTTTTTATAATAATTGGGAAAAACTGGAAAAAAATATACAGCAAAAACGGATAAACATTTACGGCGGCGATTTCGTTATTTTAAATTATGGTTTTTTTTGTTGCAATTCGATTGAAAATAATTGTAGATTTCACAGAATACCTATATTGACCTTAACGCGGTAAACTTTCAAACAATGTTTTTGAAATATTTATATCTTTATACATAATTTACAATTTTAATAGTAATTTCGTACCTTGTAAATAAAATTGTTCAGCAGAAAAAAAAATTGAGCGTAATATAATATGTTTATTATACGTGTTTTAAGTTTAAATTTTGATGAAAATCGTAAAAAATACGGCATTTTAAATCATGTTTAACCGAACTTCGCTCTAAATCGTATTTCTTCATCAACGATACATTATCGTTGCGTAGAGATATAAATAAAATAACTTTTAACTAGTCCTAACTTTCTATCTACAACAGTAGCACATCCATTAGGACTATCAGTTCTTTTTTTTTTATGAACCTTACTTATGTACCCGGATAATGAAAAAATTAAATTAACAAATAGGATAATTTACAATATTATCGACCATGTGATAACAACGGCAGCTTTATTGTGGGCATAAACAGTGTTATCAGTTATAATTAAAAAATGTTAAAGGCATAGTTCGAGTTACTATACTGCATAGACTATAGAGTCTATTTAGAGAGACTATTTATTGACTATTACAGTTGTACTAATATTATTCTATGGTACATTGTCAGTCGGTTGTATCATACTGCAGTTACGATGACCAATAACAATGTTATACCCCAACTTGGCAGTGGTTGTTCTCATACGATAAAAAAACCATTTGAAAATCGTTTTTAACAACCCATACGATTTTGTTGTTTTTAACTAAATAACTAAAAAAATACGAATTTTCGAGGAAAACTTTTCGAACGTGATCTGTTTATTTTAATTGATTTGAAAAAGTGCTTGTTTCTGATGGAAAAAAACCGACAGATGACAACACATGTTTCTGCCTCGTATTTACCCTTCACTACTGATCAATACAATATTAGATAGTAATACTGTACAATTTAATCGAGTACATTATATTATCAGACGCACTAGTGACTAGTGTGTGTGTGTATGTGTGTATGTGTGTGTGGACTTTGTAATGGATTTTACTGAGTGAACCCTCCTACGCACAATTTTGGTTTACAGTGTGACAACTGCTATTTGCGTCAGAAACTAACCTAGCGCACGAGGAAAATAATTTCCCGTTCGGCGATGATGCAAATGAGTGGGGTGTGTTCCGAAAAATAAGTAAAAGAAAAAAAAAATAATGACCGAAATACTTTTATTAACAATAATACTAATAATATAAAAGAGCGTGTTTTTAAATAGTGAAGTTTTAACGCATACATACATAAATACACGCGGTGTCAAGGCGATTCTTTTATCATGAACTAGCCGGAATTTCATGTCCACGGAGATATTCGTTCAGTCGTTAATACTTATATGCATGGTAAACCGTCAAACATTTTTATTTTACACGTATTCCGTGGTGTAGGGGGTAAACCTAGAATTGAAGTAGGAGTGTGATTAATTTTATATCAGTTTGTATACAGAAAATCTTATATTCATTGTCCCTACGCTTCAGGTCTAAATTTTAAACCGTTTTCGCAACATGAACGGTTTTAAGTAAAAACAGAATTTTGAAAATATTGAAAAAACAAAAATGTTAAGTTGTCTGGCTACGAAAAAATGGTTTTCTCTGTCTATGTCGAGCGTAATAGAGTAACTATAAGGCGAGCGATTTCTGGACGAGTCTAGGACAAAGGAATCGATTAAATATTCTATAAAGAAGATTATTTATTTGGACTTCTACGAATGTTTTTTTTTTATACTTTTGTTTTTTATCAAGATATGCGTATTTTAGTTTAACTTAATTTCTATTAACTTTAACCGTTAATAACTTATTAAGAAACTAAAACATAAAAAAAAAAAAATAATTCTTAAAAGCTTTACAATATTTATAAGAAAACATTATTCTTTATAAAATGTGTAAAAGGTCCCTTTAACTAAAACCCAACTAAAGAGTCGCAATCAATGGAAATGCGGAATGCTTTTGTTGCTATAATACGCACGAGATTGAGGGAGAAAAAATGATGACGAGGTTCCTTAAACGATGAAGGGGGTGTGGGGATATTGAAATACACAGTTTATTCAAAAACTTCGCTGTTCATAATCGCTGGTTCGCGATAATAAAAGAAATGCTCCGTATACACTCGAGAAGGCCGGTTTCGTTGTACGTCATTCGCGAAACGATTATTATTTTTATTTGTTTCCCGTACACGTGAATTAATATAATATAGGTAATAATAATTGTTGTTTACGGTCGGATTTTAAAATATGAGTCCAGGAAATGAAATTGAATTTAAACTGTTGTGTATGTTATATATTGGTCAAACATTTTCCAAAAGTTTTTCGTAGGCCCAGTTTTTTTCCCTTTGTATAACCGAAAACTCGCAAGTATGTACAACAGTACGAGAATCGCGATTTGAGAATTTAAATCAGTGGTTCACAAATTATATCGAGTGAGATAATGTATACAATTTTAAAATAGAAATACTTTTTTACGATTTGTAGTGTAATCAACTATTCAAAATAGTTTTAATATTTGTGTCATATTTCCGAGCTTTGTCAGCTGAACCATTTTTTATCCATATAAAACCAAATAAAAAATAAAAATAAAAATTTTAAATAGCAATTAATAATATATAAAAAAAATATGCTAGAATTTTACCATGTTTAGAAAATGCGATTATAAAATATACTTATTTTATGTAAATTTGAGGGCCTAGATACAATTATTTAAGACTGAACTACAATGCCAATAATAATTAAAAAAAAATCAATAAAATATAAAACCAACAGAAGCCATTATTATGGAAATTCTCCTGTTTTTCGAACGAAATTTCCTAGATTCTTCCAATTATTAAAAAAAATCACAAGGTAAATTAACAAATTAACACCCCGACGTGACGCACCAACTTGACGAAATTTGCTATACTCTACTTTTGGCGTATATAATCAGCATACGATTTCTGGTATTAAAGTACACATTGTGGTAAAACCAGTTGGTACATTATTTCTTCAGCTACGCACAGAATCTATAATATGATTTTATATTATTTTTCCAGTCTTGTGAACCGCTGTTTTTTTTCAAACGTGTTACGTTTAAAAACCGGCCGATAAATCGATCGATTCGTATTTCGCATTATATACTTATCCGCTCTATTGGTCGTGAAATGCTTTTTTTATTTTATTTTATTTTAAATGTATACTTGTTTATCAGCTATTTAACTGCAACGTACATTTAATTCGACCAAATTGCGCATTACTATTGATTTTAAAATTCGGGCATGTCCGCGATTTCGGTCGACCCGCCATGTCATCCCCGATGCTTTCTAGTTTGCGTGGTTACGTCGGATTAGGTTACCCGGTCACCAGAGCGTTAGGAAAATTACATGTGCCGAAGTTTCCTCGGGACAATGGGGTTTTATTTTTTTTTTTACCATCCGTTCCATCGGTCCTATTATGTTAATATACTATACGGCACGTTAGGTCCGTTTTCGTTTTTCAGTTATTTGCGAGTATTGGTGATGACTTTCAGCGATTCGTCCGAGTGAAAAAGATCAGGTTGTTGGTATATATACTATTACATGGTATACCTATACAGTAAAATCGTTTCTTTTTTCGTTTTACAAATAAACGAAAACAAACAGTCGGAAACGTAAGGATGTGCAATATGTAATTTAGTTGATGTACCGTATGCAACAATAAATCATTGGCTTAAAGAAAATGCGATTCTGCACAGAGAGTAATATTAGTAATATTAATCGTGGTTTTTGACTCGTAGCCTGCAAGGAAACCCAGAAATAAAACCGATGCAGTGACATTTTTTGTTAGTTTTTTTTAAATTGTATAGAGAAACGGTTGCAGGGAATCTAAACATTTTCTATAATTAAAACACTATCGGTCAAAAAATACACATCTTGAAAATGTACGTTATTTGGTTATTTGGAGCATTTTTACTAACTGAAAAGTGTTTTTCAAGAAAAAAACCATATCAAAGTAAAATTTATAGCTTTTTCGTTACACTATTAGAATAATAAAAACATTTTTTTTTTTTTATATACTAATAAAAAGACTAAAAATATGAAATGCTCAATGGCGATTTTTTTCAAACCTGAAAAACAAGAGTTTGAATTACTAACAGAAAAACAAAATAAAAACACGGACGGCACGTGCAATATAGAAATCGTTTAGTGAAAGAAAAAAAAGGCAATACGTTTTTTACATTTTACAATAGAAATTAACTCGCGTTTTTCCCGATTTCGCAGATGGCCGGCGTGCAATAAATTTCTTAAGGGGAGCTTATGAAACACTTATTCTGCGGCGGCTTCTCATAAATTCGTCCCGCAGGTGTGCATATAAAAGAAACAAACCAAAACGCGGAGAGAGAGATACAGGCTAGAAATTATAGGATTAAAATAATTCTATAGTCGACTTAAGCGGACATGCAAAACGAAAAACTGCGAAAACAACGACCAACCGAAAGATTTATACGCCCGTCTCGGTTGCGAAGATAGGGTTTTTATGTTTCATATATACAGTGTGTCTTACCATGTTCGACGGATTTTTCTAGTACTGTTAATATTCAATTTTTTTCGATTTTTTTTTTCAATCGGTTAATTTTTGAGGGGGACATCGATTCGGGGAAAAATTATTTCTTATTTTTTTTTAAATCGATGTCCCCCTCGAAGACAAACCGATTGAAAAAAAAAAAAAAATCGAAAAAAATGTAATATTAAAAGTGCTAGAAAAATCCGTCGATCATGGTGGGACACACTGTATATATACATAAATATATATTAGTATTTATTCTTACTTTAAGATGATATTCAGGTATTTAAATAATACAAAGATTTTAATTTAGTAATTTGAAAATATTTACGACGCTGCGAATTATATTTCGAAAAATATGCGCCTTGTTTGAATTTTGTTCTTAAGACTTTTAATATAACATGTAAAAAAATGCAAAAACAAAATTCCAAAATTCAAGTAAAAGCTACCATTGAAATAAAGCTACCATATAAATGAAATCAATGGTTTTGAATCAAAAGCACTGTTTATCTGCAGGAATTATCTCGTTAACGGGTTGACGGTAATCAAAAATATTGACACCGAAATGCATTTAAAGTAACACTCCGTTTATTTATGTAATTTTTAATTAAGGTTCTCGTTTAAAAACCCAAAGTTAGCATCGCCACAGGATACTCCTTAAATATTATGAAAAATCTATGCATTTGAAAATGTCGGCTTTAAACTACACTTGAATATTCCAAAAATAAAAATTCGAATACATGCAAAATTTAACCGTACAAATGGGGCGAGCATGCTTAGTGCCTAATCACCCTATGTACCTGTGCCAGGTACGCGCGGTATCGGTACATTATTAATAATTCTACGGTACCTTCTCCCCCCAAGTTGTCACGAGGGGCGATATTCTCCGGTAATATTACGCGTATACCGCGATCGGTTTGGCGGGGAGGGCTCGGACGGCGACACGCGCGATAATATTGTACGTACTGTACGATTGTAATCGACTGAATGGTGACACCGCCGCCGCGCCGTCACCGCGTTATTAAACATTTAAATTCCTCGGGGTCGACGTTGACCGGCGGGGACGCGATCGCACGAATCGGCGAACCTCGTACATTATTACTGTACGATATACCTAGGGTTGTAAATTTGAAATATTTCAAAATCGAACATTTTACGCCTCGTGAAATATTGAAAAATATTTTTTTTTTTTTTTACGTTTGAGATAGTGATTGTCAAATACTCAAATGCCGTCTAATTAGTTTATATTTAACGATAAGTTTCGGTACAATGGATGCGGTTTCTGGTATAACGTAGTATATGTAACGAAAAACCAGCGTGCTCAGTGGCGCCGAAGTAGTTTGAAAACAAGGCAATACTGTATTATATTGGTCATATTTGAGTGCAATATATCATTACGCATTACTTATAGCATTAGCTATTTGTTAATAGTTATATTTTCTACAGATACTACTCATACTATGTATGTTTCCCACCACTAGCAACACCCACCCACCACCAAATAATTTGGTCGGGCGGTAGCGTGTTGATAGCAGTTGTTATCTGAGTTCCATAATCATTGTTTATCACTTTATCAGAGAAAAACATTTAATTATTACTATAATAAATAAAACAGAAAGTACTTCGTTTTTCATTCAAATGAAATATTTCAAAAAAAATATATTTCATGAAATTTTACAACCCTAGATATACCTATCATAATATAACCATCTACGCGGAATAATCCGGGGGGGACATATATTTCTACGTACCTCTCTTCGGCGATCTCCTGGGATTTGCATATGTGTTGAGGCGGCACCGTGGTCCACTGTTCGGCTAACGACACCATTCCGCCCGCGTCCATCAGACCGTACCCGAATTTGTGACTCACTGAAAAACGACAAAAAAACAATCCGATATTATTATAATAATATACATTACGATATCCATGCAATATCACGGCCGAATAATATTATTACACATGGTGTGGTGGCACGAACCGACGTGTTTCGGTGGCGCGTTCAAGATTCACCGCAGTAATAATACACCGCCGACATGGGCGCTCGCAGGAAATTTTTTAGGGAGGGGCATAATAAAATCAAACTCCAAAAAAAAACACTTAAAATAAACTTATATTAATTAATTATTAAAATTATATTTAAAATTGTGAATTCCAGGGGGGGGGGAGAGATGCCCCGTATTCCCCTCTCCGGACGCCCAAGACCGCACATAAGGTGGTCATCGGATACCGATAACAAAACTAGATTATCGATAACCGTAATATACGAACTATTTAAATAAGCCACGTCCGTATCCGCTATTACTATATAGTAGGTTATTCGAGTCTTATATTACGTCGTAATATTTTGATAACACAATTTCTGATCCGTGAATATAGATATCTATTATCGTTGAATTATTCGTAACGTTCGTCAAATCAAAACAAATTATACATGCGTTACTCTATGAACGTCAGCCGTGTAAACTGTATGGCGACTTATTGATTTAGGAATTTGTTTAATAAAATTGTTGTCGAATTCATTTATTTTTTGACTTGTTGTCCTGCGCTCGGCGTTGCCCGTGCCAATTTGTATTATTATATTTTTATCTATATTCGTTATTCTTATATTTTTGGTTTTGGCCGTATCAGAATTGAATGAAAACAAATAGGTGGAAAGTGTGTAGTCCACCTTTGGCGGACTAAATGTGTTTTAATGTGAAATTTGAATAGTGTAAATAATAATAATAATAATAATAACAATAAATTACAATAGTTTTCTTTTCCGTAACACCAAGATAAATATTTTTAATTTTATATATATTAATTACTATAGATATGTTTTGACCAAATTTTTAAATTTGTTTCAAATTTGTACCTCAATTAAATTTTATCCATGTCAACCAGGTAAGCCACGAATAAACAAAAATAAATAAATGATCAATTAGATATTCTTATTTATATACCTAAAAATCCCTATTTTACTCTCTTGGGGGTTGAATTTTCAAAAATTATTGTTTAGCGAATGCCTACGTAATAATAGCTATTTATGTGTCAAATTAAAACTCGATCCGTCCAGTAGATTGGGTTAGACGATGATGAACTAGTCAGGACAAGTTATTATATAGATATATAAATAATGGCGATCCATTTCGAATGATTCGACATTATGCATATTTAAACATATAGAAATTAGAGAAGTGTATCGTAGTATATTTTAGACTCTGAGTGGAGCGAGGAATGTATTGGTTTTACAATGATGTTTATTTTTTCGTTTTTTCTGTGGACAACTTTTCAACCATAGCACTTTTTTTACTTTAGGGAGGTTATTTTTTGATTTTCCCAGGAGTTTTTTCAATAAATAAAAAACCGGAAAAAACATGGGAAAACTGGAAAATAGTTACAATATTAAAGAAATATATAATGTATAGGTATTTTATCATAATATGACATATTTAATTTTTCAGTCAATAATTTATATAGAATACAGTGTAATAGAACAGTTGGTACAATGTTCAAATTGCGAGGAGAGGGGCGTAGGCGGCTTTTCATAAATTTGACAACACCATATCGTTTATAATTAATCAACCTAGGAACGTTATTCTTGGAATATAAGCGTTTGTTGCATTATTTGTACAACACAACTGCAAGTTATTATGATCGTCCAAAATTAAAATTTGGCTATCGTTTTCTGATTTTCAGATCCGAGGGAAAAAAATGTAAAAAAAAAAAAATCTGATATTGGGGACGGGTGTAATACTGTTATAGGTGGGAAGTTGGGAAGAGAGGATGCAATAGAGGATAAAATATTGTTAACGAAAAACGATTCGCAGCGAAGTTCGGTTATACATAATTTGAAAGGCCGTAATATTTACCATAATGAAATTCCTGTTAATTTTTTTATCATTTCTGTTTGGTCTAATAATTGTATCCGCAGCTAGAGTACCTACCGAATAAAAAATACATATAAAATATGCAAAATTAAAATGCCCATAAATAGCCAACAACAACAAAATAGCTCAAATGTTTTGAAAATTTGATCACGTTTAGAATATATAGAAATATAATAATTCTGTTAAAATTTCAAAGCTCTTCGACATTTTTAAATTACAATTACAAAAATTACATTTTTCGTTAATTTTCGTTATTTCCTAATTATTATTAAAACTAAATAAAATTAAAAAATGTGACTAACAAGATAACATTTTTTTTAAGAAAAAGTGCTACACTCGATTCATCGGAACAAGTTTTCTTTTCTATTTTTTTAAAAAATTGATAATAGACAACAAACAAAATAACATCACACTTATACTAATAGATACCTCGCTACGCTCCGAATATAAAAAAATTTTTCTCAGATAAAGAATCCGTTATTAGATTGTCAATTTTCCTAATTTTCAACGGATTTTCCCAGATCCAAAATAAGTTAGAGATCAATCTAAAATTATATTTCTGTTTTTCGTTTTGAATACGTCACATCGTTTTTTTTCTATTTCTCACGGTAGGTATAAAAACGAATAGATATCAGATTCAATTCTATGTCGTGGGGGGGGGGACGCTAAAATCTAATTTACTGGAAATCATGTTCATATAGAGATATAGAACGTGAAAAAAAAATCACTCTGTATACTCGAATACACGTGTGTGTATATTTTAATTTATTTATAAATAAATAATGTATACATAATATATAATATATAGATACGATTCGCATGTCGGACATGTTACGTATACGTGGGGCTTAGGGTTAATTGCATTCGATACGGTGCGGTTTGCGACCTGAAAACGTCACAGCTCAACGTGTCCGGCGTGTGTCCGAACAGAATTTTCGTATATGTTTTGTTTTTTTTTGTTTTCCCACTCACGGGTTTTTTCAAATGTCCCTAAAATCGCGGTGATCGACGTGAACCGTTTGAATGTCGTTATTATTGTTATTATTATTAATACAAACGGCGGTCGATTATGTTCATATTATTTTGTTTTTTACGTGACCGCGAAATATGGTTGTAATATTATTATTATATTTGTCGTAAACACATGCGGACCAATATATTATACAGGAAGATCCATTTTTCACGAACAGGCGGATTTTTCCGGAGGGTTTTAAGTGAATTTGATTTAATTATATGTTATATCGTTAAAGCTTTGTATTTATAAATACTGTTTTTAATTTTTCACCCTTACTTTTTAAATTAATAGGTATACACTTTCGATATTCAAACAGGTGTTCGTCTCCCTCTATTAAATACAGATTCGCATAGAGAATAATATTTTTCTAAACCTTGTGATAATTACGCATGTATAATGTATATTACCTATATCGAATTTACACTGTAATTAAAAGTATATACTCATTTGAGGTGTATAAGTAGGTATAAAAAATATAAAATGTTCGAAAAAATTTAAATGGTTAGATTAAGTTAGGTTCTGACGGTGTTGTCACTTAAAATCCCTAGAGAAAATTGCAGATTCGTGATAAATGGATAACCCTGTATTATAATACATATATATACTTACAAATACACACATATTTTGTGTTTGTGTGACGCAAGACACGTAATAATTTAAACGGGTTGTGTTGAATAGCCAGCCGAAAATCGACATTGCGTACGATAGAAATAAATACTATTATTATATGGGAACGACATTTTTTTAAGTACTTGTATTTTACAATAAGAACGTGTATAACTGTACATTTTATTGACCGCAAAGAAACCGTTGTCCGTCAAATAATTTGCTGACGTTTTTTTTTTTTTTTTTTTTTTATAAATAATTGTATACTGAAACATAGAAATAAACGCAAAGAAAAAAAAAAAACAACTGGTGATCACAAAAAAAAATTGTTATCTTAGTAAGGGTACAAATATATTATAGAGATATTGAATCGAGAAAGTCCAACAATTTAAATATTTGTGAAGTTTTGAAAGTTTTGAATGCAACTATAGAACCATAGTGATGGGAGAGGTTTAATAGAAACGAGCTAGCGAATAACGATAGAAAAACAATTATTGATGCGAAAAATATAATTACTTACAATTAATAAACAACTTAATACAAAAACGAGGAAAAACTTTGCCAAATGCTATACGTGGAGTGTACTGTTATATTGCCGTGAAACATTATGAACCGTTACTGAACAGGACAAGAAAAAGTTAGAGGCAATGGAAATGTGGATATGGAGAAGAATTATGAGGGTCGGTTGGATAGAAATGAGAAGCAATTTAGATGTATTAAACCAACTGTAAGGGAAAAAGGGTCTCTGCTCAGTAAAATAAGAGAAAGGAGCGAATAAATGTTCGGTCATCCGAGGCACGATGTGTCATGCTGAGGCACAATTAGGTATGTTAGAAATATTTGGAGAACGGGCGAACAGTCGTAAAGGAAGAGGAACCCAGGAAGTGATATTTATCGAAAAAATTATGAGATAATAGCTGACACTATCCGATATAAAGATATTGGCTATAGGCAGAGAGAAGAGAATTAGAATTGCAGCGATAAGGCACGGTTCTTGGCGAGAAGAAGAACATAATTATAAACTCGAAAATCTCTAGTTTTTTCCATCAAAAGTGACGGGATCGTTAAAAAACGGCGCGGATTCTTATTGAAGTACAGACGGAAAATGAGGTTAAAACGAGCTTATTTTTACTCGAGATTTATACTACAAATAATATTTTCTATCGATTTTTTTTAAAACAAAAAAAAAAAAAAAAATAAATTTTATATTAATAATATACTTCATATTTAATTACAACGATTAGATTCTACAGGATTGGACGAGGGGGTTTATTACGACGAAAATACTATACAAAACGCCTGCGGGTCACGCCCGTTTTCGAGAAATAATTTAATATCCGTTGAAAGAGCTTTTGTTTTTTTTATGTATATATAATAATATCGAATAAAAAGGTATCGTCGAAATTAAAAAAAAACAAAAAATAAAAACTAACGACGTTTTCGCCGCGTTTCATGTAGTCACCGCCCGAGTTCATCACAGACCTCATGTATTATTACGTTGCTTATCTCGATTTAATATCGCTGGCATAATGAAATTAATATTTTTTTATTTTTTTTTTGAACGTTCGATTTGCAGCCGTCCACCGTGAATTACGCTCGTATTCCGGTTTTCAATACTCGAGCGAGCTAAACATCAGACAAGAGCGTTCAGAAACGGATCAAAGGCAAAGATTATATTATATTTTCGAGACGTAAACGAATGGTAAAAGAGAGAATACCGCAGACGCCTAAGCGATAAAAACGAATTTCGAGCTACATTATAACTTTGAGCGGTCTTTGGAGGACGCACATAAAAAAGAAAAGAAAAAAAAGTGGAGATATCGTCGGGACCATTGTATATCGAATATTTTGGAGATATTTTCCGATGATATTGTGTAACGTCGTTTTTGTATTATATATATAAATATATGTGTGTATTGAAAAAAAAAAAATACATGAACCGTTATATAAACGTGTAACTCTTTGAGCGAACTGTAATATTGCTTCGCGTATAATATCTGAAATATATACATTTTTACTGGCCGAGTATACGATGATTATATAGGAAATCGGTCCATTTCACATCAAAATGCGATACCCTGTATATGAATCTAGGGCCAAAATGACGAAATAATATTGTTGTAACGGTAATTTATTACTGTTTTAAACGAATCGCTCGCGGCCGTCGCGTAAAAATTACGAATTCACGGGTGAAATTAATTAATTTCGGCGGTTTTAACGGGTCTCCCGATCTATCGATTTACATTGGAGTCACTATAGCGGTCTCGATTGAAAACGCGTACACGCACACGTCAACGAAATATTTGTTTACTTAATACACGTACATTTACTATCCGTGTTCACGTTTTTTTTTAGCGGTATTCACAATATTATTAACGGATATTAGTTTAGGAAACAACCGACGTACTATAATATTAGATATATTACATTTATTATGTGGATTTCACATGATTTTAATTTATTTTATTATTAAATTCAAATTATTAACGATATTATGAACTTAAACCATGTTAATACGCGAATGTACACGTGTAATTATTCATATATACACGAATTTTTCAAGTACAAGGTTTTACATAAATTCGAATATTAATTTCACGTGAACACGTGAAAGCGTGTACTCGTGAAATCAAGAACTCTCAATGTATACGATTTTGAATATGATGTTTCAAGTGTCCAAATATCTTATATGTCAATATATAATATTAAACAATTTTTTGACGTCGTTTACTGGATCATATAATTTACTTATCGTAAATGATTTAAATACAAATATATTCGAATACATACGCTGTATATTAAAAAGTACGTTCATTAAAATTTCTCGAAATTGTGTTTTAAATATTGTTCAACAAATTATATTTTGTAATCGAAATTAAATAATTTTATAATTTTTAAAATTAGTGCAGTTGCTCGTATTATATTCAAACGTATTACATCGTGTTGAAAGCTAAACGGATTCAAAATACTGATGGTACAAAAAAAAAATACCATATATTAACAACTCTACCAACGGGATAATACTTAAAAGAGAGGGAAAATTGTACTTGAAAGTATTCATAAACAATTCATATAAATTATTTGTACAGTGTACATGTACTCGACTATGTTGTAAAAGCTTAGTACTCAAATACGTATTTTAAATACATTTCAAAATATTATCAGTAACCGTACTAGGAATAATTTTAAAAAGTCTTAAAAATTTTACTCACCGTGTATGGCAAACTCGACGTTTCAAACGAAACGACGAGCTGAAAGTCAATGTTTTTTGGATTTTTTAGCACATCACATTGTGCGTGAATTATGTTAAAAGAAAATATGTGATTTAACGTTGTAATATGTGTTTTGTTAAAATATCGTTGGACGCGGGGGTTTTTTTAAATTTTTTATTGTTATTTATAGAGTGTTAGTTGCTGTGGCAACGGTTTAGTGCCGGTGGCAGAAATCAAAAGGAGAGGCTGTTTGTCGGATAGCCCTCTCCCCTTTGGGGTTTTCATCAGTATACTATATATTATGACCTAGGTGTACAACTTAATAAAGTTGAGAAATTGTACTCCATTACTCCTGTGAAGGATTTGAAATTCGCCCTCTCCTTAGAACTGGCCGAATACATCTGCCACTGCTACTGCTACAAATATTCCATAATATTTTTTCAGTTATTCGAATTTTTCCGATATCATGCCGAATTTCCAACTATAGTAGTATAATATCTATATATATTTATATTGAAAAAGGGGTCGAACGAGCCGAGATATTTTTGTACAAATTACCCGTTCGATTTTCTCGTAAAATAATATTTAAGAAATACAGTTGGTAAAGCTATAGCGCCCCCGGGCTATACAATAATACATTAGTTAGGTTTATATATAAAATAGGTACTATACATAAATTATTATTACACACGTGATCGGAATAATATTGTGGTGGTGACCGTTACCGTATATAGTTAGGTTATCGGCTATATTAGCCTTACACCGGTGGCGGATTTAAGATGATTTTTTTTTGTAGATGGGAGGACCAACAATTTTTTTTTGTGAGCATATCTTCTAATTTTAGAGGTTTAATAATATCATTGAATCTTGTTTTACGGGAAAAAATTTAAAAATTCGCGAGCAGCGATTTAAGGTGAATAACGCAATGTATTTTTTGCTTTAAACGGTTTAAATTATCACTGAACAATAAATGGCATACCGGGAAATTATCAGAATGTAATATGAAACAAAGTCCTATAAAGTTGATAAAGTGAAAATAAATATTGACAAAATTAATTTTTTTTATTTCAAATGCCCAGAGGCTTTATTATTTAAATGACTTAAAGGTCTTCATATGATTATTATATATTAAATATGTATTTCAAGCACAAAATAAAATTGTATATATGCGTAAGATGAATGATAGCCTTCTTTGGAAGCTCTTTAAGTATTTTCGGACTTATTACATCATAACCTAGTTTTTTTTTTGGGGGGTTTAAGCTGTTATCTATTACTTTAGCAACTTCTAATGCAGGGAAATGTTTAATCTTTTCACGTGTTGCACTAAGCTGTTGACATTGCACAATATCAAGCTCAGAGTCTATGTCGTATGGTAGAAATACGTGTTCAAGATGTCAAGCGTATAATTCTGCTTTTTCTTGTTCACTGCAAGCCCAGGTGCCATCTTCCTTGCGGATGGGTGGTACCAGAACACGAGGTCTCTTCATAAGTCTTGTGACTTCCATAACGAATAATCGGTTTTATCCGTTGCAGAGAGACCACTTACGTATGATTTGAAAATTTTATTTTTCATTTTGTTAATTTTGTTATGATGCATTTTCCTTACACGGTTCCATTCGGTTTTATCCGTTGGATGCCGTAGATTATGCCATATTGTTCTCACTCGGCGTTTTTGTTGAACTAGATTTCTTAAATTCTGTGAGTATGTAGTCTGGCGTTTACCATTGGTAGTTGCAGCATTAATAATGTCGTTGGTCAATATTTTAACTGCATTTTTAATGCCGGCTATTGTTCTTGTTCTAGTTGAAAGAGTTATGTTTTTTTTAAGAGCACTTCTAAATAAGTACCAATTTATGTTTTTGTTTGTTATGGAAGTTTTTGTTTTGTTTCACTATTACATTGGAACTTAATGAGAGAAGCACAGGGATGTGATCCGACGTTAGTACAATTAGACCTTTACCTTCTACATAATTCGATGAAATTACTTTCATTAAACAGAAATCAAGATCAGGTAGTTTATTTGGGTCAGTTGGCCAGTAGGTTGGTTTTCTAGTTGAAATTAATTGTGCCTTAATTTTTTTCGCGGATTTAAACAAACCACGTTCTTTGGTAGTGGTCAATCTCAATCCCAAGAAAGTATGTTAAGGCATCAAAATCATCTCTGATAGTAAATCTACTATCCAGAGTCCGGAAAAATTTAGCAAACTTGTTGTCATCTACTTTATATGGATGGACAATACATAGCAGATTAACATTTTTACTGTTTTCTAACATCCAATAAAACAAATAATACCTCTATAATAATTATATCTATACAATTTAAGATTAAATTTATAACGACGTCGAGTTGAAAACCGTGAATAATATCGAGGGACTAAAATTAATAATATCGGAAGCTCGACTAATACCTGCAGCAGACCTTTCGATTGCTGCACTCGACGAGAACAATACATAATGCAGTAATACTTAATATAGAGACCAGGAAAACGGATTATATCATGATTTTAATACAGAAAACGTTACAACTACTGCAGTTGTTACGGTGGTGTGATCCATCCCAAATCTATATAAAGAAAAAACAAATCGAATCCGCCCGAGCAGAGTTGAATCCAAGTATATAACAGGGGGTGAAATTTATATATTATCTATAATAAAAAAATGTAAAAAATACGCTGGATTTTTTTTTTTTTTTTTTTGATAAATTGCGTAATATTATAACTATATTGATTTAATCATTTTGCTGTACACTTACCGAACGAGTATACAGATGTTTACGTATATAATATAAAAAAAAATATATACATGTATACATTATACAAAATATAGGACCCATAGGTATATATAAATTCAATGTAATAAATATATTGGCTGCAGTATCATGCGATCAATACGCTGCATCAAACAAGGAAAACGATATAAGATAATAATAATAAAAAAAAGACCGGAAATGTAAATATAATTTAGTAAAATAATCGCGATTGACCTATTTATGTATTGTAATATTATTACCGTACTGCGGCAGCACTGCACCGACGTACAACTTCGTGGTTTTGTCGCAAAGTTTACGATAATATACGCAACAATATTTGTTTGTTTTCAATTAATTCGAAATGTTTATTCGCGCGGGTGAAATTATAAATACATTGTATTCCGATACATGTATATTATTACTATTGTTATAGGAAGGTAGGTGCGACTTTTTCGCGAATAATAATATTTAATTTTCAAACTGTCGGGCTAAAAAAACATACGCGTAACTTGATGGATGTGTGAGATGAACGCGTAATTAAAAAAAAAAAAAAAAACATTTGTATTTTTGCTTCGAAAAATAAAATATATACATTCAAGCGGCGGCGGCAGAGCGGCACCTACGCCAGTAATATCATATAATATGTAATAAATAAAAAAAACTTTCATAAAAAAAAAAAATGCTTTTATAGTAATGCGCGTTTGCTATATACATATTTAGGAAATTTACGGGGGGTCGTGATTAAATTAGTACCTACACATTATACCTGTACTGCTCTAACCGTATACTGTATAACATCCTTTTAGTTTATTGGATTAACCTGAAAACGGCTTTAGCATTATATTCGTGCATTATTATCATTGTATACGTATACCCGGAAAACCATATTATTATTAAAAAATTGTCGTATACACAGGTAATATAACATATTGTAGAGACCACGTCCGACAATAATAATTGTCGTTTCGTCATTTTTTTTTTTCTTCATTTTTTGTCATCGAAAAACGAGATTTGGGTCGGAAATCGATTTTATTGTCGGAGGGCAACTTGGGGAAGCAGCGGTGAAAAAATTTGTTATTATTTTTACCGAAACTTATAAGAAAATATATTTTCGATTTAAGAGTTCATTATTGTTGCGAAAACTGTCGAATATCCCCCGGACGGCAGCAGTATACGACGGTCACGTACGGTTACCTTTTTTCCTCTACCTCACTACCTCTTCCTAGTGATTTTACAATAATAATAATATAAACCGCCGTAAAGCGATATCGACCGACCGATAATAATGAAAACAGATCGTTCATCCACGATTTCGCCCTGTCGAACGATGCCTTGACCACGAGCAAACACACAACCAACGTCGTTATACCCCTTTAACCGGCCCGTTCCCATTATATATATATGATATACTCATACCTTTTCGGCCTACTCCGTTGGATATCCAACCCCCTTCGCGTTCCAGGGGCAACGGCTTGGACGTGAGCACCACGATGTATTGCATGTCACGCCACGTCAATGACGGGTTCGCTTCAAGCGTCAGTGCGCAGAGTCCGGCGGCCAGCGGAGCCGACGCCGATGTCCCTGAAAAAAAAAAAATAAACAATCTTTAATAAACAAATATATAATACAAAACATAACACACGATAACTATATGGGCGATATACCAACTTATTTAAAAAACAAACAAGTGGTGAGGGTTAGCGGAACATACGACCGAGGGCGTTTTTATAAAGAAGTCGGAACGAAGACGAAGGATGTTCAAAGTAACGGATACGGCACGAAGAGACTCTATATAATTTAAACGCTTGCGAGTAGATAATAAGGAAAATCACTTTGATTGGACGAGAATTCGGAGTGAAAACGAAGTTTCGCCTAATTGTTACGACCCGCGAAATGTCCAATACGAACAGATGAATAATCACGAGGGAAGCTGGGAATGTTGAGCCCGAAAGCAATTATCCGGAAGAACTTATTCTGTACACGAATAATGACAATAAAATAGGCGCGTGGACATTTATATTATTATAATTGTATTGTAATGGAATTGCAATAATATGTGCTGGTATTTAAAAATGCGGTCTGGGGAACGAGAAAACCCGTTAAAATCTACTTGCGCTTTTGAACGAATTCCCGGACGAAAATCGTCCAAGAATTATAATGTAATAATCTCCCGTAAATAACCGTATAAACACATATTGGTCGAAACGGTTAGTAGAAAAACAGTGTGATTTATGGGTAGATGGCATTATATAATATAGGTAGTGCAGTCCGGTCGCCCTTAACAATAAGACTATTTGCGGAATGCACGGGCGCACACCCAGTTTTGCACTCAGACGACACGATATACCTACACGCCCGTTAATTATTGTGTACGACTATCAATTTGTCGTGAATTCCGGTCGGGATATTGTTATCGCGAAGGAAAAACGTATACCGATAATATAATAATATGTGCACGAGATTAATATCGGTACGAAAGTTTGTCTGGCGTTCTGACGACGACAACAACCTGTGGACGGGGCAACGGCGACCGTTGATAACAAAACTTTTTTGTTCATTTAAAAGGGCGTTATAACATCGTATTTTCTGTTATATAGTAGTGGCGGTCAATAGAAAAGCCACGGGCGTATAGTGTAATACTCGCGAGGGATAAATGTGCGAAAAGAAGCACGGAGAAACGAATAGTCGAACCGTCATTTTTTTACCGGCTCGGCGTATATTGACCTCTGTGATATCTGATCGGTGGGGAGGGTGAGGATCAAATATCACGGAGGTCAATTTTCGCGGGTATATACACGGGCGTAAATCACCCTTATACATACGTGCCTAAATAAATGTTCAAAAATAAGATTTGACAACATATCGAAGGTTCCCCTCCAGACGAGAATTTGAGAAGGATGCGTTTTATCGGGTAAAATAACCGGTAAAAACTACGTATATATAAAAATGACACGCCGCGACGTGTACAGGCAAAATAAACGTAACGGCCATCGGTAACGGATATCGTTGGTTTGATTAACTCAGAGAAGAACGGCGGTGGGTAAACGATCGTTTTTTTTTCGTCTACATATATATTAAATGAATGCGACACATATGGCCAGTAACGATCCAACTTGTAAACAAAAAAAAATAACCAGACGTCTGCAACGTCGAAATCCCGACAACGGCAAAAATAAAAACCTCGTACGAACTTTGAGTATCAAAACCGGCGTCTTTTAATATTTGAATCGTCGAATGTAACGACTGTGTGCGTTGGCGTTACGTGTTCAATGGACTCGCGAGGAGAGGGGAAGAAAAGGGAAACCCCACGCGAAGACTTTGAATATATCGCGGTTAAATCGACTAAAATATAAAGATAAAAGGAGAAACGAAAATTTAAAATATAATATAAATATCTATACTATATAAGTATGTACTTTTATTTACATTATAGTCCCATCCAAAAATCATAAAAAAAAAAGCCGCAAGACAAAACAGCGAATAGTTTTGTACAGAAACTCAAATGTATTACCATTATATTATAGTAACAGCGGAAACACGTTTGCACTCGAGTACACTCGATTACAAAGGTCTTGGAATTTCAAAATTAATCTCAAAAATCGAATTTAAACCGTTCAAAAGGTCAACACTTTGGATGGTTTCCGGTCGTTTAGAAGATGAAATCGTTGACTCCCGAACGTTGTGGAAATTTGCTCAACGAATAGATCATCGCTCAGAAGCACCAACTATAGCGCCAAATAATACGCGATTTAGGTATCTGTTTTATTTCGTTACAATTTTGTAGTCATCTTATTAGTTTTTTTTTTTTTTAAAACTATTATTAGAATTTCGGGGCTGGTTATAATTTTCCGATTTTACGAAACTATAATTATATATTTACCGGTGTGTTCTACTGTGCAGATGTGATCGGGTCGCAATTTGGCGTCCATGTCCACGGTGGCCACACTCTTGTCGTGACCCGGCGTGCCCGAGCTGTAAGTGGTCGCCAAAGTAGACGAACATTCTTCGAGGTACCACGGTTTGTACCTGAAACACGACAAACGGATGATGCAGAAGACGTTTTTGTTTTTTTCCACCGTCTATACTTAGAGTTCTCGATTAAAAACGCGAATAAACACATGCGTGAACCTATACAGAGTCCATATACACGTAAATCGAAAATTTATGTTCACGTATATTTAATACATGTGAATTAACTATCCTTATTCACGTGTGTACTGATTTTTATGTTTACAATTTTATAGATCAGAATGTTAATTTCACGTCAATACGTTAAATCGTGTACACGTAAAATATAGAGCTCTATCTATATTAGTAATTATGATGAAGTATATACGAATACACGCCTATACGCGTATACATAACATTACCATATAGATTGCAATTTTAAAACCAGTGGTATCGTTTTAAAAAATAATAATACGCGACGGGGGAAAAAAAACTTTAATTAAACTTTTTTTTTTTTATAATAAATTAACATCACGGTTTTTTCGTCCGTCCTTTTCAACGTCTTTGAATATATTATTATTATACTGCAGCAGTTATTATTATGATTATTTTCGTAAAACTAAACACTTGAAATTAAGTATAATATTATAACCAGTGGCGTAGGTCGGGGGGTTTGACCATCTCACTTTTACATCACTATAGGAGTTCAATATTATTTTTACAACTCTCAATTCATTTCTATTACAGATAACTAATATATTCAATACTCCCTTTCCTCATAAATAATCTATATATTATGTTTATGTCATTGATTATAACGTATTATTCTCTTTAATCGCGAATTTCCTTCGGACATTATAATATTAAAACTGAGAGTATAGGTATACCAGTATACCTATATGAAATGTATTACAGTAAGTGACACAATCCATCAACGTTGGTGACTGAGAAGAGGGTAGAAAAAAGATTACCTGCCTGTTATAAATTAGTTTTTTTCCTTAAGGTAGTTTTTTTTTATAGGGAAAAATACTTTTTGTCGAAACTGTGTGGCTATACGGAAATTTCATACGCATTAATAATTGCTAGTTATCTGGAGAAATTTCGAAATGTCTGTAATAACCCTTATGGTTGTAGGCACATACAGGGGTAGAAAATAGAACTTTAAGGGTGATGCGCAGTCCTGGATCTAGTCACTATGAGATAAAATGAAAAAAAAAACAAAAAAACTATACGTTTCGGTTGACTACGAAAAAATTATCAAAACGTTCTAAAGGTCACAATAATAATAATAATAATAATAATAATAATAAAATATTGGAAAATAATATCTGGTCGTGTATTCGTTCAATAAGGAATGATTTTATTTGCCTTTAATTTTTCTGTACATTGATATTATTGTATTTTCTACTTTAAGATAGCCGTGCACTGTACCAATAGTAATAAAGTATTAGTTATATTTGAAAATGCAATTTGTATTACCTATATGTATGGGAATAGTACGCTGTAATAAGATTAAAAAATATAATATTAATAATAATATGATAAGGGTAATAAAGCTTTATAAAAAGTCCTTTTTTTATATTTGTCTATGTACACTTTTCAATGTATAATATTATTATTATTTTTTATTTAATGCGAATATTTCTTATTCGATTTTTTTTCTTCTTGTATTTTCTATTGGTTTTATAAAGGAAAAACCCCTCGTAATCTCATAGCATTTGTAAAAAGCTTAACGTTTACACAATGTCTTGAATTCGCTGCATATTGAATAATATTTTTATTTTGTTTTGTTATAGCTATCGAATAAACGGTTTCAATTAAAACATTTTTTACTTTTTTTTGAAAACAAGCCCAAAATGGCAGTTTTCGGACACACAAAACATTTAGAGTACCTACTACGAAACTTAATCGTGCAATTTTGTATAAAAAAGTACCTTTTAAGGCATAGTCTAAATGCCATCGAGATTAAATTCGTTTATCTTTGTGTATACAGAGTGTCCCACGATGATTTGACACTTGAAATAACTTTTATTATATTCACTTTTTTAAATATTTATATTATACAATTAAATTTTTTTTTAGATGAGGGAACTTAAAATAAAACAATTAAAGTATTACTATGATTTTTTTATAAAAAAATCAAAATAGCCATTTTGTAAAATAAATTTTGAGAATATTGTTGGTGGTTGAAACTTTTGTTTAGGTATGATCTTTTATTTTTTACAATTTGTTGTAGTGAATATTACTGTGAATAAATGTGAATATTACTGTGGTTTATAATATCTATTATAATATTTAATTAGTATTCAAAGCACATCATATGACAATGACTTTATTTTTCATGAGTTGATATCATACAATTACGCTACTAACTACCGATTAAATAATTTTAAAAATCTATTTTAAAAATGGCTAGGAATTTCAATTTTTTTTAAAAAAACCATAGCAAAATTAAAAATGTTTTATTTTAAGTACCCTCCTATAAAAAAATAAATGAATATATTATCTTTAGCGTAGAGGAATATTAATTGTTCCTAATCTTTAAGCGAATATTAAATATTGAATAGAACAAAACATGTTATTTCAAGATTCAGATCATCGTGGGACACTCTGTATAGTCAACGAGTTTTCAACCGTCTAGTGTCAGATTACTCACATTCGAGATTCTCATTACGTTAATAATCTTTACTTCGCGTATAACCGAACCAAATTCACTCGGGGTTTTTTTTTTTATAAACCACTGCCATTGTATAATAACTATTATACGCTGTATGTTGTATTAAAATTGTTTAAGTCGAGTTGTTTTAGAATGTACCAAACAAAACAATAACACAAGATAAGATATGCATGAACATTGTAAGTAAACGTGGTTTAAGGTGGGTTAGAAGAAGGTTTAGGGTGACAGGAGATAAGTGCTCCCAGTATAAGTGTAGCTGAAAATTAAGTATTTTAGGGATTTTTTTCTTTGTAAAATAATAGTGATCAAATAGAGAACAATTTTGTAAACAAAAATAATAAAATAAATTGATTGTTACTATGTATTAGCTTATTGTTACGAATTATTCATATAACCGAGTAAAATAAACAAAAAATATACTAATGTACATTGTACGCATTAATAAAATAAAATGAAATAATTACATCACCAAAATATAAAAAAAAAACTAAAAACAGCTTTAAACAAAGAATAACTGATATCAAAAGCTTCAAAATGATTACCTAATAATAATAATAATAATAATTATTATTATTATTATTATTTAATCTTGATGCTGCTTATGGGATATGCTACTGTTGTAGGTTGGAATGTAGGATACATAGAGGGGGATAGTAGGAGTGAAGGGACTTGTGACTTATGAGTTAAGAGCGGGATAGGAGTTACATACACGGGTATTTAATTTGTCACAGACAGGGCCATGTGGAAAAGTCAGTATCAGGCGCGTAGCTGGATTTTTAAAGGGGGTGTTTTAATTTTTTATTTAAATAGAACTTATGGGGGGTGGGGGAGTTCACAGATCCTCTATGGGATCATAAAGTCACATTAATAAATTATAATATAAGTTTAACTTTTAAACATTTCTTTTCTGTACTATCAAAATAAATATGAAATTTAATAGAATCATCGAACAGCATATTTTGCAGGAATATATTTTTTTATCTATACGGCTAAATAGGCGTGTTTCAACACCCCAAACCCTTGATTGCACTCCTGGCTTTGTTAGTAAAAAGTTGGATACATTAGTTTAGCGTTGTATTGAAACTATATATATTTAAATTATCGCATAATACTCAAAAATATTTACAGTACTAATAATTCGCTATATTTAAAAATTTCAAATATTCTCAACGTCTGATAATAGGATCACTCTGTATAAACCTAATATGTATTATTTGGACGACATACCCTTTAAAGTACCTAATCCTAGTCAGATACGCCTCCGTATTCACGTACATAAGCTCCTGATCCACGAGGGTAGCATTTATAGTCGTGCCATTAATGCGACCCAGTCAAAGGTCGGAATACATAAATTTCGTAACCGATTAGTCGCCGAAACCAATAATTATTTATTTAATCGCACCCCCTTACCGAAACAGATATAATTGAACGAGTATATGAATTTTGATGAGACTTGAACTCGTTGTTCATTATATTGAACAACGTATTCTTAGATTCGAAATTTAAAACGAAGAAACAATTACTTTTACAATGATGTGTTTTATATTTTTCGGAAAATACGATAAAGATTCGGAGTTTTCGTCCAGTAATAATACTTTATATGAGAAAATATTTCTATATTTCTAACAGTTTTTGTTGTAAAAAATAAAAAAAACCCATCAACGAAATGATCCTAAATAGGGTTTCTTTCGTATTTGGTTTAGTTTGGCCACAAGGAAGAAAAAACACGACTAATACATTAACGTTTTCAGTTTACCGAGTTACGTAGAGAATCATTTTTTATTGCAGTGATTTATCGTTTGAATTACCCAATGTCCTATACCTTCCCAGCAACAACTCATCTACAAAAGTGGCCCACTCGCGATGCGAAATATGTCTGCGGCTTTTTTTTTTTGTCTCGATTTTCCATAATTTTAGATCAATTTCCGACGGACCGTTGTTTTTAGAAATATCAATACGAAAGTCATTTGATTTGCACGAAATAAAGAATACAAAAATAACACGGGTTTTGGTCACCGCATTACACGGTTATAACAGTTTTATTATTGCGTATCCAAAAAGTTATTTGACGAACGTCCAGTAAAGTTAAAACAACTGAACGCAAAAAAAAAAACATTTAAAGGGAACGAGGGAACACAAACAAAAAATAATCGAATTTATTTTCAAACGGTTGGTATAAAAGTTAAAAGGGTACTATGTGATTTTCTCGTATAAAATTATATAATACGAATTTTACGATAATATTAGTATACATAGCAATCGAGGCGTGTTTGTAACGTTGTTCGGTTTTTTTTTGTTCAGTACACGTACATCGTGTTAATATAATTACAGTTACGTATAGAACGCTTTTTTTAATCAGATAAAAAAAACAAAACAGGTTAACACGCGTAAAATATACACCGTGATTTTTATTTAAAAATTTAATTTGAATATTACAAGGGGAAAAAAAACTATAATATATATAATATGAATAATTTGTGTAGAAAATCCGAGCGGTACCTATAACTGTATGTACCACTCGAATTCATCGGGTTCATCGATAGTAGTACAACATATTAAACGGTTCCACTTACGAAACGATGAACGTTTTTTTCACTATTTGACACTGATTTTAGTTTTTTTTTTAAAAATTTTAAACAAAAACTTATAATTTTAAGTGACATATTTGATCCGGTTAGATTTACAAAAGTATACGAATCTTAAGATATTACAAATTATATATAATAAATACATAATGTATAACACTATAACGACCGATATAACAAGAGGAGTCTTAGTACCTGCAAGCAATCCCGGAGTATTAAAAAAAAAATGTCCTGGTTTTGTAGACTTTCAAAGTTTAAAAAACGAAAACCGACTTCTTGAATAACTTAGAAAATTTGCCAACAAATTCAAAAATACTTTAAAAATTTTAATCGAGCAACGGGATGTATGTGTAATTTCCAACCGCTTATTGGCCCAAAAACTATAAAAAAATAGACGCGATTCGAACTCCCTTACGATACAAGTGATACGATATTTAAATTTTCTGAAGTTTGTTGTATTAATACACACGATTGAATTGTGTAATTTATTCTGATAATCAGAGAAGTAAAAAGAAAGTTCATATATGATAATACTTCAAAAATTTAAGAATTGTATGTAGTTTTGTAAATCTATTCGGATTAGAGAAAATGTACACATACGATATTTAGAATTATTAAAAAAATTAATGCCAAAAATTGTGGTTTTATTTATAGAAAAGCGGCTAGAATCAGTATAGAATAGATAGAAAAACGTGTAAAAATCACTACAGCTATTTATGTTTCCTTGAATTTTCTGAGTAACGCCGAAAAATACACGAAAAACGTAGTTTTTGACCTCATATATTTGACATCGCATGCCGACACTTTACCGCCCTAAATACGTCTATCAATAAGTGGCGAATATGACGAAATTTTCAAGTAAATCGTTGCGGTGGTTTTTTTTTGAGTAATCGTTTAGCGGTTTTCGTATTATAACCACGTTATTTGCGATAGCAAATGCAATATAGGTAAACCGCGATTATAGCTTAACATATTATTATTTTCGTAAAACATCAAAATCTAACCGGAATTTAGATATTTTACCCGTATAAAAAATAACCAACCCGGGGCAAGTGGAGTTTTGAGATTTGTCGTGTACGTCGATCGGGACAGAATACAAAGCCTAGGCGAGTTCATGAAAAATATTAATTATATTAATTTCCGTTTATTGAAAAGGAGTTAATTAGTTAAAAGTTAATTGACGCATCAATTAACTAAATTAAAAATTCGTTTAAATATGTAATCAATTTTTAAAATTGAATTGAATTCATTTTTTTCACAATTGTTATAGTTATTGTCTTGGTAAAAAAGATTATACTTGGAGTTTGTTTTCAATGTAAATTAAATTCTGAACTTTATACGCATTATTGATTCACGTAAAAAAAAAAATCGAACATTGTACATTTAATATTGTGTAAATTAAACGAAATCGAAATCAACTTAACTTAGTTAATTTTGAATGACATTTAATTTTGCTACCGAGCATATATACCCGTATAGCTGATACAGGTCTGTAGTGTAATATTGTTGCAACGTCCCGTGGATAGCGTATTACAAAAATATAAAATTCCAATTCACAATTTTAATATTACGAAATATTACGCGGATTAGCGTTACCGTTAGCGAAACAAGCGTGAAAATCGGCGGAAAACGTGCGAAAAACAAGTGAAATATTATAGATAGATTCGTACGTGATGCGAAATATTGTACAAAATGGCGAGTAAGAGAAAAAAAAAAATTAAAAAAAAAAAAATGTCATCCGCATTCGGATAACCAATCGTCCGAACACGCGTTTACTATGTACTCCACACATTCGTGTGATCAGAAACGCTCTGTATGTATTTAATTTTACCGCGGCCCGGGGCCGTACGAAACGTTTCGGCATCAAGCCGTCCTCGACTGTCGAGTGGCCTTTATAGTAATAATATATAATGTATACTCGATTTTCCGCCAGAAAATTGTCCGTCCGTTTTGAGTGTTCGATTATCTCAATTATTATTGACATAAGCGGTTCATATCGACGACGTTTAACGGATAACGGGGCCGAAAAAAAAAAAAAATTCTATGTATTTAATGTATATATTCTCTCGGATAATTAAGCGCGTTTTCCCGAGCCCAAGAAAACGGATTTTTATTTCGTCCACCCTTTGGTCGAAATCAACGAACCGTCGTCGCCTAAAGGGTATAAGGGTACGTTTTTTTTTTTTTTTTTATTAAATTCGACTTTATCGTATTTAAATATATACATTATACGTATACTAGGGCTTTGGGCGGAAACGACTCGTCTGCTGCGATAAAACGGTTTATGCACGCCAATCATATAATAATATAAATGAAAAACAGAGAAAAAAAGAGAGAGAGAGAGAGAGACGAGGGAAAACGTTTGCTCGTAAAGCCGTCTTGTAACGCTTTCAGCTAGACTAAAAAAAAAAGAAAAGCGATTTATTGTTTTTCGGTGTTATACCTATATATCCGTTTCGTTACATGCGGTACGATGCGCCGTAAAAATTCAAGTGCTTCACTCCCGAATTATTATTCCCGACAAACGTTTTTTTCCTCCCCGTCTTCCCGGCGACGGTGGAACGTCAATCAATCGGACATACCATCGTGTGTCGTCCGGAAATGCGGGTCACCGATTCCGAAACGTACGGTACACTATACGCTCTCTAGCTGATTTCAGATGAGACATCGCCGTTTTCCCTTGTCACGAAATTCACGCCCATATCGTCAGTATGGCCGTGGGCATGTACACGCCCTAGGATTTTCGGGGACAAAACCGACCTACGCAGGCCGCTGCAAAATAACAGCCGTAAACCACTGGTCTGGTGCAGGGTTCGACCAGTACGATAGAAAAGTATCCTAAATAATACGTAAATTAGATAAAATTGTTTCCTGGGTCCGAACCTAACCAAACCAAACTGAAATAAATTCACGTCAGTATCGGTTATAATGTATAAGTGTCGTGAAGTGGAAACAAAATTTCAATCTCGATCTCAAACTATAACTATACTATATATTAAATATACAACATGTTATCATAGTTCTATTAATTCCGTTGTTATACTCTACTCTTGTATGATTTGTCATTATTTTATTAATTTATTAATTTTTTTTTATACATATATATAATATTTATTATTCATTACTTACGTATAATTTATTCATTGTTTGCTCATTATCATTACAGACAGGCTGTCCTACGGAGATATAACCCTTGAATATCTCCGGAGATAATAAAGATAATAAAATCCTGATATTTTTTTTGTATTTCTCACAGGGAAGAGGACTATAAATATTTATATTTGAATTAATCATTATTATTATAAAACTATTTTTCGTCCTATTCGCTGTGAGTAGTATATATATATGAAAAAAACAAAAACAGAATTTGATTATCTTTATTATCTCCGTAGATATTCCAGGAGTTAATCATCGTGAGACAGTCTGTATTATTTACATTTCTGTTAATAAATAAATAAGTATCGGAGAAATCCAGATACTCGTTTTGAAATATCCTGCCCGTCCCTGCCGGTACTGAAAATCGTCTCTCTACAGGCTCTCTTCCGAAAATAAAAAAAAAATTGTTCTCTTTTTCTTCACCTCGTTTTAACAGTATACAGTGGACCGATTTTTTAGTCCATGCTTGAAGCACGGTACAACCGGGTACCCTATATTAGTTAAGAGTAGCTATTCAAGAAACTCGGAGGGTTCAGGGCAAGTTTTGGTTGCATGAAAATACATCAGAGCACTGCTCCAGCAACCGCTACCCAATTCACCTACGGCCTGCTCACGGGTTCAATCACCGTCGGGTGGATGGCCCCTGGCTATTTAACTACTACCCAAAGAAACTCATAAGCCCGTCCGAATCCAATCACTAGGCACCGATCATAGTACAAGACTAGGGCCGACACCTGCAGCGTCCCTCCGATTGGCGCTGAGCATGGGTCGATACAGGGGCTCTGGAGACCACCCGGACTACTTTTCATTACTATCAAAAGTTGGACATATCTCGACACCCAGCCACCGACGAAGCGGATGATCAGTCTGCACCGGAGGCAGTCGGGTATTTACCGACACGCGCGTGATAACATAATCTCCGTTGCCGGAAGTAAGTGGATCGCCCGAGAACATCACACGCCGCGACTAAACGATCGGAACGCGAGAAGACCCCCGGACGACCATGCGGAGAAGTGTTCGCTTCGCGCCGAGATAAATCCGCGACGCTACTGGTATCCAACGCCACGAAGAGGCCTGTGCCATCTAAACAGACTGGGGGTTAAGCCTTGGACTCTCCAGGAAACCGCAGAGACCAACCGAGAACTTAATCCCAGATGGTCCCTTGAACCGTGGTTTCGTTGGATTTTAACAGTATATAATTTACCGTATTACATACTATTATTATCATTATACATAATGTGTACGCGACAACAGTTTGTTACGTATTATATAGTGTAATCTTCGGGCTATTAGCATTAATTCGTAATGTGCATTATAATATTTAGGCGCATATACGCTAGACAGTATACAGTATTTTAAATCAATATTGAAATACCAGGGCATCATATATGCTAATCCATAATATGATGATAACATTAATGTATAATATTGTTACGATACGGTTCAGCGTGAAAAATCACCGGAGAGCGAAAACAAAATAAGTTTCGTTTTTTCAGTTTCTCGTCCATGAGAAATTTAAATTAATGCGGTCGGAAAAAAAAATGAACATTTCGAAAAACGAATATAGATATTAAGACGAAAATCAACGGACGGTTTGTCGGAGAATAATATAGTAATACCGTGAACAATATGCGATCGGTTTGGGTAAGATGGAACTATTCTATGGGGCGCGGGAACCTACATATATAACATTAGGCTCGACGACGAGAAATATAGCGAAATATCTGAAGCCAATCGATTGGAGACGCTAATGTGCGTGTATGTTCCGTTCCAGAATCGATCATTAAAATATCTTCATAATCAATTACACAGTTTAGATCCGATTATCGTTTTCTCGCGGCAACAGTCGGTAAAAGACGCGAAATAACAGTAAAGCGACCTGTAAATAACATAAATTATTGTTAATCAATTAAAATCTAGAAAACGATGGACTAAAATTTTAGACAATGCGCAGAAAACAATAAATGAAAACGCTCAGACGGAATTACTGCTAAAGAGGATAACGAAAAGAAATGAGTTTGTAACGGGTTATAGCGTTGGTAAAGTCGAGAGAGAATACTCAGATGTACAGATAAGAAGAGACGGATAAGAGTTTGCCGAACAGTGGTTCTGCTACGGAATGTGGAAGGAATGATGGAAGGGAAGAGGAAATTCGAAAAAAGAGATGATCATAGATGATGTGGAGATTTAGGAGATCAAATCTGAATAGTTGTACAAGGAAAATGTTGCGAACGAAAAGAAGAAGCGAACGTTTACGATGACAAATAATTTTAATCGACAGTCGGACGTATATGGAGATATTAGAGAGGACTTCTGAGAGGGAGCTTAAAGGGGAGGGATGTTTTTTTTTATCAACGACGATTTCTATCGGTGTATAATTTTATATTTTGAAGCAGAATATTTGTATAAAAAGGTTGGTGTTTTATATTGGTATATATATATATTATGGGATATCGATCGAACCGACGTATACGTAGTTTATTATTTACAAATGTTTTAAGTTTATAGATAAGAGAGGGGTTTATTTCGGGGAAATAATTTTATACCACGTGAAATTTTACCGCACACCGATCCACCAACAGTGGCCTCTCTCTAAACTTTAAACGCTTATAAATATTATATAAACTATATAGTGGTTCGATATTCGCGATATTCAAAAGCGTAGAAACCTTACAGGCGGAATATTATAATGAAATTAAAAATAAAATACATATCGTTTAAAACCCAAGAAAACAATTTTTATAAAATCACCGAGACAAGAAACGCAAAAAATCGAAATTCAAACGTAATAATACTGTGTAACTCAAAGACAAATATATACAAGTAATACAGATGAATAGAATTCACATAGTAAAAATATTACTGTACAGATTTTTCTAAAAAAAAAAAAAACTTTTAACAAGAAATTATTTTCTATTGTTCTATATATATATATTTTTACAATACTATTAGTATAGCTTATCTACAAAATATTTTTGAAATCTGTTTTCCGTATGAACACGTTTTTAGAGTTTAAAATCATCGAAACCGATCTTGGTCTTGATGGCCGATGATTTCTCTGAAGGTTTTTAGAAAATAAATATCAGAATTTTTGTTTTTTTTTTTATCGTTTTATTATCGGCTTACAAAACATTGTTCACGTATTGCTGTATTAAAAATAACGTCGCTTAAGATGCAATACTCGATATCTCATGAGTGTTATAGTCAAATTGAGCTGACAACATCATTTTATTATTTGAAGTCTCGAGTGGGGAATTGTTTAGTGAACCTATCGCAATCTCCAAAAGAACAGCTGGTGACGTACAATTCGTAAAACGGATAATCTACCACCATGACGTATGGTATAGTATATGAACTGATTAGTTAATCTTTTATCGTTGCCTAAATTTACGATGACATTAACATTGCATAATATCGAAATTTGATAAATTAAAACTACCATGGATATATATATATCATAATAAAACAAATTATATTTCAGAAAATGTTTTACTCTACAATTCGTTTCGTTAGACTCGTGGTTATACCGTAAATCACGAAAACGATAACACCTCTTGGACCAACATTTTTTATCAACGTATACCATGAGGGGGGCAATAGGGCACATAGTCCCCTCCCCCAGACCCGTTCTTTGCTCCCCCTAGAATTTTTATCGGTAGACGACTATTTTCGAATTAATCGTTATTTCGGAAAAAAGAATATTAGAGCAAAGAGTCGTAATATTGTTTTTTTCTAATGTTCCCTCTATAATTCCGTTTGCCTGCCCTGGAAAATTGATGTGGCTACGAGTCTGTATACGTATCTCAATAACGCATTGAATATTGTGAAGACGCGAACGTATAAAAGAAGTTTAATTCATATATTAATTAAATATTATGTTATTAAAGTAGCGGTTGATTTCACTTTGGGGAATCTGTTTAATACGAAACTCAAAGAATCGCCGGAATTAAATGTACACAAAACTACGTATTTACTAACTGCTGAAAATAAACAATTATTAATCGTTTGAGATAAGTCTTGTTACCGAAACAATTCAAATGAAATAAGTGTTGTTTTCTTATAAAACGCGTTTCGGCCGTCCTGTAAAACGAAAACAAAGACGCACTGTAGCCGTATTACCGTAGACGTTAGGTTATATTATAATTTCAAAAACAGAGCGTTACAATAATGTCCTTGTCTTTTTGAGATCATCTTGTTTCTCCCCGGAAAATATCCAGGTTAGGAAAACGCTCAGATTTTGTGCAGAAAACGGAGAATGTATTTTTGTGCGGCGGTAATTTATCTCGAACAATTGTTGCGGATTACCCACAATTTGTCAGCGAAACTAAAAAATAAAAAAAAAATCCGTCCGCAAATGCCGATACACTCGTAAAATAGCAGAGTGAATTTCGTTTTCGAATATTAATATATACTCTAGCAAACGCGAAATTTCGTACGATACAGCGATTTCGTTACGACCGCGCGTTACTCGAAAGAAACCGCAATTGAATTATTACGACTGCAGTGCGCGTAACAGTAATTATTCGCGATTTGCGTCACGTCGTTACGACTATACAGTCGTATAGTCATTACTCTCAGCGGAGTCCAAAACCGGAGACTACCCCGTCTTTCGGCGATATAATTTTATCCGGGGGCGACGACGGCGGAGTTTCGCCGCCGAAACATAAAAGTCCCCCGTCCGGACGTGACACTGCGAACCGCGGCGCGCGACACAGCCGGCGGCCGGGGCTCCGGAGTTTCGCGCCGCGGCGTTCCGCGTGCCGTCCCGACCGCCCGCCACGCGGGATAGTTTCCCCCCGAAAATAAAAGGAGCTTTTCGGCGACGACACGCTGCGCGCCTTCGCTTCCCGGCTCCGCAATACGCGAGCAGTTCACCGCGTACTATTTATATGAATTATCGTCGAACCCATTCCCGCGACGAGGACGACGACGACGCACGTTTTAATCCCTATACGCATACAATATTATTATACATTCGTCTTAGCCGCCGACGGGACACCGCGTCTCCCCGGGCCGGGATCTTCTCGCGCGCGCGAACGACCGCTCGAATCGTCGTCGTTACGACCGCGTCGTTCTTTCCGTCGGGCGGGGGCCGGGTACCGCCCCGCCGTCTCCGGGCTCGTTTTTCCCGGCGACAACACACGCGCGTAAACACACCCCGCGGATATTTTATTGATTTTCGGTATAGGCGAAATAATAATAATAATAATAGAGGTTCGCGGTGTTCGCGCGCGTCGTACGATTATTATGCGGCCGTACAACGGAAACACGATGACGCGTCCCCCGGACCCGCCGCGGGGCCGTGGTCGAAGCCCGTTTCGCCAAAGTCAATCGGACACACGGTAGGATAATAAAAATCGACTTTTGCTGCGTGTGTCCGCTAGAAAGCGCGGGGACAAAGGTAAACGATCGGTATAGTACAGGGATCGGGAACCCGCCAGGACTCCTTAACTTTGCAATCTGTGGCTCTTTGGGAAATGCGTCAATGTCCGGACATTCTAGATCCAGCGCTCGACTCATAAAATACAAATTAAAATTCGATTCGTATTAACAATAATAATGATTATAACTCAATACCTAATGCGTAATGAAAATACGTATAAATGAAATAAAGTTTTTCAAAATTCAGTACGTATTATTATGTTTTTAATGCCTAACAGTTCAACAATTCCCAATGAAATTGCGAAGTAAAATATATTAGGCAATCGTTTTACCTACAATGGTATATATTTTTTTTTTTCTTAATCATTTTTTCAATGATAAAAATGGCTCATTTATTTATACGAAATTTAACCGACCCCTGGACCACAGCAGATCGACACAGTATAACGAAATATTATATTCTCCCCACTCGCCACCTCCGGTGGTTTTCATTTTCGTCATCGCGAACCCACTCTGTCCCCTGAAACCCGCGGTGTAGTAATATATTTTATATAACAACGATAATTAAAAATAGTTTATTTCCCCCCAAGGGCACTCGGATGTCGTTGAATCGAGGAAAACACTCGCGATAATGTTTGTTTTTTTTTTTTTTAAATTTAATATTAACTCAATATTAAAGACTCCGCACGTTTCCGAGACTGATGTCACGCCATTCGTTCGTCTACACATTACGAGGGTATTTTCTCGATATTTCTGATCGCTTTCGTCGTATACGCACGTCAAACGTACCGATTTTTCACCCTACTTCTCTCTCTTGCTATATATATGTATATTGCATAATAATACGTAATCTTGAAATGTTAAAATCTAAAATATAATGCTTTAGTGTTTGAATTTTAATATAATTCAAATACCAGTACCGTAGTGTGGCCGAAATATCAGGCGACAATAATATTGTTTTAAGGAATTCGAAATATTCGTACAATTGTATCTGTGTGATTTGGTGATAGCCCGACGCCCGCTACCCCGGATACGGAGAACAGCCGATAATTTGTAAAAAATAATAACTAGAACGAAAATGATTAACTAGGCTTTCAATGGTAATAAACACGCGATATGAAGTAACCACTATATGAAGTTACCATGTTTATAGATAATCGCGATTGTTACTGGCAGATATTGATATAATTATAACTATACGAAGGCAGATATAATAATAATTCAATCGATGATTGAATGTTGTTTGTGTAATTAGTGTCGGCCCGATAGATTTCAGGGTCGGTGCAGGATTTTGCGGGGCCCCATATATATTTATATAAATACATCTATATTTATTTATTATAATATCTAACGTACTTGCTTTATTTTCATATAATTTTATAAACTTTAAGGTCTTGTTAGAAATCTAAATTTGTATACATATACATAAACTAATAAAATAAAATTTGTAGTTTTATATAAGACACAAAATGAGTAGATATCTACTTAGGTACAAACAATATTTTATGAATTAATATTTTTATTAGCAATAATTGTTACCATCATGATAAAAACCCTTGTCTTAAGAAAACCACACGGCACATAGGTCAAAATTCGTTTAATATTGAGACAATATTATTACGACTTTTTATAAATGAAGCGATGTTCGGAATATATAATTTGGGGGGCCCGGTGCGGCCGCATTGCTAACCCCCTCCCTAGGGCCGGAACTGAGTGTAATATTGAGCGTTAATAATAATTTAAATACACGTTAAATTTAAAGTTTTTTAATAAACACCGTTTTAAAATACGAACGAGTCAAAGAAAACAAAACCGTACACTTGTTACTCGTATTTGTCTTCGAGTAGTTAAGATTATGTATGTGATAAACTGCTTAGTACCTATAGTTGTACCACAAAAATGATAAACATTAAACAGCTTTTGATACTTATAATGTTGCATATAAAATGCATAATAAATAATTATAAATGTAAAATAAAATATGTATTGTAGAGTCTTTTTTATTGAAGAGGACAAAGTGTATAAATTATTGAAAATAATGCGTGAACGAATATTTAAAATTCAGACTACACCATTACAGTTGTACAGCCAGATCCCTATTTAAGGAAGGACGAGGGAAGTTTAATTACCCCGGGCATCAGTTTTGCTGCCTATTACCGGTGCCCATTTTTATTGGCCAATCGAGTAACTCCTTTTTGTATAGATTTATGATTTTTTTTTTTATGAAATTTCTTCTATCATGTATGGCGAAATATTACTGTCTACCTATTGATTTGGTTATTACCGCGGTAATTCGATCATTTCAGGTTTTAACTTACAAATATCAAATAAATCAGGTTCCGTTTTCGATTTATTATATTTGATTCTGGGTGAAGCGATTATTACGATATGTGCTGCGGATTTTAAACAAGTTTTTTACTAGAAATCTTATATAATCTTATATACGTATAATGACAAGAAAATTATTTTTTAGTATTCTGAAACTCGTTGGTGCATTGAAAGGTTATTCTTCAATTTTCGAAGTATTTTACCTAATAATTGGGAAAAACCGGGGAAAAAACGTATAGGAAAACCGGATAAATTTAAGACAGTATGTGTAAAAAAAGTTTCATTGATTACGATTTCGTTTGTTTTTGTTATATAATTCGGATGAAAATAATCGTAGAGACTACTAATAATGACTTCCAACACGCCATGTTAATCTAAATTGATTCTGTTTGCAGCTCCGACCTACGTCGATGTCATCGAATTTCGACGAGCCGTATCGTTTTATCGAACCAACTGATAATACCTACATAATATTATTATTGATACCTATTGTGTTTTCATTGAGTCGCTGGGAAAATGTTTTATTAATGTATTATAATCTACCGATTGACAACGTCGACTGAGGGCCCTAAATATTATTTTTACGAATTAATACCGCACCGTGTCGGTTTATTGTTATTATTATTATATACGAAAAGCGAATATAAATTACTCTGCGATGACGAGTGGTCCCGAAGATGTGGCGACATAAATATTAACGATCGGAAATTATATAATAATAAACAGTCTGCTGCTGCGCGGGACCTGCGAAACGACGGAAACTTGTTCACCGGGTTTATTTATTTCATAACATTAGCGTCAAAGTACAAACCGATTTGTACAACCTCCACGCGCCACGGTCGTAACACAACGGAAATAATAATTTATAATGATAATATATTATCTATACATCGTATATTTTGTTAAGTTTTCAAGAACGATAATATTTCTCCCCGTTCCTCCCGAAAATATTCCTGTAAAATAATTCCCCGGTACCTGTGATATATTGCGGCCTGGAGATCCACGGGCCACGGAGAGTGCAAGCAAATTTCGTTTCACTTTGTTAGGATGAAATTGGTTTTTTTTTTTTGCGGAGCGATAATTTACTTACTATACATATGGTTTTGGAATCGCACGTTTAACGAATCAAAACGCATTTATTTGTTATTTCGAAGTCAATATGGAAATCGCGTTTTCTAATATTATAAGAATTGTGATTTTTTTTCCCCCAGTATAGTGAGAAATTTATTGGCTTTTCTTATAATGTGTTTTTTGTGTCTATTAACCAACTTATTACCCGGAATCGATCGTCAAAAACCTGTGGGAGCAGTTTGTGAAAAAACATTTTGTTCTTTTTTGGTGCAATGAGCAGGAGTGTTGATTTTTCGATTTTCTTAACGCTTATCTTAATAAATGATAAATAAATAAATGAAATAAATGTATAAATCTTTAAATGAGAACAAACTGAAATATTTACGCAATAACGGGTTTTGTATTTTCAATTTTGTTCTTATTATTATTATTTTTATTTTTTAAACTTCAGATAAAAATAATCGTAGAGATTTGAAAATTCCGCTCTTTCTAAACGTAGTTCAGTAAATTTTCAAAACATTCCGGCGATTTTTGAGCCATTTGAAATGTGTAAAGGTTTTTTAGTTTTTATATGGTTTTATGAATATGTAGATTTTTTTCGTTTCTCAAAAATACTCGAAAATTGGGTGTCGATATTGTAGTGCTTATATCACTACTATTAAAATATCGAAAACCCGTAGGAAAACAATAAACCCGTATCCTCCCCGTCGATTTTTTCGGAATCGTACGGAGCTATACGGGCGTACGTGAACGCATTAATTTCGAAGATTACTATCGGGGCCACGGTTATCGTCGCGATAATTACAGAAAATTTAGCGCCCGCACGAAAAAACTCAAAATAATAATAGTAATACCGAAATTCGACATTTAATGATTATTATCAGTTATGTATGTATATAAATATATACATATGGACCGACGATACGCAAATGCGATAAAACGTTGAACGCATCACACCGGAGTCTGTATGCTGCAGTTAATAGCATGATCGCGCATGGCGACTATACAATTAAGCGTAAATAATATAATATAATTGCGGAGCAAATTAATTCAATAGTTCGTTAATTTTAAATCGTTTCTGTACGCGTAAAACAATTAGCTAATTTATTTAGACGAGTTCGCGTGCATAACGGCGGCGGTGTATTCATCGTCGCCGTCGTCGGCCGCTGCAGTACCCATTCAACGTCACACGGTCGGCCTAATTTTAAATTCCTTGCCTTATACACCCGACGACATGATGTGTAATGAACACCTAGTGACAGAATGATTAAACGCGACGTTTTTGCCGTATTGTTCGCGTTTTTCCGCTTGTGAATCCGTTTCGCGTATATGTAATATTTTTATATCCCTTTTTTTCACCGATTTTTCAGTCCACTGCGCGCAGTGTTGTATGTATGTATATATATATATATAAAAAAACATTAATTTTTCACAACGGACAGACAGTTCCATTAAAGATAAGAGATAATGTCTTCCACTTCCACTCCCCCTCCCACCTCGCCCATTTAATCGCAAATCGTAAGTAAATAATATTAATATATATATATTTTCTTATTTCGAGTTTATAAAGACAATTAAATATAAGGGTACATAAAAGTTACACTATACTCGTGTTATTGTTGATTTTATCGAAAAGAGAAAATAAATCCGCCGAAGACGATCGAATTAATTATAATATATTAATATTCGTACGCGCATTACAGAGGTCGAAACGAACAAAATGCATAATTCATCAGTTAAAAAAAAAAAAAGGAAAACCACGACAAAACTATACATATATATATATGTATAAAAAAATAACAATAACAATAATAATATAGGACGCGAAGAAATTGTACCGTTTTTTACTACTATTACAGTTTATTGAAAATATGTAGGCAGCAACAGTTCGCAGACGGAATTTTTTGTTAAAAAAATATAAAATATATAAAACGTTTAAACGTTAAGAATACATATGAATGAAATAATTAAATATGTGGATAGCATAAAAAGCAAAACTTAGTTTTATCCAATTTCAGAAAAATAAAAAACTTTTGGTGTACCACTATTGTAGGTGAAAAGTTGGTAAGGTGGAATACATAAAGTTATTTTATTTATATCCGTACACAGAGATAAACCATTGCTGATAAAATAAGATTATGAGAGAAGTTCGATTAAACATGTTTTGGAATGCAGTAATTTCGTCAATATTTGAACTTAAAACTTTAATATATCATATATATTATACTTATATATGAAAAATTATTATATGCGCACACATTTTTTTTTACCACAATTTATAAAGAACCTTTCGATAAATTTCTATTTGACTAAACAATTTTATCCACATACGAATAACACCAAATTAAATAAAAGAAAAAGCTTTAAAAATATCAAATGCTTATATAATTACCAATTTTAATTATTTAATCGAATACCATGAAAAAAAAAAAAATCGAAAAAAATAAAAAGGTTTAATGCTGTAAAATTTATCGTTTTTCGTAGAATTTTTCTCAATTATGAAGAAAATCTAAATAGACAATCAAAAAACAATTTTTTACGCAACTATAGTTGCCCATAGGCAAAGTTTTCTTTCAGAACTAATGCTACTTTTGAAGTCCAGAATAAGATATAAATTAATACAATTCTTAATGTCGTAAATATGTCGTTTTCTTATAATATACTTTTTTTTTCTTTTTCTTAAGTAAATGAATTAAGAAGAAAATTGTTAAAAAACAAAAATTACCTTCACAATATATATTGATACCAACTACATCCAAAATGTTAGAAAAAGCTCTCTAGTTTATTTTTGTTGAGAGCAAGAATTCTGGTAGGAAAGATGTTAACAAATGGAAAAAAAAAAAAAAACAAGAGCTGATACTGGGGGACGGGTGCAGCTACTGTTGTAGGTGGGAAGTTGGGAAGGCACGATACATAAAGTTATTTTATTTATATTTGAAAGCAATGATAAACCATTGTTGAAGAAAGACGATTCAGAGCCCAGTTCAGTAATACGTAATTTGAAGTACCATTATTTTTTTTTTTTGCGATTTTTGCTTAAATTTGATTTAAAAACGCTTATTAAAAAAAAATTTTGGAAAATTTTTTTTAGAAATTTTACCATGTTTAGGTAAATCCAATATAAGTATTATTACCAAGTTACAAGTGTACGTGAATATTTAGTAAGTATTTACCGTAAGAAAGTTAATTAAAGTGTCCTGTAATTTTTAAATTAAATCACTTTTTGATGAAATAGTGAAATTGTACGTTTTTCTATGTTTTTTCCCACTTAAGTGTTTTTTTATTTAAATTACCACAAAATTGTACAATCTAGAAAACTTGAGCTTTCAGAAAAGTTGCTACACATAAAAGTCGGAGCAAATTTACTAGGAAAAAGTGTGTCCACAGACTAGAGGAAAAAAATAAACATATTAGTAAAACCAATAGCTCCCTGCTATGCTCGGAATCTAAAAAAAAAGAAAAAAAAGCACACACAGCATCACGACCATAAAACCAATACATTCCTTACTGCGTTCAGAATTTAAAGCTGTACAGAAAGTTCTGAATAATAAACACATTAAAATGCTTAAAAAAAAAAAAAAAACGACAAAAACGACGAGCATGATTTATATTCCAGGTTTATTTTAAATTTTGTTTTGTTTTAATCAAATTATAGATTGAACCGTTCGAGACAGTCACTTTTTATTGTATTATATATTTCGGTGAAATACATAAAACTTTCTACGACATTGTAAATGAACGATTAAATCATAAAAAAAAAAAAATAATAAAATGTCAGTTTTGGGAATGTTTTTGTACAGACGGTAATTAAAACTTCAGAAAATAATATTTTACGAGTGCGTGTATAAAATCGGATACGATTACCGACCGATAAATTATGAATATTATATACATAGCGATTATCCTAAATTGTAAAATAGACTATAATGTACAAAGGATTAGATTCGGACATTAAAGATGAATCGATGTGAATATTCGAAAATCGAACGACAATCGATGATATTGTCCAAATGATTAAAATCGATAGGCCGTTTGTTAGTGGCACAAATGTCATAAAACCCTGGAGATTTTCAAGGTCAAATTAAATTGGATACAAATTGAAAATTTTAAAATTCAAAATAAACACATAAAATGGTCAAAAATTGTCGGTAAACTTTATTTTTGAGATTTGATGTCAAAAATCGATATTAATTATGCAAATTTTACAAAACATTATGCAGCAGTATATAACAAGCCTTAAAATAAACTAAAATAAATTTCACTCAATCATTCTTTAACAAAATTGATTAGATTTTGATTTAGTTCGTAAATTTGAATTTATAATTATTAATATACAACAGCGATGTATTATACCGTGATTAAGGGAACCGGGAATTTTTTTAATGTTGCTCTCACGAAAGTAAATATAAATAATAATTCATTTTTTAAGTTGTACTGTCAAAAATAAAAAGTAAATTAGGCGTCCCGAAATAACAAATTTCAGTTTCTAATCATATTATTATATTATAACGAGTAAGTATACCAACGTCGTACTCGGGCTAATACAGTTGCAGTTGTTGATAATTATTCATTTACCTGTATACTTTATTATTGTAGCGCTGTTTAAATTAACTATATTAGATAATTCTAATTGTTAACGAATTACACAACGTAATAATTGACGCGCTTACGTAAAACACTATACACAAACGGAATACGATGCGAACACGTAGGAATAAATTGGTTTTTACTTTTTTTTTTTTTTTTTCTTCTAAGAAAGTCGTCGGCATCATAATACATCATAATACCTGTTGTTATTGTTATTATTACCAATGAACACATATTATTTTATACGGATGCCGATCTTCCTATTGTAATTATGTTATTGCTTTAACGGACAAGTAAAATAACGGGTCGAATCATCGAATATATACTACCGCAATAGTTGTATAGGTTTTTCATAACAATTCTATTATAATAATAACCACGCTAACCACGCACTAGCCCAGTCTTCCCATTAAATTTTAATTTTTCAAAACCGATACACAAAGTAATTTTTAAAGCATTGGATAATACGAAAACATCAGTAACGTCCTGTAATGTGTTTAAAATTTGTTTTACAACACAAATAATGACAAGGCAAAAACAACGCGCCAACTAGTTCAAAACTAATAATTATATTTACGTATAACACTATATAAATCGCGATTTTTTTTTAAACAAATATTATACCAGTCTAAAGTCTGATAAAACGAGTATAATGCCACCGAGTTCCAGCGCTTTCTACGAATGCTTTGATATCCGTATAATATGTTTGTAAAATTATAATTTTAATTATTAAAGTTTTACATCAAAACAGCATAATGTTAATATAGGTATATTAGCTAATTAAAAAAAATATATGCGACCTTTACATACGGATAACTAATTTGAAATCGTATACTATATTCTAAATTATAATATTTATATAAATGTTATAAAACATATTTCGTTCATCATCAATAACATATATTAATTCTATGTAAGATGTAAAAATCGCGTAAAAAGAAGCAAATTAATCTAAAAGTCAAACGGTAATAAATTATAAAACAAATCTTGCAAGTTTGGATAACAAGTGGGCACATTTTTTGAATCGAACATTCGTATCGAGAACAAAAATAAAAGAAATTAGTTTGACGGTCAAGTTTAAGAGCACGTTATTATATTTGTAAAGCGGCTTTTAGAAATAATTATGACATACTAATGACTTTAAACATCGGTTGATGATTTATATTTTGTAGTGAGATTGATTAGAAAAATAATAAACGAATTAAACCATATTAAGATTTCGATACGGCTGCATAATATGCATTTGGGTTTCTCCGATTTACATATGCACACCATAGACAACGTGTATTAAGTAGAACCAATTTCGGGCCGTTAGTTTTAGTATTAGAGAGTATTGACTTGTTATCGAATTTTAATGGGAAAACATTGTTTTTATGTTTGCATATTATTTTAGTTTTATATCTAGATGCGAGTGCGTAAAATATCACAATTAAAAAAAAAAAATATGTATAAATAATAATAATAACTTTATCAATAATTATTGTATCGTGATTTATAAATGCACATTTCTAAAAGAAAAAAAAAACAACAATTAATAAGTAATGTCAACTTTGGAAATAAGTTTTTGCGAGTTGTACATTTATAGTTATTTATACTGAACAAATACAGTCTGAACGTTGTATCGGACCTAACTTAACCGTAGTAACGTTTCTAATGCCGTTTGGTTAAACGGATGCACTGAAGTTCGATAATAGTTCTTTAACAGTTCGATAACAGAGAAAGTTTACCGCTGCAGCATTTGCCCTGATATTAAAACAAATAAAAATAAAAAAACAGAAAAAAAAAAAACGAAAATTGGTACTGTCAAATGCCAATTAGCGCGTTCGTAAGACACGGATGACAACGAATGCGCGCATGCACTCAAACCGAGGACTGTAGTCCTTACAGTACGCCAGATGGTATCTGGTTTTTGAATTATTTTTTATTAAAACGTTTACAAGTGTAATAAACCCGTACAATAATTGTTTAGTCATGGGGAAAAAATATGTCTGGTAAAAAAAAATAAAAAATATATAAATGTATTTTATGCAAGGTATATAGGTATAATATTGTGTAGGTATATACCTGCTATACGTTCGTTTTAATAATATTTTCTAACTATATAATATATAAGTACCTTTACAATAGTTAGGTATTATTATAATATTTATAATATACGGGGGAAAAAAAAAAAAAATAATAATAAATCAGTCGCTCCATTGCGTTTTATATAATTTTGCGAATCGCGGTTATAACTGCAGAGAGCCAAAGTAAAAAAAAAACAACCCACGTAGAAAACTTTGTTTTTCAAATTAAGTACTTCAAAAATCCGTATGATTTTAATATATGTATTTTTTGTTATTTTTTTTTAAAACTACGTTTAGGTCATTAAATTAATATATATATTCGTATATATTTTTATTTCGTCGTACAACTGCTTTTTTAATTTTTTTTTTTTTAAAAGCAGTTTTATTTTTGTTTCGATTATACTAGTTTTTTTTTTTAAGAACTTCTATTATGAAGTAAAAAAAAAATAACCACGAATTATGTTAAAATGTATATAATCTCAATCGTATCATAATAATCAAAAACGCATTTGTCCGCGGAGAAAAGTTTCACGCGCAATTGTATTTTTACTTTTTTTTAAAAAGAAAAAATTTTAATTATGCGAATTGCTACTTGCTGAAGTATAGCAGTACTATACATACAGATATTTCGCAGCCGTGATTTCTTAAACAATAATAATTAATAACGATGAGAGAGACGCGATGATCGTGTTGCGCCACGAGTAAAATTCGTTTTTTTATTTTATTATTTTTTTTTTTTTTTAGTGTTTCCTCAAGTCATTGTCATGATTGTCTGCTGCTATAAACGGCCGGGTGAGTATAAAAATAAAGAAAATAGGCAAGTTTTACTGGGGAGATTTTTTTTTTTGTTTTCTGTCATCAATACACCGACGAGTATACACACTTATACACGTCTCTATGTTCGTGCATTGTAACATAAAACCGTTACTGCTGGCGCGTCAGCGACACGACATAATTAATCGAAAGAAACCTAACCTAATTATATTATACTCGCCTCTTGTTTCTCGTTGTACCCACGGAACACTATGGATCATTAATATTGAATTTTAACTTCGCGAGTATATATTTTATTATAACAATAATAGTAATAATAATCACGATAAAGACAAAAAAACAAAAAACGAAACGAAAAAACCTAATGTTTATGGCCTAAAAAGTTATAACAATATTACACTGTGTGTATACCTTTATATAAATTCAAAGCTCGGAACGTATAATAGCACTTAAAATTTATAAAAAGAAAAAAAGCTCAAAAGCGTTTAAAAAACTTTATTTTACCCCTGAAATAAGTAACAAAAAAGCACTTTGAAATTTCATATTTGAACTCTTGAATCTTTTTGTTTAAAATTTCACTCGTAGATTTTTATTGTGTTTATAACACGAACAAATACAAGTTGAATAATACCTACAGAATACAAAATGTGAAATTATCAAAAAATTATCGGGCGCGGGGAAATCTGGGTTTTTGTCATTGGCTTTCGTATATCACAAGTTGAAAATGTGCAAATTAAATCGCGAAAAACGTAGTAAAATCATTTTTTGTATAACTATCGAAGTAAGCAATAAAGCACTTTTCAATTTCATACTTGAACTCGTATTAACATAGATTTTCATAGTGCCCTGCTAGATTTAACGTCAAGTTAATAAAATAAGCAAACACTATATCATAATAAGTCTCGAACTTGGGTTGTAATATTCTACGCGAACCAACAACGAATAAATAGGTAATATCTCACGTTATTTTACGTGATGACTCCAAAATATTATCGTGCTATTCTATAAACTATATAATGCGCTCGAAAATTCCTATATAACTACTGCGTGTTTTGAATGAAATAACATAATAATATATGTATGCCGTTGTGTATTTTTCAAAGAAGAATATAATATTTTGTTTAATAATATAGAGATACCATCATCTTCCATCATATAGTACGAATATCAAACAGTCACCTCGTCAGTAATATAATCAAAAAGTAAATCGAAATAATATTATTGAATATGCAAAATGCATATTCCAAACGTTCAAAAGGCACCACAACTATAGAATGGGGCTGATAAAAATATATTTAATGAACATCTCAAAACTTTATGGTTATTTATATAACTGAAAAAAAAATAAGAACAATAATAATAAAAACTGAATAAAATCGAAATCGGCAGAAACCGAAATTACGACGTTTTCTTTACAGTTTTCTCAATTATTAAGAAAAACAAGAACTACAAGAAGATATGAAAAATGACTTTTTCAACATATCAACTAGACATAATTTTCTATCATAAATCATCACTTGATCGAATAAAGTCGATGCGATAGGAGAGCGAGAATTCCTGTAGAAAATTTGACAACAAATTCCAAAAATAATAACAATAAAAAAAAAAAAAAAAACACTAATTGTAAACTAATGAAATATTCTGCGATAAATTTAGAACCTAAAATAATCATTTTTAATATAAGACCGCGTAATCGTTGTTTTTTGGCTAAATATTATATTATATGATTATAACATAATATTTTTTTTAAAGGCTACTTATTTAATTTTATGTTGTTTTTGTCGAATTTTCCCCAAAAATAGAGACCATTGCATTGTATTGTATCTATTACATAATATCTTTTTCCCAGTACTTTTGACAACCTTCAGCGGCTCCCTCCGGACCTAATTTGTATAGACGGATGAAAGTAACATCAAAATTTGGTTGAATTCCAATGTGAACTTTTCCATGTTGTCGCAGAAGAAGGGTATTATTTTAGTTTTATACGCCCCTAATATAAATCCCCCAAATAAAGCCTGAGCGAATGAATTTTGCATGGTACAAATATCATGGATGTGCCTTTTGGGGGTTTTAACTTTTAGCTCCTTCTCCAACCATTTGCAAACTCAAATTTCATGTTATCACAAGAAATACTGGGTATTCAATACTCTTACAGATTCATTGAAGTAATGTGGTTAACATTTTGAATATAGTATAAACAGTTTATTTTTCGACGGTGCAAATTTAATTTAATGAATTATATAATATAATATTATTGACGTCGTCGAATAACTCTGGTCACCAAAACTATTTTAAATCAAATACCGAACTATGGAATCGATAAATGAAAATGTGATGGGTCAAAAATCGCACATATAAAGTACAATTATTAATAAAAATCATGTGTATAACGATAACGGAATTCACAATGAACACTCCCCTACTACCCTTCCGTTCCACATAATTGTGTATAAAACTGTGTCATCGGTCGAACATTATATTTGAATAATAATACGTATATCATAATGTATCAGCAGCAGCAGCAGCAGCGGTTAAAGTAAATAAAGATTATATTTTGAGAATTTCACAATGTTATATTATTATTATACTCTGTTGTACTTACCCTCCTTGTGTAGCGCTTGATATCGATAATGTGAAAATGCTGTTTGTATATCCATCACAATTGCAAGAATCAGTATGCCGTCCGCCGTTGCCGGAAGCCCACACGAATATAGATCCTTTTCCGTGACGTCCCTGCAGAGGAGAAAAATAAATAAATAATAAAATCAAATAGTAAAAAATCAAAAGAATGCATAGCAGGATTCTTTTGATTTTTTCCCAATTTCATTTCCGAGTATTGTTTTAATATGTAGACGAGATTAGACACATTGTATAATATTATGTACTATTATATATCACGATTCTAATTATTTGGTGTTTAGCACCCCTAATCACAGTAAATAATTGTCATTTATTGTACCTACGATGTTATCGTTTATCTATAATATATACAATTTAGGAAATGGGCGATTCGATTTCTCAATACTTTCGAAACGTGAGACAGATTTTTGGTATCGATTTCGATATTTTATTACGTTTAAAAGTTTAAATGATAACGTTATAACCGCGTCGCGTCGTCGCGATTAAATAGAAGGTAAAAAATTATAAATAAAGCAGTTTTATTAAGTAACATACAACAATACATAATATATAATGGTTAAAATGTTATTAATATTTGTATTTCCTTTTTATTTTTCCACAAAGGTATCGAAAATCAAACTATAAATTTTTGGTGTCACTTATCTTAGGAACCTACGTTAAACGAACGAAAGCAGTGGCGCCCAATCTAAAAGTTCATTTCGGGCAAAAATTTGGTTACCAAACCGAAATGATTACTTCTTAACAAAAATAAAATCCCACTTGAGCTATTTTATAGTCATAAAAAGGGATTATATTTAAATATCGGAGCCTCTTAAAATGTATTTCGCCCGATTACATTTTTAAGAATTCGTCGTCACTGGATGAAAGTATTATTTTTTCAACCGATTCTACCGATCAAATACATGTTATGAAAAATATAAATATGATAATATAATTTCAAATACCTATATAAGATACATATTGTGTACAGAGTGGTTCATTTAACGTCCTCACCCCATTTCTATGGTTAAATTTTGCAAATATTTAAATTCTGATTTCTAGAATTTTTAAGTCTATTTAAAGCAGATATTTTCTAATAGGTACTTAGAATTTTACAGCATTTAAGAAACACCCTGTAGCGATAGCAAATTTGGTTTTTAAAATAAAAACCTATATTAAAAGTTCCATAAATAAACGAATCATTATAGTTTAAATGAATTTTAGTACAAATATTTTTGATTTCCGTCAACCTGTTGACGAGATATTCCATGTTTATGTATGGGTAGGATGAGAGTGATGGAGCACTATGAAAATACCGCTCACCGTGTCACTATACAAATAATGCTTTTTAGACTGTTATCTTCAGTATTTTAAAATCAAATAACTGACTTACATTTTTATATTAAAACATTTAGATTCTAATTTTGGATAGGTTAAGTAAAATTGTGTGAAAAAAAATTATTTTAAAATATAAACTTTAACTACATTCAAACATGCCAAAAATCAAACTTTGAATACATACAAAATGTAACCATAAAAATGGGGTGAGCATGCTTATTAATACTCTGTATATAAGAAACATATCGTATGCGCGATTTTCTAAATATCAATAAAAAAGACATAAACAAAAAAGATGGAGATACAGTGTATTAAAAATTTAAATAAATAATGTATTCTTGATATGCAACATCGACAATTTATATAACCCGAAACACATTGTTGAGATCGTTTTTTTTTTATTATTATTATTATTATTGTTATTATTACTATTATTTACTGATGTTTCATCTGTAAAAGAAAAAAAAAATCACTTTGTGAAAGGGCATTATTTCATCTGTTTTGCTTGAAGATATTTTGAACCAATTTCGCGACTATACTCGATTCAATATATTTTATTCGTGGCACGGGAATATGTTTATCTATAAACGCTTATTTTAATATTTTTCCGAATTGACGTTAAAAATGCCAAAACACGTAACCTCTTGAAAATACGACGTGCTGAGACCTCTTAAGAGGGGATGGATATCCCCTCTTACTGATATTTGCCTTATTTGTGTCATACATACTCAGCATAGTGATTTAAAACAGGTTCAAACAATACAGTTAATCAATAAGAATTCTGAAAACAGAACGTTCAGGTCTTTATTTTTAAATTATTTTTTATACATTTAAACATATTCAAATTTAATTTTTGGAAATTCGAGATTAAAATTATTAATAAAGCAGCATTTTATGTGTACGTTTTACGCTGAATTCAAATCCATTTTCTGAATTCTTATCGTTTCACTAAATTGATAAGATACATATTGGACGGACAATTTGCTTAGGATTTTTATGCTGCGAGTTTCGTATGTGTTATACAAAAAAAGAAAATAGCGGTTTCCAATTCCTTTAATAATATTATATATGTAGCCCAAGTTTAGTTGCAGTAAAAAAAAAAAAAAAAAACCGTTTCGTTATTATAATTTTATTTTACTCGGCAATGTGATTATTCGAATAAAATATTTACCGTTCATTTGAATGACATTGCTGTAAAGAAGTTTTTTATTTCCTTAAAATAATATTATCATGTTATTTCATTTTATTTTTATCGATACGGGACGGGTTCAGGCAAGATATATAATTACACAATCAATTCATGACTTAACTAAGTACAATAGATACACTCAAACTAACAACGAGCAGGAGTCTGCATCGACAGTCAGCATAATTCGTATAGGATTGGCAAATTAAAATCATACAGTTTGATGGCGGAGAAAATCATATAGACAAGCATGTGAAATCGAGTATTGTAAATAGTAACGTGGAAGTTGATTAATGGTAGGAGAAAAGGACGATTAATATTTATTTTGAGGGTGTTTTTGAGGAAGAATGTATTGGACTTGAACCTAAAGTAGACGTAAGAGCGTATTGTAACTATTATGCAGAATAATATAATAAAACAATAATTGTTCTATATATAAGTACTTACAGAAAACGTAAAATAACACACAACAAATCGGGAAAATAGATAAAAATAGTATCATAAAATATTACACAAATAAATGCAGAGGTTTTTCTGAGTATTTCGTTCGAAATATTTTAAAAATGGTGTATATAATTTGATTGATCATATAATAAATATTATATTATTTTATGTTGTACACTATATTATGACGTAATAAAAAGATGATAACATCAAACACACAGATTTTTAATAATAAATAACTTTACGAAACTATAATATTTATCGTTATTTTGATTAAAAAAAAAAAAAAAAATAACCGTACAAAATATATATAATGTATGTTTTGTAATACCTCGGGTGGTTTGAAAATTCGATTTTAAAATGATTTATGTATATGTTCCATATCAAAAACGAGTGTAAAAATAGTTTAAAAAAAAAAAAAACACAAGAAGCTCAGTTCGACGTATTAAAGAATAATTCTAAATCTGTAACCATGTATCTGTGCAAAGATTTACTAAAATTGTATAGTTAGTTTTCAAAAAAAAATTAACAAACAAAAATCTTCACATTTTCTATTAACGATTTTTCCCAAGACTTTAGTCTCGTCCGGATATAATAAATGGCCAGAAAAAGGTATATAATTATTATCAATTTTAAAAAGGCATTTTCAAAAAAAAAAAAAAAAAAATGGCTAATAGCGCAAGTACACACGGAGCATTTACGGGGACATTTGTTTTAAGAGACCATTAAATTGTTATATTAAATTTAAAACAATAACTCAACAACACAATGGTGAGAATGGCTTTCAAACGTACATATAATATACTCGCCGACTTTGAAGTGTGCGTACATACGGATAGTTTATTATATGTATTTGTATTTGTATTTTTTCGTCCCCTAGTCGTTATTGTTTTTCGAGTGTTTAATTTATCACTTGTCACGGACAAGTAGGACTTATATTACGCTGGTATACGGGTATACAATATAGAAATGTCCAGAAAATAGACGATTTAACAAGGCCGCGGAGTCGGTGGCTATATCACGATCTCTTGTACAAATTGAACGCTGCACTTTGTGATGTACACGAGTAAACGACGACGGCCGTCGGAAAATGTACACTCACATAATATTTCGATAATAATTGCCGCTGAAAGACTGCAGTCTTTCTGTCGAGAGCCAATAACAAAAACGGCAAGCGAAATACATCACTTGCAGCAGATGACGGTTTTCGTCACGAAAATCATAGTACGGTTAAATAATTGGTAATAAGCTCGAAGAGAACGCTTAAACATATATGGATATACGATTTGACCTCGGAAAACATTCAGAAGGGATATTCACGAATAGATAACAAAAATTTGGATCGCTAACCAAGGTCGCTTAGTTTTCGCAGTCCTGAACTGATAAAAAGTGAGATTGTTTGTTGGGATACACTAACTTCTTTTAGGGCGATAAGAATAAATAAATAAAACGGTCGAAAAATCGAGATCTAGGTGTACTGACTTTAAAATATAAAAGTCTCACCCAAACTCAAACCTGACATTGTTCCAAGAAGTCGATGTGCTCAATAAAAACCTAAAACCTAAAACCTTTAGCAGTTGAAAAACCGCGTAGGATTTATTAAATAAATGTATGGGTAAAGACTAAAAAGCTATAATAGTCACGTTGGATTGTAGATCACATTTTAAGTTGATATTATCGTCTGTTGTGATCCAACCGGGTTGTCAATTCATTCGGTATTAAATTTGAACCGATACTAAATTCGAATTAGTTATTGTTCTTTTCATGCGATTCAAAACCAAGAACACATTTCCATATAAAACTCTATAATTTATAACACATTAAAATTAATGATATAATTCAAAAATCTATATTTCAATATACAGGTATTTTGAATAAATAATGAATATAAACTACACAAACTACACTCAACTGGTAGAATTTTTTATAGTAAAAAAAAAAAAAAACCTCTATTCTATTATCTAACTGATATGTTTTTTGATACGGATCAAATTAAAAGCGATGGGTATTGAATTGAAGTTTAATCGGTGATAATTGATAAAATATTGTGACAAAACCACAAAAAAAAAAAAAAAAAATGTTTTGTTAAATATCAACATGATTGTTTCAATATACTATTAGTTGTATGGAAATATTGTCTTCGCATCTGTGTAGTATCATATTTGAAGTGTGTCGAAAAAGAATCCGCGGGACGTGATTGCACTGCACACTTGCATCATCCGGCCAAATTACGTCAAATTACGCGAATTACTTTATTATTATCTATATAATATATAGTGGTTACGAGTTCTTGGCTCTGGACGCGCATTATCGCGCGTGTCGAAGCCCGTCATCCGTTTCTTTATTACGTACCTAATATATTATTATGAGTACACGCGGACGGTCGAAAAAATTACGTGTTTTTGAGGGTTTAACGATGCGACCTGGCCGGTGTAACACAGTCGAGACCCACGGATATAATGTCATTTGAACGCACATGCGGACGCCTTTATGTCGAGAAGTAAAGGCGCGAGTATCTACTTACCTCCATCCCCTTTCCTGTGAGCGCGTGACGACGAGACGGGGAACGAAATTAAAAGAAATTTTAAGTGCCCTCTCACTACCCCTCCCCCCACGTCCACACGGAAAAGGAGAGAGGGAAAATACCGTTATTAAACGCATGGGGCGTATTGTTAACGGACACGCAAACTCGTATAATATATTATAAAATATAAAAGACACACTCGTCGGGGGTTTTACGTCTGTTTTTCCCGCACGCCGCCGTTTAACCGTTTGTCCCGTATATACGCATACATATACACGACATCACACACACACATATATATATATATATATATATATATATATACTTAAGGAAAATGCGACAAACGCGGGAAACCGGACGACAACCTTTAAACATAAGTATACGTTGGAAAATGGTCCGGAGATTTCGGAAAAGCTTGGAGCCCCTCAGAGTGACGGCGCATTGCAATGGCCGGGGAAGGGGTTTTACGATTAACGGAAGAGTATCGTATAACTTTTAGCCACGCGGTTCATTAACGCGCGACGGAAAGATATTAAAATCCGCAGGATTACGCCGTTAAAATTTTCTCTTTTTTTTTTTTTTTACAATTTTTCCCTTCGGATCAAACTCGTAAACAATATCGTTTAAAGTCGATATATTTTATTTCACCCTCCTCCCAGCATACTCAAAAACGAGTAAAAATAACGCAGAAAGAAATAAAAGGTGATTATATATATATAAAGCAAAAAGTTCGACCGAGTGAATAAAAATAATTGTTCTATAGTAAAATATAAAAGTTTATGGAGAACGCGACGATTTTTTGTCTTTAAAACACAAGTAGTATTCCGTAGGAGTTTTGATGAAAAAAAAATAGTATAGATTTAATATTTATTACCTAATGAAAATTCCACTACAAAACCGAGGAAAGGGGGGATAATACGAACAATTATTATTTTAATATAAAGAATTTTTATTAAAGATGATTTAAAATTCCGAAAACCATAATTAACATTTGATTCGAAGAATAATCGAAAATCATCAAAGAGTGTTTAATATTTTCTTCGTCATAGGTAATATTATTCTTTATTTATATTACGGAGTAAACGAAATATCTCGGTTACCTATTAATGACAAACCTCGTGTATGACATTAGTGAAGTATCATTTTTGTCTTACTCAGAATGCTCTAGGTGTTTTCACCTTCAGTTCTGTGCACTGATTATTATATTTAATATTATTATACAAGCAAAACTAAATTATAATGTTATAAACCGTTTAATAGAAGCAAAATGCCTCAAAAGTTGGCATTATATATTGACATATATATATAAAAAAAAAAAATCGAATATAATTCACAACGTCAAAATCGATGGTGTAGTTTTTTTTATTAAACTCGTGCAGATAAGATTTCACTACACCGTCATAATTTTCAATATAAGTGCAGTGACGGTAGGCGCAGATAGTAGGCAAAAAGTAAAGGCACACCAGTGTACGCTAGTGAATTCAGTTGGAAAACGTTATTTGAAATTAACAACCATGGTAGTTCACTGTCGCCATGTAAATTTGACGATATTAACTGTAAACTATTGCGAAAGCAACTATACATTTATTATGCTCGGATTATAGTAACTATCTCCGTACAAATCGTTCTGTTTCACTGTCATATCATTCTTTCACAGACGTTTTTTTCGAAATGCACTTTATTATAATAATATTTTTCACCACCAATCTACTATATTAGCGTACGGACACTGTTTATGCGAAAGTAAATATCGTCGTGTGAATCAGGCACTTAATAATTCTAAATTCCATAAAAACCACAATTAAAATAATCCTATTATTCCAAAAAAAAAAAAAGAGAGATTGTTATAGCCATATAGAGTAGACGAAACATAGACCGTAATGGGCAGAGAAATGTGGAGGGTTGTTTGTATACAAATAAATCCGAGTGGAAAAGAGAAAAAAGAATTCAACTTCCAAAAAATAATATTATAATAAAGTATAAGTAACTTGGGCGTTTTATAATCGCGGTTGGGGACTTGAAGCTTTTCACTTACCGTTTAGGCTAGGCGTCAAATCTAAATCAAAGTGCTACGGAAATTGTAATTAATGTCACGTCACGATGTTAATGATATTTAGTGAGCTTTTTTTTTAAAAAAAATTGTATTAATCGCTTTTCGTTGCCATTGAAAAATTTTAAAAGTGTACCCAATGCTCATCTTGTACAGCCACAGATTACAATACGTGTGTTTATAATAAATAATTTTGCATGAGTCTAGGTTGTATCATACAGTTAACTTGTTTAATGATTTTTGTGTGTTGTACTTTAAAGCCCTTCATTATAAAAAAGTTATCATAAATTAGTTTGAAATTGATTTGATCATTTTTGAACTTAAGCATGTTGACAATACTCGTTTAAAATTTTTAATTAATTTTAATTGTATAAGAGTAAATAAAAATGTCAAGCAATTTAATACCGTTATTGTGTTAAAAGATTTATACAGGCGATTAATTATCGATGTCATCAGAATCAAAACTAAATCAATGCCAGTATATTTAAGTTTTATTTACTTTAAATTTAAATAATGTCAATTTTAAGTATACCTAGCATTTGTTTTTGTTATCGTTTACATCATGAATATATTAGATACAATATTTGTACTTAGTTTTTATTTTCATTCTCGATTAATAATATTTAATTAGTTACAACCTATATCGAATTTTTTGAACTCATTCATCCCAAGCACAAGCCTTGCTTTTTAGAGGGGGTGTCATTATTACGTACGAAAAAAAAAAATGTATTAATTATATTAATTGCATTTATCGTTTATTAATATGTATTTTTGTTAAAATTGTTTAAATGACGTCATATATATATATATATATCAATATTATTTATAATATTTATAATATTTATTTAACGTTGTTCTTAAACGCATTAAAAATTGGTATCCCGGCGAGAAAAGCTCCCGTAGATATTATCGTCGTTTTCTATTTACGCGAGGCCCATAATCCGGCTTTTATTCGACGATAATATTGTTGCGATTTCTGTTGTTTTATCTATTATTATTATCATTATATTATGTGCACGTATCGAGTAAAACGTAAGTTTTCCATTTATACGTATAAAGCTCTTAAAATCGTGCCCGTATCGTGATGCGGATTCGAGAGCCGTTATAATCTCACTATAACAGCATCCAGTAAATTATCTACATCTGCGAATTTGAATGGGAAGTGAATTATTACTAGACGTACTAAGGAAATCGATTCGACGTATGGATTGCAAAATAGACGACGATTCATAAAGTGTAAAATGTTTTATTATACGTTGAGGTTGACATAAAAAAAAAATACGAACGTAATGACATCATTAATTCTATAACAACGTGATACAACTATATAAATTTCAGAATTTTAAAAAGGACAGAAAAATATCTTCCGTTTAAAGGAAGTTAATACCGCCAATAAGCATCCAATTTCTAATCATTTTCTCTCCCTTAATTGGGTTAGATTTTATACTCAATTTTTTTTTTGTATGCAGTACAAAGGAACTATCGACTAGTATAATACATATTTTTTAGATGAGCAAAACATATTAACCATCAAGTAGAGATCCTGGCTATAGAAATACAATATCCTATATTATGTCTGGAAAATATTCTTCTATAGTGATTTTTAAAGAAACGTAAAGAAAAAAAATAATACGAAGAATAAGAACCGTTGACGTAAAAGCAACATAGCTTCAATGTTTTTTTTCTTTTATTACAACTAGGTAAAAAGATTTTTTTTCTTGGTAAGCATTTTAAATTAATTTCAAACTAATTATCCTTACAGAGGAATAGGAATTTTTCGATACAAGTTTAATATTATTTTTTGCGTCCTATGAAATGTTTGAAATTCGTTACTGAGTTGAACAATTTTAAATTACACTCATATTGTCTCATATACCAACTAAAATGCGATCGATTTAGTTAATAGTAATATTTATCTTGTGTAATATGATATAATTTCGCACGAAATATCATACTACGAGTAACAGAAAAAAAACGATAGATAGCTATACATTTATGTGAAGTATTTAAGTGTATATATTCTTCGAAACTGAGTAGTGTGGTAACGGTAGCCAAAGGGGTTTTTTTTTTATTCGTTTAATATTCGTGTATATTTTTTTTTTTTGGTAGGCTGTCTTGTTTAATAATGTATATTTACTGTTTTATAAATACATTATAATATAGGTATGTGCCAGTTTGACGGAATAAGGTAAGTATATAGACATGTATTTTCTCGTATACGGTGGTTTTCGGTAAAAAAAAAAATACTACACTCGCCTATACCTCGAATCGAGATTATAAGATACAATAATATATTTTAACAAAACAAAATCCCATAAGCAAAAAGATGTGGCGTAAAGCACAATTTCGTGTTTCTAAGGCTTTGATATAATTTACGAGACCATAAGTATTTTCACTGATAATTGTTGATTAATGTTCAAACCCGAATTCGATATGAACCGGGTCGAATATAATACGGATATATTTACACCGAACCGGTTAAAACCTATGTTACTGATTAAATACGAGAATTCAGAAATTTAATGTCAACCACACAAAAGCACCGGCGTAAATTTCATTACGAAAGGCAACATCCTATATCGGAGCGATAGGAATGACTAATGTGTTCATGGCCTAAGGTTAGGTTATAGATTAGGTAGAAACCTACACATATTTATAATATAATCAAATAATTCAAAAATCAACGGCGGAATTCGACGGGAAATATAGCGGTGGATAATAATATTATGAAGGACACGGTTAACATCGTACTACATATCATCAAAAGGTCGTGCCTTTTCCGCTTCGTGGTTCAAAGGAGTACCGATATACAGACAGAGGAGACTTCACCGCTGGCAAAAGGGGGCCAAATATAGCTTATAATAATAATAATAATAGTAATATGTATATACAATTTTTCGAGGGTCCAAATAAGCAGATTGGGTGTGAATACATTGGGTGTGTGTAGCGGGAAAAGGGCCTTTATTCGTCGGACTTTTATATGAACCTATATAAATATATAATACATGTATTATACCTATGTGAAATTAGTGTAATATCATAAGATAAAATATACTTTAAAAACTAAAGGAAAATCCGTTACTTTAACTAGATAATATAATTTCGTTTAGACCGTTTCACCGGGTGATTCAGTGGACATTTTCGATCATCAATCGAAAATACCAGTATAATAATTATTTATTATTCGACTAGTTTTTTTTTTTTTTTTTTGTTTTTTTAAATTTGTGCGAAATTCCATTTTCTGATTGTTGAATGAAATACAACTTTTAAAAAAAAAAAAAATGTTGATAATACTGGTAGGCTATTGGTACAGGTAGATATTTAGGAAATTAAGATACGCAGAGTAATTTAGTTTATACACTGTATGTAACGATAAATCATTGCAAACGATTCGGAGCCAAGTGTAAAATTGGCTAGTAGTGTATAAGTCATGTTTTTTTTTTTGTCACATAGCCAAAGTAACTTGGGAAATTGATAAAAACAAAACCGATATTTGGACATTTGTGGTTGGTTTTTTAAATTTAAAAAACTGTTGAGAATAGACATTTTTTTCTTAATAAATAACTAATGGACGTAAAATACATTTATTTTATGGTATGATATGAATAATTTTAAGTCTACTTACTAACAGAAAAAGTATTTTCCGAGATAAAAATCAATCGGCAAACATACTATAGTAAAATGATAATAGCTTCTTCGCTCCACCCATCATTTTTTTTAAAAAAAGGTCTAATACTATTGATGTACTTTTTACTATTTTGAGAGGGAAGTTGGGAGGAAAATTAAAGTTTTATCTATAAATAAAAATAAATCATTGCTAACAAACAACGATTCTAATATAATAATTATTAGTTATCCATTTTTCTCTTTTAGTATGGTTACCGAGAAATCAACAAAAATTAAACAAACAAATCCAATTTTTACCATTTATTAAGAAAATTAAAAGAAAATAAAACAAATGACCGCACCAATTGATCAACTAGATCAGGAATGCTACAAAAAAGATCATATATCTTTTGATTGGCGCGAGATTTCAGGTAAAAAATTTATTAAAAAAACAAACTTAGTAAAACCAAAACTAATAAATTTCTCTATTCGCTCAGAATCTAAATAATTCTTTCAAAATAAAAATTTTGAATCATTTACATTATATGTTCAAAATTAATATTTTTTTATACGTATAATATTAACACCTTATTGTATTTTGAACTTTCACGGAAATAACATTCACTATAAATTTATTATAATATACCACCCGTTTAATTTTGTATATTATACTCGTATTTTGTGTTCCCGCATTCTAAATTCCAAAGTTTGCCACCGACTGCTTAGTTGAAATATTACGCATAATACAGTCCATTTACCAAATTAATAATTCTCGCAAATATAATAAGCACTCTACACCTCGGTTCCTCTCGTTTCACAAAACGTGAGTCTGTTACATTATATTCTATATAATGTCTGCCTATAACGTTTTTTTCTTTTATATGTAGAACGTAAACTGTGGTCTTTAGGTTGAAATTGAAGTTTAAACATAAATTACAAAATTTAAAGGATAATATTTTCAAAGCCTGTATTTACCTTTTTTCTAGAAAAACTGCTATACAAATTTTAGTCTTGTTAGTATTCACATTTTTATAATAGCTTTAATTATTTAAACTTTGTTACTTGTGATTAAAATCTTGTTTCTATCCAAACGGCACAATTTTCGTTTGATTTTTCATAAACTTCCATTATTAAGACAACAATTGCGAGTATGACATTATATTAACCTACAAATTGTACTGATTGTTGATGTAACCACATACTATACGTGTATAATTTATTCTTTATAATAATTACGATTGCAATGAAACTTTGTGTCAAAGTGTTCCCAGTTTCCTAAATTGTAAATGCACATCAAGAAAATCGTTTTATCAGAAGAATGCGAATCACGTAAAATAAATTCAATTTCAGTACCTACATCTTTACCTATCCCAAATCATGTAATTAAGACATTAAGACATCAGCATCGACTAATCACAAGTCAGTACGTAGTTTTTGTAGATAGGCAATAACTATTTTAGATTCTGAATGGAGCGAAGAAGCTTATAATTTTACAAAGATGATTTTTTTTTCTCATCTATGCGCAACTTTTTTACCAGACGATTTGCTCGGATTTTTATATGTAGCACCTTTTCTGAAAGGAAATCGGCGCGGGGAGGTATTTTAGAGAGGCCATTTTTCTCAAGAGTTTTTTAATCAAAGACTCCTAAGGCAACATTTTGTAAAACTGTTAGAGTGTAATTTCCTTCAAATAGTTAGTTGATGTGAGCTCGATGACGTCAAGTTGAAACCCCGTTGGTAAAGTTTCTATCTCAATGGCAAATAGATTTTCCAAAATTTGAATACATAGTCTACTGCGCTTTCGAAACCTCTAAAGCGGGTCTGGAACTGCTCTTTCAAATAGTTGAGAACTCTAAATGCAAAATCGGTGAGGGATTCTCTTAATCTTCAGATCACAAGTTGGAAAATGATCAAGATTTTAGATTCTGGGTGTAGCGAAAAAGTTTATGGTTTTACAAAGATGTTTATTTCTTTTTCTTTTTTGTATCTGTACGCAACTTTTTTACCAGAGGACTTGCTAAGATTTTTAAGTTTAAAATCTTTTCTGAAAGTAAATCAGTGTAGGGGGTACTTAAAGGAGGTTAATTTGCGGTTTTCTCAAGATTTTTCTTATCAAACTTGAAAAACCGAAAGAAAAAAAAGGGAAAGTATAAGAAATGTAGATATTAGTTAAAATATATTACGGCCTTCTATTCTCCTGTGCACAACTTATTTTACCATCACTGTTGCTCCAACTTTTAATAATAGCAATGTTTCTAAAAGAAAATATCACTAGCGAGGTCCTTTAAAGAGGTTATTTTTTGATTTTTCTAAAAGTTTTCTCAGCAAATGGGAAAAATCGGTAAAAAATATTGGAAAACCGGGAAAAACGTAAGAAAACTGGAAAAATCGGTACATTACTCAACAGATATTATTAAAGATAATATATACAGCCTATTAAATTATTTTACTATGAAATTACATATATTGTTGACGAAGCATCACTATCAACTGAACTCCGCTCAGAATCGTTTGTTCGTAAGCAATAGTTTATTTTAACTTACATGTACACATTAAATATCTATAACAGTGGCTGCACCCGTTCCCAGTATTCTAAATCTTTTTTAATGTTAACAATTAAAATATATGTACAAAAAAGTTTTTCAAAATTTGTATTTAGCTATTTAAACAATTTCAAAAAAAGATGTAATTTGACTTAATTCAATATCAAATTGATTGATCTAATTACATTACATAAATACGGACAAAAAATTTAAAATATATAACACATCGTTTTCATTCTACCCAGTTCACATACAGAGTTGCTAAGTGTTTCAGGCACTTGTAAAGTTTTAAACAAGCACTGATGCATAAAACATTTTATTTATACATATTTTAAACGTTCAAAAATTAAATTAGAATCACTAATATGCTCATAATAGTAAGATATTGCTATAGTTTTTTTTTTTTTTTTATTCATTCTGAAAATAAAAATGAAGAAAACAGTTCTCATTACTTTTGGATAAAGAAGTTTCAATTGTTATTTTTATCTAAAATAATTATGATACAATGATACAATTGTGTATATAACTAACTACCGTTTAATATGATATTCACAACAAAATAATGTTTTTTCACAAAATTTAAGGATATTTAATTTTTAATTTTAGGTAGGGTGAGAGTAATATAGTAATATAGCACTAATAAAACGCTACGCGCCGTGCCACTACACAAATGATACACCACTACTCTCTCTTTCTTTTCTAAACTTAAAAGTGAAATATCTCATGAATGGGTTGACGGAAATCAAAAATGTTATCACTAAAATGTATACAATGTAATACTCTGTCTATTAATGGAAATTTCAAAATAGGTTTTTATTTAAAAACCAAAGTTAGCATCGTCACAGAACACTCCTTAAATTTTGTGAAAAATCTAATTATTCGAAAATATTGGCTTTAACTGCACTTAAAAATTCCAAAATCAGAATTCGAATACATGCAAAATTGAACAGAAAAAAATATGGGGTGAGCACGTTTAGGGAATCACTCTGTATATACATACATTTATAATCGAAAAAAAACTGAATAATCGATCGGTATATTATTTTATATATTCGACATTAAGTAAACACATACATTTTTGTTTTTCATAGGTTTATAGACGTACTCGTGTTTGAAATATACATTTGTGCTCATAAATTCATAATATACGTGTACATCGAAAAACCGAACTTAAAATAATAATAATACGAGCAATATTGTTATTCATCCCCGATAATTTAATATGCATTATTGCGTTCGAACGAAAAAGAAAACATGTCGCGCACGTTTTGTAATATACGCGCGTTATATTGCAGGGCGAATAAAACAACACGGCACATATAATATTATGTATGTACAGTTACACCTAATATTCCCGAAATGACATCCGCCGCACGTTTATATTATTATATCGGACCGAAATATTCAAATGTACGCCCAATATTGAAAAAAAAAAAAAAATAAATAAATATTTTTAAATAAATACACATATTACTCGCGACACATACAACAATATCGCGCATATCGTTACGCCGACATAAACACGTCGGCGATTAAAACGAATTTACGGCGACGGTTCGGTTCAATATACGCGATAATAAAACACGCAGTGCTCGTTTGTCGCGAAAATATTGTTATTATAAAAAAAAAAACGACAGTATAGGGCTGATGTAGGAAATGTTGACGTAATTGGGCCACGGCGAAATTCCGAGTTCCATTAGAATATTTCATTGCAAATGAGAATAATATTACTGTGGAACGTTCTGACAGGAAAACGATGAATACGACGGAGACAGTGCGGATTAGTAAATGGAAACTAATTGAATATACTTTCTACGAGTGCAATGTTCCAAAAGAAAATAAAAAAGAAATAAAAATGCTATTTAGGCTTTTTGAGATGAATTATCGACTATATAGGTGTACGTGAACGGAGTTACAGTTTTTCTACGCTGTTGGTCGATTAAGAACGTCCTTGACAAATGAAACAAAACAACATTTGTATTTATTATTGTACACCATTGAATAATGTCATATAACCCCCCGGCCCCTTAACTAGTTTCTAGTCGTAGCTAAGCTAATGATATACTATTGACCCGCAGTGAAAATAATAATAAACAATTTTTATTAATTCCAATGACATATGATTTATCTATTTTACCTAGGCGAAGGTTCATTAATTTAGTCAATAATAGGTTATGCCTGTAAAAATTATGCTATAAATCCGATGAAAAACAAAACCAATTCGGTATGTATTATACTCACCGAAGTCACTCCGTAAATGAACGCTCGTCTGGCCAGCGGTCCGGGTCCGTCAACGGTCTTTCCGTCGTCCTCGGGACCCCAAGAAGCACTATAAATATCAATGTGGTTGATGTTCAGTCCCAAGGCGCGAGCTTCAACCGCGTCGTTCACGGTACCGTCCAACATTCTGACGCCTGAAGTAAAAAAAAAAATAAAAAATAAAATAGCGGTAAGGTTATACGGTAAAATATTATATATATATATATATATTATTCGGAGATGAAAGTTCACGAGCAGCGATCGCCGAGGGAAATGATTTTCTAGCCGTTTTAAACCGCCACCGAAACACATTTAAAACTATAATACATACAATATAAAATTCACGCCAACTTTTTTTTTGAATGAATGCATTATATAATACAGTATAGTAGGTACATAATAATACAGATCATATTATCTTATACAAAAAATTCTCAAGTCACAGTGTTTGTTATTAAACTCTTCCGAAACGGCTTGACCGATTTTCATGATATTTTTTGTGTATATTTGATAGGTCTGACAATGGGTCGTAAAGTACTTTTCACACTTTTACCCCCACACACTATTTTTTAACCGCGATTTTAATATTTTCGCTTATATATATATATATACACGAGTAATACCAAATAATTTAGTTTATAATATAATAAATACAAGTTTTTTTGTTGATTTGTGTTACCCCGGTAACAGGGATGAAAAAAATGGTGATTAATTATTATTAGAAATAAGTCAGAAAATATGTGATCATCAAAATCGGTCCAAATTATATATGGTATACAGGGTGATCAGAAATGTATGTTACAGCAATTTTGTTCTATAAATATACAAAATAGAGAAAAATGTATAATACGAACGTTTTTCGATTTATTAAATAATTTGTATATTTTTCTTGTACTGTATTTTCGGGGGGGGGATTTTGGGAGAAAACTTTTTAAATTAAAATGTCAACCTATATACAAAATGTCATACATTTTGGTGTTGACATTTTTGATTGAGAGTAGTGGAACATTTTTCAAACGCCGTAAGATGTTCTACCACACAATTGAGTAAACTACCATTCGTTTTACAGAAAACAAAAATTTCAAAACCAAAAAATATTTAAATTTATGCTTAATCTATTTATGAAATTTTAAATATAGATTCCTATTAAAATTTCAAATGTTAACTCAAAAAAGACAGTGAAGAAAAAATTATATAAATTATTTTAGATGTTTATAAATCGAAAACCTTTTGTATTATGGATTTATCTTTAGTTTGTATATTTATAGGAGAAAGTTGTTGTAACATAATATTCTATTATACAATTCTTGTATATCTAAACGGATTTATAACTGTGGCAAGAAAATAAACCTCCCGCTAACTCGGGGAGTAAACGCTTACCGTACGCATACAATTATTATCGTATTTTTCTTCTATTTAAACGAGTAGATTACGTTAAAAAAAAAAATCAAAAATCAATTTATATTTTGAAATACAAAAAAAAACTATCGAAAAAAAAACATTATAAACCCATTTTAATTTGTAATATAGACTTATTAGTCGAAAAACAATAAACGAATTAAAACTATTAATAATACAATTTAGATTACAATACTAGATTACAATTATTATACTATTTGCAAAAGAAAAAATTGGTAAAATTTGATAATAAAAATGGTAGGAGGAATAAGTGAAAGTTGAAACTCCAAAAGGATCTGTTTTGGTACTAACGGCAAACATGTACGAAATTTAATTTCCCTCCTTTTAAATTCTTTACGGGTGTTTAAAGCTAAAAGAACACCTTTCTCCCATAACTTCATGAAAATAATATTAAAATTCAGTCAGACTTCAACCACCTATAAAATAACTATAATTCATATTTGGTCCAAAAGAAGCCGCTAAAAGTGCCCAAAAACAACGAAAACAAAAAATTACTAGTATACAAATGCTATACACCATAATATAATATTTTCCGGAAAAATTTGAAAAAAAAAAAAAAAACTCGATAATTCACCGTGGCAAAACTAAAAATTGGTGTTGCATTATTGCTCGTATACAGTGACAAACTATCCATAGCGACGTGATAATTGATTGATTTCTCATCGTACTTGATAACCCACCACCCGTTAAAAACTTTGCACGAGTTGCCGCGGCAAGAGAACAAGAGAAAAGATATAATAGAGTTAAGAATCAAAATATTATTCTCGGTTAAGTTCGAAATCCAAAACCACGGAAATTGTTCTATTCTACGCGAGTGATATCGCCTCTTGTCCGCAGAGGTGATCGGCGGTCATTAAAACGTCACGTTTATTTTAACAGAAAAATAATAAATCAACCGTCGATAATAACTCATTCTAATACATTTAAATAATGAATAATTTTCGAACTCAATTGTATTTATCACCCCCCTCCCTATCACGTTAAATATCAATGTTCGTTTCTATACAAATATTGATAAATTATTGAAAATGATTACATTGATGTTAAACACACGTAAGTATTACTTTGTTTTAGAGTTTATATTTTATTCGATGCTAAGTTCACTTTCCTTTTCGAAAATACAATTGCAATCGGTTTTACCCATTCAAAGAGGTGAGGTAATATTATTTACTAAGCTACAAATTAAAATCGCATAGTCAAATTAAAATATATTAACCTAATTAATTATAATTAACGCCATTATATTAATGGTCTTAATAGTAATTATTTATACGAACTCGAGGAATAGTTTTAGGAGCAATAATTTTGTGAATAACGATGACGGTATAACATAATTTAATTTATGTTAAAATGCGAAGTACCTATAATCGCGAGGCCGTTCAACATCAAAGTGAACTCAGATTTGTATGAATTTCAAATCTTTTTCCCAGTCAATCATAATAAATAACATTACAGGACATTCCACGAAGGTATAATTAAAAAAAATGTCTATTTTAACCGGGCTTAGTAATATTTTTGGAAATGTCAACATTATACGTATCTTAGGAGCATATATTTCAGAATAATTTAAACGACATGTTTGATGGCACGTTTATTACACATCGCGTTAGTTAATTTTTTTTTTTATTTTTTGGCACCTACGTTCTTTTAAGGTACGTAGAATTTTGAGAAAATAAAATATTAATCATTTCGACGAATGAATAAATTTACATCGCTGTATGTTTGTTGTGTATTAATTTAAAACCAATTTCATTTTTCTTCAAATGTAATAATATGTTGTAATATTTTATGAACGTCTTAGCTCGAGAAGACAAAATACGAAAAAAAATATAATATGTTGAATAATGGAGAATAATAACTAACAAACTATAATAACAAAAAAAATGCGTGTTGTAACGTTTTAATGTCAGCTTCTAAGTTCATCGCACTTCCAGCGCATAAACGCGTAGCATTTTTTTTTTTTTTTAATGAGATATTTCACTTTGTTAGTATACATGCTATAGATGTATCAACAGCTAAAGGAGTCTCATATAAGAGGTATGGGGTTTGGCAGCCATATACCGAGATGATAAATCATATTGATTGACCGACGCAATATTAATTAATGTCATGAATTATTTTATGTGACAATACTAAAGTTTACATTTGATAGAAATCATTTCGAAAATTTTCCTTAATATTACGTATTCGCGTGTATTTATCATGTTAAAATTAAAATGAAAGGCTCGAGGGAAAAGAAATAGTAGTGCATTTTTAAAATGTTGACGTAACGGTACCGTTCTTTGAGATTATCGTGGATTATCTATTTGGTGGAAAAAGTTTCAGTCGGTCAGTAGGAAAATTGAATTTAAGGTATATGTTACAAATGTTGTATATACTAAATAATAAATAATGTGGTCTAACTGTAGTGAAGCTTTGCTCTCCACTAAATAATTTTCAAGAATGAACAACTACCCTTATTCCCCCGTGCCCTTCAAATATTTCGCCCACTGAGTATATATACGTCTACCGTCAGGTTTCTCGTTTGCTCGGAGAGTTCAATGGAACTCTCGTTTATCAGTGACGGCAATTTTTAAAACTGCGATCGCGGAATAATTAACGAAAAAATGTTCGTGATGTTCGTATTTTGACAGCTTGCTTACACATATTGTGATAACTGTGCTTTTAACATTGTTAAACATTGTAAAAGCAATGCACCTATATGTGTCCTGTATCTATTTACGGATCTCTATTGTAATATTATTTTTTACATTGTGTCTGCAGTGGTATCTATTTCCATATTTCCGTGGACGGTATTCATTAAAAAGGGTACGAGTGAAATGGTATAATTTTCCAAGGGATTAAAAAAAAAAAAAAAACCCCGACTGATTTGCTATAGACTTATACCCTCCATTTTACAACAAATAGTTGTTTTTTTATAATATCTTGACTTATGCCTAAACGCGGACGGTAATTGCATTAAAAAGGAGGCGTTTCAGTGTCGCCAATCGATTCGCCGTCTAATGTCCCGCAAAACCTACGTACACATCATTATATAATAACGTAAAATTCGACAGCATTAAATATAATGATATGACGTTTTGTTGTTTTTAGCGCACGGCGATTCGTTTCCGACAATCGGGCACCCGTGTAATATACCTGCTATATGGATTAAAATTTTACTTCGACCGTAATTATAGTCGAAATATTATTATTCCCGCGTAATATTACAACTGAGGTGTAATGCATAATAACATAGTATGTGTGTACATAAGCACCGCAATACATACAATAGCAATCATTGACGCGTATTCAACTCGGATATGTCATTGCCGCGTTAGTGTGTTCCGTCGTTATTATAATAATGATAACAACGACGGTGATGATAATACACATTGAACACATGCACGGTATACGCGGTATATTATACAATATTATTATAATATACCATACCTCCAATACTGGCATTGTACGCCACGCCGATACCGCAATACTGGTTGAACGCGATAGCGGCTACTTCACCGGCACACCTCGTACCGTGTTTGTTGTCGCCGTTGTCCCGGGGCATGGGGTCGTCGTCGTTGTCGTTGATGTCGGTACTGGCGCTGGGGTCCTGTGACAGACGCGCACAAAAACAACAATAATTATTAACAACGTGTTATAGTATTATTATTATTATTTTTTTTTTTTACACAACTATAGGTGTACCCGCGTAACATTATACTGCGCTGTATAATACCGCGTTAAAAAATTGCACACGTCGTTTTTTATTATAACAGCGATCCGCCATTAAATGGATTACGAACGATTCGACAATAATCGGCAACTATGATCGATGCGGTGTTTTATTAAAAGAGCTATACATACCACTAACAATCGAAAATACGTTTTCGGTATCGGAAAAATCAGAAAAATCAGGAGTATATAAACTGGTAAACGGGCGTATTTAAATACAGAAAATTAACAGTTGGTAATGCCGACTAAAGGCCCAGGCGCCCTTTTAAATATAATTAAATCAACACTATGATTTGTTAAAAGGTTTGTTCAATGCATGTATACTCTGTGTACAGAGTAGTATTATGCGTAAGAGTAATTGTATTGTTTTCCATGATAAACATCATTAAAAACGGGTTTGCTGATTTCTTTGCTTCCTAAAAAAAAGTGAAATTTAATAGACGCCTTTTTAGCAAAACACCGTCGATATTATACTTGAGAGAAGGGACGTAAATATCGTGAGTTTCGTGATATTTTTTTTTTCGCATAAATTAAATCGGCTAATGAGTGAAACATACATAGTATTGTTATACGTTTCACCTGTATATTCGCTATCGATTATAACACAAATATTCGTTAGCGATATTAAACACAGAGTTTTATAGAGAGCGAGAATTATTAGAGTATCATTTGCCCCACTCGTTGCGGAGGTCAATCGGAAGAATAATAATCAGGTACCATATATATAAACTATAAACTAAACGTCGAAAGACCGCGGGTATGGAATTTAATGCGAGAAATTCGTTATACAAACTATAATGCGGACGAGTATTTAAATTGTCGAAATTTCAAGTATGCTTTATGCATTTATGTATCAATACTGCGTAGAGAACGCGATACCTCAATAAAAACCATCAAGATAAATACCGATTACGTGTACATTGTTGTACGTTTAAAAAATAGTATTTATATTTTGTAGGTACAGCCAAAATGTATAGCACTAACGTATGCAAACAAGCGGTATAATATTATAAATGATTTAAATTCCTCAACGGAATCAACTAGTCAAGATCGAGAATTTATGAAAAAAAGTCGAACATTCCAACCATGAGTTCCTAAATATGGAATTTGAAATTCGAAAAATCGTTGCCGAATCTTCGACTATACGGACGGAATTTCTACCCTATCATAAATGTCTTCTGAAACCGGTCGTTTTCCATCAGTTTGACAAAATACTAATAAAAAATACTTTCCGAATACACATCGCTGACTAGATCGAAATCGGCTACTCTTCATTCCCAACTCTTAATGTTTCTTGCAACATGTACCAGTTGCCCTCAAAATATTATAATATACATGGACACAATAACACACCTGACGTATAATAGGGGATATAAACATATACCATTCGTAACGTATTAAATAATGAAAAAAAAAAAAAACAACATTTAATAATATGCAGTATAAGTAATTATTTAATATTCAATTTAAAACTATGTTCTTTGTATTCCATGTTACTGTATTTTATACATTGAACGCAACTGGTACATTTGTTTAAATTCCGAAAATAGCTATTGAGTGCAGCTGGTCAACAACCATTTTTTGATCGTACCGAAATTCAACTTACGGGGACAAAAACACGCACACGCACATATCATTGTTTCACTAGGAATCTAAAATAACGAATTTAAGAACGTTATAATATGAAACCGTACTTTTCGACCGTAGCACATTTTGTCTCCGAAAACATAATTTTTGTGAATTTTACGGAGTGGCTAATACAGGGATTTTTTAACGAAAAGTGAATTTTTTTTTTACTCTGGTGATACGAACGAAATAAATAAATAGTTATTATTGGTCAATGCGGTTTTTACGGACAGAGAAATATCTATAATATTTGTATAGCGATTAATTTTGATAGTGTCAAGGCAGAAACAGAGAGACACGATAAATTTATGTTTATTTTCATTTTTTTTTTTTTATTATTATTATTAATTTCAATATTATGAAAGAGCAGTCTTTTTTATTCTTTATTGTCAAGGTAACCTAGAAATCAACAAAAATTATACGGTTTTCCCATTTAATAAGAAAACTACAAGGACAAACTCTTTTTAAGATTAGACCAAAATTCTACGAGAAAGTTCCTATGCATTTGTTATAGTAGCAAGATTTCTGGTAAAAATGTTGCTTATAAACACACACACAAAAAAAAAAATAAAAATAAAAATAGGTAATAAAATTGATACATTCATCGTTTTGCTCAACATCTATCGGTAATAAACATACATGTTATTATAGTTGTGACATACAAGTTTTACATATGATTTTATAGTAAAATCAAATAAAAACCGAGATGTTAAAACGGTGCAATTTTGTCCTAGATAACAATAAAATAATGTATTGTAATTCCTATAGTCATAAATATTATTATAATTGTTGCCTACAGGGGAAATATAAAAAAAAAAGTAAGAGAATATCTGCAAGTATTAATTATTGTAATGTTAAAATTCAAAACATCATTTTACGATTAAACAACGAAAAGAAAAACGAATAATTCACGTAGATATTTTATTGTTAATATTAAATACATACAGATCTTTTAGTGTCTATTTAAAAAAATCCGTAGGTATTCAAATATAACAACAAAAGATTTTTGTATAGGCAAAGATTTCAATAGATACGTATATTGTTTAAGAAAAATATATTAATCTATGTTTTGATGACTTTTGAAACTCATTTATTACGGATTGGAAATAATACAGAGAAACTTAAATACTTGCGAAATTTCAGAAAACTTACAAAGTTAATCGTTATAATTAACACCGCGAAAAAATGAATAATTATACAGTCTCTTCAAAAATGATAAATTTGTACACAAAAGTTTAAGCTCGCTGTTTCTGACATTCACTCGGCATAACTTTTTCGTATCAAAAATTTAAAAAATAATAATATACTATACTGGCCCGCTCGCATTATATTTGGATACATTTTCAAAAAGGTACCCCGAGAGAAAATTAACCTTTAAGAAATATTCAATGATTTATTTTGAAATTTAACAGGAAGGGGAGGGATCTGGATAATTTTCTCGGCATAAATCCGTTCATTGACCATCATGCATGCCAGTAAACTTCATTGTCTTATCTTATAATATATCAATTACAAATGTTTTTCAAAACCAATAGTATTGAAATCCTTATTTTAGATTTTGAGCGAAGAGCGGAATGTATTGGTTTTACAATAATGTTTATTTTTTTTTTTTTTGTAAACTAAAAATTCCACCAAAATACTTGCTCCAATGTATCAAGTGTAACACAATTTCTGAAAGGGAATTTTTATCTAGTTGTACTTTAGTAGAACTTTAGACTATTGTAATTTTTTGATTTTCCTATCAGTTTTTATGATTTTTGGAAAAAACGTAAGAAAAACGTGAATATTTACGAAAATAATGATTTTAATATTTTAAATTTTATTTTTCTGTTGTAATTCAGTTCAAAATATTTGTAGTACACTACAACTTCGTAGAAAACTTATATTTGATTTTTCTATAAGTGGTAAAATTGTTGAGCAATTTATAGAAATTTTAATAAATCAATTTGAGACTAAAAATGCTGTAGTTAAATATTTTGCTGAACCAAAAAGTCAAAAAGATATATTCTTAGGGCGCTTATCTGTAAGGTGAGCAAATGTCCAAACAACACAAATGACTTTAGGAAAAATCGTAATTTCTACAAACGCCAACATCAATAAACTATAATAAACTTAATATGTTAAATAGTTTGTTATTTCTCGATATAGAACAATATTCATTTTTCGTTATTTCACCGTCAAGCGGCTCTTATTGTAAACCTAAAACCTACAACCTTTAGTGATGGTAGAAAAATTTCGTATGGGGTAAATAAAGATGTAGGAAAAAAGTCACGTCGGATAGGTCACGTTTTGGAGTAAAAAAAAGTCGATAATCTTATTTATCATGCTCTACTTGGGCAGTAGAGTACCAGGAATTTTTAATAGGAAGGGATAAAATAAATAATACTCATGAATAAATTGCAGAACTTTACACGACAGTAGGAATGTAAGAGTTAAGATCCAAGAAAGTCAACTTGTAGTTAAAACATATCAAGCTTTTCATTATGATTTGGTCGAATTATGTTATAGTTTTGAGATGAAATTACTGAACTCATTAGTAAGGACCGGGACTAATTGCACATAAAGTTTTGTAAAAAAGCACTTAGAAACGTCAAAAAAGCCTTGAAAAAAAGGAATTCAAGCAAATATTATTAGACCAACTGGTAGAAACGTTTAAATGTCCCCTGCCTAACAACTCTAAATTATTAAATATAATTTCTTAAAAGAATAAAAGTTATTATCAAAAATATATTTTGTAAAATTGTACGTATTATAAAAAAATAACTTTAGATTAATGATTTGTGTAGCGTTTAAAAATTGTTTTTTATAAGTTAAAGCCTTTAGAGGAAGTGCATTCAAATCATTTGGTCTAATAGTATTTGCCGAAGTACTTCAATTCAAGACTTTTATTGATGTGTTTTAAGTGCTTTATTGTGAATTTTAAGTACAAGAAGTCTCGAACCCTACTCATACATAAGTCATAGTTTTTGTATTTTTAAGCCATTGAGAGGAACATATTAACCCCTAATCAGCTTTCTTCAGTATTCGCCATTGCAATAGGGTCGTCAGTTATTTGGAATTAAATTCATACGGCCATTGAACTAAAATATGTATAGTTAACATATGACATATTATGACTAGGTATTAAAGATAGTTCCTTCCCCGCCAACATAAATACTTTACAGGAAAGAATATTCGGGATGTATCACCGGTGGAAATGTCTCCTTAAAATCGTAATCGATAACGATTAGAAGAATTTTGTACGGTAATCGGTGACACTGTTGGCCGTAAACGTTCACGGTTTTTGTAACCATATTGCTAGTATATGATGAGACCGTTTATCCCACACTACAATAACTTATAATAATGTCACCCCTACATTAATATTAATATTCAAATTTTAGGCGGGAATAATAATATTTATTTAGTTTATTTTATTTCTCGTGTATAACTAATGAATATAATATCATAAAACATGAGTATTTTTAATAACCTATCCGAATTTCTTTTACCAGTCACTAATCACTACTGTAAGTTGGTGACTGTTGGCTAAATTCACCGATTATACATTCCGAATTTCTCGTTATTAGGTGTTTATTTATCGCAAATAGTGAGCAAAATTAAATCGCAAATTCATTCGTTTCCGTTGGCTGAAGTGCAACGACGGCGCGACGATTTGTCCAGGTTGAAGTCTATCGCGCGATAAAACTTTAAGTACACCGGTTTACACGGTGTAAATTTAATATATATGGGAGGAAAAAACGTCAGTTTTCAAGCCGAGGCGTGAGATAGAGAGTGGGGGTGGGGAGATACACAGAGCCGAACGCACGGAAACATAATTTCCACGTTATTATAATAATATAAAATACCAGCGATATTACAATAATAATAATAATAAAAAGCAGGGAAAGTATGTAGCGTCTAATATAATCCGTTGATATCATTTGTTAGCACGGGCGAAAACGGTGCAGTTTTTTCACATATTTTTTTTTCGAGGAGTCTACATATACACACACACACACACACACCTAATAATATTATTATACTGTAATGTATACGCACAACGCTCGTGCGACTATAAATACTTATAATATAATAATATATGTATATACAAGTAACGATATTCGATATAAACGAGGAGGAAAATACGGTATAATTAATATACGACGGTGCGTAAAGCTATACACAAACAAAAACCCCGGTGATGGGTCGAAATTTAAATCGAAAACAATTGTTTCTCTTCGCAAAACACCGCGAACGTCAATATAAGTACGGGGATAACGACGACATACAGAATAATACACATCGCTATAGGATAGATCGACTACACTGTCGCATGAACCGTATTATAGTAGTCGTAAGTAAATACAAAATGTAATTTACTTCTCGTTCGGTACGATATTATTATTACTAGCGGTATATTGTTGTACTTATATATTATAATATAGTAAATATTATTGTATTTACTGATGATTTTGGAAAGCAAATGCGAAAAAAAGACGAGTATTTTTCTGTTTTTAAATAATACGGAATTCGTGCTTGCGTATATATTATGCACTCGTATATATAATTTAAATCACGACTAAGTAAATGGGCGTGTTTGCAAAATTGTTCTGTGCGTATTATATGAAGTATGCTCCGAAATTGGAAAAAAAAAATGATAAGTCGGGAAAAGTAATGATTCGATTAATTTTGTTTTAATCGCAATTCTTGATCACTGCAGAACCTAAGACGATACGGACCGGACATGACGAGACGGATGGACTGGCGATGAAGGCACACGGTTAATACACCGTTTCTTCCAAGCTGAGGCCCACGCGCGGTGATATGGAAAATACGTTTTTTTGCTGACACGTCTGTTTATTTAGTCATGATGTAAACAATAATATACAAGGAGAAGACACTATACAGCTTCACGCGATATATTATTTACTAGAATCGGCGGTTGCCGCAGTATTCTGCAACGGTCCTGGAGTAAAAAAAAAAATATATACATAGCGCAAACCATTATTTTATATTTATCACGATTCAGCGATTTTCCCGGAGGATTTCATAAGCGAATTTTCGATTGATGTTTTTTTTTACGGATTTCAATCTATGTTTCCGGAAGGTTTAAATCTTGCGGCGTGAACCAATCTTTAATATTTAAAAACGGAAAAACAAATACCACACCTTAGAAAAACTTCTTCAAATTTATAAAAATGATCCTCCGAATTCACTTCGTAACTCGATCAAAAACGCTATACCGGAAACCCCTAGTAATGTTTTCCGATTGAAGCAATAATCTTCAGTATATAATAGTCGTAATCGCTATGTTTCTCATTGTTGAATTACATTTTTTACCGTGGACTAAGAAAACAATATGGACTGGACACTGCGCCATGATCAAAAACCGGTCAGAAAATATCAGTGCGACGGGGCGTGTGGATATAGTAAGCGGATACACTAGGGTGACCATACATCCTGTTTTATACAGGTAGTCCTTTTTTTCGGCTTTGTGTCCTGTTGTTCCAACGAACTTCTTTCAGGACGCTTTATACCCTGTTATATACTGTTTACACCATGTCTATGCCAATTATTACGTATTAATTCTTATTTTATTTCATTGGATATAAATATCTATTACTTATTATTATTTATTGTTTTAAGTCCATCGAGTTGATACGAATATTTTTAACTGAATTACAACAAAAACAAAATTGAAAAATAATAAAATCATTATTTTCGTAAATTTCCCATTTTTCTTTCATTTTATCCAGGTTTTTTCCCAGATATTATGAAAATCGCTTAGAATATCAAAAAATTACTTCCAAAAAAGTACCATCTGAACAAAATTCTCTTTCAGAAATGGTGTCATGCGTATATATATAAAAAAAAAATAATAATAAAAAATAAAAAAATAAAAATATTAGTAAAACTAATACATTCTTCACTACAATCGGAATCTAAAACGATAGTAATCAATAAATATTACTTTGAATGACTACTGAAATTATTTTTGCCTGTTCTTTATTTTTTTAAATATGGTGTGATCATTGGCCACTCTAGAATAGGCACACTCAATGTCTCGAAAAGTATTGACTTTATTCGGATATCTTTTTATAGAACGTTTAAGAAACAAGCAGCTCTATTATTTTGCGTAAATGATATTTTTTATCACTCTCTTTTTCGGGTGTAAAACGATGGTCAATCTGCGGAGAGCTATTCTTCTGGAATTTGATGAAATACTCTAGGCACAAGCACAATCGTTTATGACCGGCCGCGGTTCTAGTCATGACAATTTACGACCGCAAATTTGCTCCACCAAACAGACATCTTCACATTTTCTTGTTAAGTCAATACGTACTTTTAGTCCGTGGTTTTTCCTAGGCGCATTGAATTTTGCGTGAATGTTTTCCGTTGTTACTTAACACTCGTTTAGGCAGGTGGGTAGTACGAGTAAATACAAATTATATAATAAATAATGCGGCCACACGAGTACATCGTCAGTGCATGGTGCAGTTTTGCCGAATTTCGCACGAGCGAGCAAAGTTTTATAATATAATATTATTATTATTATTATTATTATAAACAGCTTGTATATTAATCTTTACAAATGCGTCATTTGCACTCTACAGCCGCCACCGCCGTGAGCAACGACTTTGCGAAAATCTTTGCAACGCCCCGAGGCTTTTAAGGTATATCCTAGTGTACAAGTAGTAACTGCTAAACTTCAGCACAGTTTTATACATAAACACACACGCACACGTACACGCACACGTACACGCACACATACACACACACACTTATGAAGATTTCACTAAGATTATATAATGTACACGGTTAGTATTACACGAATATATATATTTTTCCTAATTTTAATATCAACATAAGCCTGTTCATTTCCTAAGAGAAATTCATAAAATAAAAATATAAAAATAATAGTAGGAAGAGAAAATAATAATATTATAAAACATATTATAATTTATAGAATGGAAATTTAAAAAGCATTTTAAATTTTTAAAACAATTTCGAAATGTATACTTACGAGTTGTTTTTAAGCAACCCAATGTAACATCCCCTCTCTTCTCGACCGAACGAGATCTGTTTTTAACAAAATGTTTTTGAATGGAGTAAAATAAAAAAAAATTTAAAAAAAATACTAGAATAATGGGTCAGGTGCACTGTGCAGCCACTGTTATGGTAATTTAATATATACATGTTAACAACAGTATAAACAATTGCTTAAAAAACGATTCTGAGCAGAGTTCAGTTGATAGTGATGTTTTGTCAATAATATACACTCCATATTATAGTAAAATAATTAAATAAGCTCTGTTAAACATTATTAAAGGAAATATACAGATATTTCCTTTAATAATGTTTGTTTGATGTTGTATCGATATCCTTAGATTTCACATTTTCTGAAAAATCCCCAGGAAAATAGAGAAAAACGACTTCTCTAATGTACCACCCCAGTTAAATCTCCTTTCAGAAACATTGCTATCATTAAAAGTTGGAGCGAAATTGCTGGTAGATAAGTTGTCCACCGAAAAAAAAATCGTAATATTATATTTTTTATATTTCGTACATTTTTCCAAGAAAACTCTTGAGAAAATCGAAAAATGACCTCTCTAAGGTATCTCCCCACATCGATTTCCGGTAGATTATGACAGTAATTGCGATTGTATTCATGAAAAACAATAACCGTAAAAATCGATACCAGTGATAATACATCTTTAAGATATACGGGTGTATTTAAAATAGTTTATAATGCAGGTATAATATTATATGTTCATAATATTCATCTATCGTTGAAGTTGCTACACGTTAAAATCGGAGCAAGTCCTCTGGTGGAAAAATTGTCCGCAGAAAAAAATAAATAAATAAGCATCTTTGTATAACCATAAGCTTCTTTGCTTCATTCAGATTCTAAAATATTTACAAAGTAAATCGTTATTACAAAAATAATGATTATAAACGTAATTTTAGAATCTTAGTGTTTAGAATTTGTTAAGATGAGTTTTGGTTAGTATAAAATATTTAGATTTTTTCACGCAGCACCTTAAATAATGAGTTTTCACTTAATGGTACTTTTTTGAACTTAATTTTTGAAATTGTTAACACTTTTCTAAAGAAAAAAAAAATCACTGCAGTTTCAGATTGGTATTTTTTTTAACACTTTTGGTAACCGAAAAATTCGAATATTTTTAGGAAGTACTTAATTGTAATTGAATTTCTTCCAAGTAGTATTTTACTGTAATTTTTTTTTTTAAATAACAATAGGTAGTTCAGTCGTTTTAGATATATATTTTTCTGGAAATCTTTTTTACGGTAACTGAAAATGCTTCAATTCATTCACACCATACTCTAAAAGATGATAGTTTTCCGGCCGGTGGTATTTTATTGGAACAAATTGTCTACATTCCTGACAATTTGATTAAAAAAACTAACTACAAATAACGATACGTAAATATAACTTCTATCCGATTCTACAGAGTTATCTTGAAAAAAACGATTAATATATTACTGCTATATACTACTATAACGTTGCAAGTTTACCGAACTACGCTCAGAATCGTTTTCCGATTAAAATGGACTATCATTACTGTATCGGTATTTTAACTGAATTACATTTATACCTTTTGAACTTCACTACTCCATAACTTCACCGCAGGTCTACTCATAGTGTGAAATATCTCTAGTTGTTTTTTTTTAAATTATTTATATTTTTCGATGTGGCTTTGTAATAAATATAATATTAATAAATTGTTCATACACATTAAAAAAAAAAAAAAAAATAAATAAATAATAATAATAATAACATAAGCCTTGGTGTACTGAAATGTTCTGTTATTGTATAATTATTATTATGCGAAATGTTGACAGTTGTCACTGATATCAAGCACTGTACGAAGTACGCGTAAATAATAATATTCATCAAACTGGCTGTCGCATATCGTGTAAATTATAATAATATAAACGCATCGCAATTCAAAATAATATGTTTCATACAAATTAATTAAATGAAGGTAGGTATTATAAAGTACATAAATGCATAATACGTATCGAAATATTTGTAGGCATTTCCTAATCAGATATACCGACGTACAGTCGTTGAGTGATAAGTGCGGTATTATTATACACGTACTAAGATTAAATTATAATATTTTATATAAAACTTCATAGTACTGTTGATATTTTTTACGGAAACACGATGATTAATTTCATTTATATATTGAATCAAAGCCGTTAATTTTAAAATTGTATACTTTAGTTTTTAGATTCTGAGCGGAGCGAGGAATGTATTGGTTTTATAATGATGTTTATTACTTTTTATACTGTGTGTACACAAATTCTACCAGAAATTTCGTTCCAGTATATCAAGTGTTGCACATTTTTTGAAAGATGATTTTGGCTAGTTGGTACTTTAAGAAGGTCGTTTTTTGATTTTCCAAGCGGTTTTCATAATAATCGGGAAAAACAGGAAAATGTACGAAATACGTATTGTTTTTAATTTTGTTTATTGTTTTGATTCAGTTAAACATATTCACAGAAACATATTTTTCAATTAACCTACACTTGACATTTAAGAGGAATAGCTCTTCAAAGCATAGCGTCAAAAGGCTTAGATCGACCGCGCACAAACACGAATGTTCAAATAAATTGCACAGTCTAAGAACCTAATTAAACGTGTGAAAATAAATAAGAATAAAATTATTGAAATGCAAATAACTTTATTTGGCCCGAACTAATAATGTATAGTTATCAGTGATATCTAGTCATGTTAAGCACAAAATCAGCACAGAAACAACCGACGTATGATGCTGACGCGGTCGCACAAGAGACCAATTACGGTTTCCATTACTGCACAAGCTTTCAGCCGACGATCCAACAGCAAAACAAGCGTCGCACGCGTAGTCTACGGGTTGTTCGGAATCGTGTCGCCAAAACGCATTCGATAATTATAAGTTATTATCAAAAAACGAACAATAATATATAAATAAATTGAAACATACGAGCGGAGCGACCGATTGCGAAACGAATGTTGTATAATAATATACAGCTCGTCCGGATGTTATATATACGTACATTAATTCCCCAAACGCTTGTGATCATCATCGAATACGTTCGCGCGACAATAACACATCGTTGAGTCAACAAACAAATTCATCGTCGTGACGCGGACCGATAATGGCGGTGGCGGCGGAGGCGGAAGAGGAGACTAGAACACAGTCGTGAGTTACAAATCGCATTTCCTTTTACCCCTTCGAACATCACCGCCGTCGCCGCCCGTATAACTTGGCTCTACATACACACACACGAACAAACACACACACACAAACCGGGACAGGCGTACGCGCAGAAAAACGACAAGAACCCGCGATGCTGCTCTCGTCGTTTTTCTCATTGTCGGCGGTATATCCGATGATTTTATCCGAAAATATACGAAATCGTCAAATGGGGTCCGAAAACGCTTCGCGCTGAAATCCCGGTCTATTATACGTATAATACGTATATATACGAACGTTTGCGAACACCCGAACGATCGCACGTTTTTCGGCGACGTGTGACAAGAGAGGTTTATATAAGAGATATAAGAGGGGAAGAGAGAAAGAGGGAGAGAGAGAGAAAGAGAGAGATGAAAGCAATTTGTTTGCCCGGCGCAAATCGGATACTAATACGATTCGGCGTTCTCTCTCCGCCACCACAGCCGCTCGTCCGTTCGTATACCAGGGCGGCGGGAGATTAGAGAAGGGTTTAAGGGAGGGGAAATGTAGGGGAAAAAAGGCGACGGAAAAATAACGGGACGAATATAATAATATATATATATATATAAAGAAAACGGCGAAAAACGGTTTTACTTTTATCATATATATATGTATGTATCGAGAGAGAGAGAATAGGTAGGTTTATATATAGTGTTTTTCTCACGTAATTGTGCGCCAAATCGGGATGATTGGTCTGGATACCGTCGTCGAGTATCGAGACGACGACGTTTTTGCCGGTATAGCCTTTTTGCCAGGCCGGACCCATATTCATGTCGAAACCATCCAGAGCGCCGCCATTCTGGAAAAAAAAAATGTATATGTATATGTATAATATTTGTATAAAAAATGCACGTACGTATTGTAATTAAATATAGGTATATATTTGTTTGAGGAGAGAAAAAAAAAGTCGCGCGAGAGTTTAATAATGTCAACAGCAGCGGCAGGGAGAGAATGAGGAGGAAACTGCGTGTGAAATGGGTAAATAGCATTCCAATGCGCCCGACAGCACGCGTGCAGCTGCAGTTACCTATATATATAGTTATAATAGTAATATAATTTAATCATTATATTGAGCTGTAAATACGTGATGTTCGGTGCGAAAACCGAAATGTCCGATTTCCTGTCTCGCACGCCAGTGTACAAGGATGGGGAAAGGGATGATAATAATAATAATAATAATAATAATAATAATACAAATCTGTGTTAAATCGAACAATTCTCGGAGCGTTCCAAACGATGACGGGGAAATAAAAAAAAAATCCTGTCGGTTTTTAAAACGCGGCCCGTTCTTTGTCAATTTGTAGTTTTTTTTTTTATAACTAACCTATATGACGGTGGAATCCGGTATTTTAACCGTTTATCGGCCATGCGTCGAACAGTATATCGCCGTTATTATTTAAAAAAATTGTTTTAAAGTCTCAACTCTCAATTAAGAGCAGTCGAATTCGTTTCACGTTCGCCCAGCACGAATTAAAATCTAATAAAAATATTTAGTACTATTTTTTGCAATTCCTCATTAATAAATATATACTATACGAACTATTTGTCTACAAAATTCTAAGTTTAGTAAGATGAAAATAGAAAAATATAACCTAAAACTCTATGTTATAATTTTTATCGAAAATTTCAGTATTTTTTCAGGGTATTACGCTGGGCAAACTACATTTAACTACATACATATTTTATTTAATTGCAACAACGTTCAAATTCCAGTACACTGCAGTTTGTCGAGTGCGCTTATTCGTTAATATTGTATCTTTATAAAAATGTTCGTAGTGAAACCGAACAAAATATTTTTGAATACATTTCAGATTTCATAAAACTATAGTACAATATAGTAAAGTTACATAAAGAACGAAATAATTGAAAAATTAAAACAGTGACAGTAAATACATGATAACAATTAAATATTCTGCAGTTTCTTCACTTACAAAACGTTTAATGGAATATTCTTTTGATCATAATGTGAAGAAGAATGAATGTTTTATTCGAGAACCGCTCTACTATTTCTTAACTAAACCGTAATATCTTTGATTTCAGGAAAGGAGGGCTTTTTTTTATAATTTTCTAACGTAATCTGTTCTCGTTTACTTTTTGTTTCAAATTACCTAAATATATGTGTATTTTAATAAATGCTATACTAAAAATTAAAACGTCTTAAGTCACTATGATGTACCATTTGTTTGGTTACATAAAATGTGTAAGTCATATTTGTTATACAGCAATTTAGCATTTCTCAAAAGTAAGTTTGCATTTATTGAAAACTATACATAATTCTTATAATAGGTATACCTATTATTATTTTCGAAATGTACAAATATTATTAAATCAGAAGTATTTAATAATGATGGGGGTGGGGGAGTGCAAAGTAAATTATTTCTGAGGCTTTTTTAACACTATACATATTTAATGAGCTTTTTAGAATTCACGAACACGTCGTGTAATGTGAATATACCCGCCAGTCGTATCAGATTATTTCTGTTAAACATTTCGGGGAAATAAACGCGGGTGGTTACATTTATGGATTTTTAAATTATGAAACCGTCAGTGAAATTATTTACATATATTTAAAAATGTATTGATTTTACATGTCACAAGGTGATTCACTAAGCGTGCTCATCCCATTATTTTGGTTAAATTTTTCATAAATTCAAACTCTGATTGTTGGATTTTTAAGTGTAGTTAAAGGCGATATTTTTGAATGCTTAGATTTTTGATAATATTGAAGGAGGATCCTGTAGTAATATCAACTTTGTTTTTTTAAGTAAGAACCTATATTAAAAATGCCATTAATAGACAGAGTATTACTTCAAATAAATTTTGGTGTTAACAATATTAATTTCCGTCAACCTATTGATGAGATATTTCACATATAATTAAGGTAAAAAGAGAGTTGTAATATTATTTTTTTGTGATTTATCCTGCAATTCAGATTTTAATTTTAAAGAGGTTTTATATAAAATTTACGAGAAATTACAAAACATATAAAGGAATTTAAACACTTCAAGCGACACCATTGCATTCTTTCTTTGTAAACCTGTATAAAACATACACATTTAAGACTGATTTTCAATTGCTCCGATCGATAAACGATGACGTATTGAAGTTTACATTTTAATTCCCACGTTAAGTGTACGTGAGATAGGTCCATTTTTTTCAAATTTAAATCGTATAAAATAAATATTAAAATTGAATTGAAAAAAAAAAAATGCTCATTTTCATAGACGCTGAGCGCTGAATTTAAATCAATCAGAATAATTGAATGAAAACCGTCTAAATTGCTACGCAGAGTAAAGTAAGTACGTGTAAAATAAAATTAAAAAAAAAAATCGGTATCTATTATCTGATTTCCTTATGAGAACGTGCTGCGTTCCAAATTAGGCAATTTATTGTTAATTTATAATGAAATTTGATCAACTCAAATATATTTAAATCCACTTTTAAATACATTTACGAGTACTTATAACGTGTACGTATTTATTGTTTAATTGTAAAATTAACAAAGTTGTTTAGAAAAAAATTGTTTCACTTGGTCTAAACTACCCGAGCCACGTACTTAGTTAAGAAACTAAATTTTCACCATAAAACAATAACCAACTTCACCGCCCAACATTAATTTTGTTTTTTCGATATCATTATTACGAAAATGTTATTTGAGTTTGAAGATTTTAAAACTATCCGATTTTTAAACAATAATACATATTTTTTTTTGTATTATCAATATCGAAAAAATATCTCAAAAATAAACATCCAAAGTTGTACAGTTCAAGTTCCCCTTTTTTATGGCGATTTCTTAATTGCTTTTTAAGTCTATAATATCGAATAGTACATTTTCTCCACGTTAAAAAGTTTTCACAGTAGAATTAAGAGAGCAGTCTTAAAAGTTGATCTTTAGAAATTAAAACGGTGTTGACAAATTGAAAATTACATATTTCAATCAAGAAACTTCCATAAAACCGGAATCCACGAACGACGGAAATTGTCTTCGGTCGCCCCGGGAGTTCCGTTTTGGAGACGACTTTCGTTGTGAAAATACTCCTCACATTTGTGTGCACGATTTTGTTGACATTACAATAATAACATACCGATTGAGTGAGAGTGTCTATTGGGAACTTCACGATTTGATTTTACCCAAATAGAAACGAAACGCGAAACTGATTTTCATTCGTTTTACAATATGAAGGATATAATATGTGTACCGGGTACACATATTATACTTTGGGTACACTGTATCCAAAGTATCGTATAAAATAAATTCAATTTCCAATCAAAAGAGTGCTCTTTACATAAACTTTATAGTGATTTTTTTCATCAATTTACTCGTATATATACTCAGAAATCAATACTTAGTTATAAAAACAATGACGCGTTTTATAATCAAAGATAGTCGTTTTGATCAGATAGTTTAAAATTTATTTATACAAGTTTAAAAAATAATTGGATTCCGTTAACGATATCATATTGCACTTAAAAATTTTCTCAGTAAAAAAAAAAAAAAAACTAGGGGTATGTATTTTAATAAAACTACACCGATCGATAGGTGTATGCGTTACATTTTGAAATAATAAAATGTCAGACAAGAACAAAAAAATTTAAGTTCGGAATTATTTCGTATTATATAAAAATTATATATTATATAAATGTTATATTATAAATTATTATATTATTGTAAAATATTTTAAAATCGTGATGGATCGGTTAATTTAAAAAAATATTGACGACTTTCAACAAGTTCTTACCCAAAAACCATTGAAAATATTTTATAAAAAAAAAAAGGTTATTTAAAATAAAAAACTAATAAAATTTATATAGAAGTAATTTTATTAAATTTGCGAAATTTTCAATTTAGTTATAAGTACTAGAAGTTATTTAGGAAGAATAATGGCCGAAGTTAAAGAATTTGGAAGTCAAGGTTGTTATTTTACGTTACCAGTCTAAATCTAACTTTTTCATTCGAAAATAAAGAACTATTAGTAAAATCGTGAGTTATTCAGGATTTAAATCTAATAAGTTTAAAGTTATCGACAAAAATAACTTTTCAACTTGATTTTAGTTGAATCACTCACTCCAATACTTCTCACTCTGTAGTTAATATTGTGATAAACCGTTTTTATATTTGTAGAATTAACCCAGTGAAACCACGAATATTAACCACCGGAAAATTGCATAAAAGTAACACATAACAATAATACCACATTCGTAAATTATTACTAGAAAATTTTAACAAGGGAGAGGGGTGAGATTAATTAAGTGAAACTTTATCTCCTCCCACTACGCAGGTAACAAATATCGCTCAATAATCACTGCCCCACTGGTTTTAGACAAATTAAATCTGGCACTTCTAATGCACGTTTTGGGATAAAAACAAATACATTACTTACCAAATACCATTGTTCTTTGAAAAGTGGATCAGGAAACACGTTGTGAACCGAGTTACCAAGACGTCTGAACCCTTGAGAGACCTGTAATAACGGTCCACCCGACGTTTGCTGTGGATAAAATTCTGAAGAGCCCGCGAACACGGTCGCCGGCAAGTTGGATCCGGCGAAATCCCGTTTTCGTCTCTTTTTCTCGTGCTGTTGTTGAACCCAATGCACCTGGAAATATAATTAAAAGTTTTAATTACGTAATTGCATAGTAAATAAAAATGTCGAAAAACATCCACAAGTATATAAATGCAAATAAAACCACTTGAATATCGAATTAAAAATATATTAGGGCTGGAAAAAATATATCTAATATTGATTTCGAAAATACTGTCGCTAGTTTCAAAATAAATAAATATATAAATATGGTCTTAAACGATTAATCCAGTGGCAAAATCGTATATTTCTTCACCTTCAACAGCATCAGAAAACGCAACGAGTGAATATATTATCTCGTGTTTCAATAAGTTTCGTAGTAAAACATATTACACCAATATCTTTCTTTTTGAATACGAGTATTAATCCTTACGATAGATAAAAACCCTATTAAAAGCACTTTTTATGAATTGATAGTTGGAAAGTTATAAAATATAGGATATACAGGACAACTTGTACAATACTGTATGTAACGGTAAATTAATGCAACCATAACAACGATTCTGAGTAAAATAATTTATTATTCTTATTATAAGTCCTCGTTGATAACATAATTCGAATATCAACAAAAATCGAAAATCGACAACAAACAACAACATATAGCTAACAATTTTAATAAATGTTACAAATAAACTACCGGCGAAAATTTCATAACTTTTAAAATATGATATGAAAAACAAAAGCATTTTTTATTAAAAGTGTTTTGGAGAAAAAAATTAATCTTTGCAAAATTAATAGATTCTGCATTGTACTCAGAACCTATACTCTACAAGAATACTGATGACGCATGACGGAAGGATATAATTTAACGAGTTTTTGTGGTTTAAAGCTTTTAAATTTGATTTTTTTTTTTTTTATATACCGATATTTTAAGATGGTTTTTCTTAAACCCTCAAGTCTGTTGAAATGACAAACGAACGAAGATGGGCTATTCGTAGTCATTTTTCCAGAAAAAGGATAATAATAAAAGATAATTTAAACATATTTACTTTAATACTATGTCATGTATGAGTTTCATTATGTACATTCAATACGTTATAAATGTGAAAAATGTACAAAAATCAATAAAGTCCTGGGCGGTCCTGATGTTTTTTTTTATCATAAACCAATTAAGTTCGTTGATTTATTGATAAATTAAACATTCGAGAGGAGAGGGGGATGCATTGGCCTATTCTATTCCTCCCACTGGTAAAAGCATACGAATGTACCTAAATAAATCATCGAAGTTTAAAAAAAAAAAAAATATCAAATTTTACATTATCCATTGACATAGGTAGAGAGATCTGTATAAGCCGATAACTCCTGGCCCTGCCCGTCCCAGGTAAATTGTAAAAAAATCCGGCCCAGCCCGGTATTTTGTGTATACGTACAAATAAAAGTCCAACCCAGTATATTATTAGCGTGGAAAATCCCGGCCTAGTTTAAATTTTTTTTTAAAATCCCGACCCGGCTTGACTTAGGTTTTTAATGACGTATGAAAGTCCGGCTTGGACTTTTTCTAATTTTTGGCTATCATTTTCGAATAACTGTACCACATTGGTCGTATTCTAATAGGACTAGTGGTATTATGGTATTAGATAAAACATAAAAATATAAGTAATGACCAGTATGTTTTTACAAAAAAAAAAAAACTCGGCCCCAATTAAATTTAAAATTTAAAAGTCCTTGAAGATCTTTAGTAGATACCAAAGATTTGTGTTATTTTTTCTTTAAGTAATTAAAAACCACATAAATTAAAATACAAAAATGATCTAGATAACATGTGCATACAGTGTTAAACGGATCGGCATAAAGCTGTGCAGTTTTCAATGTAATAAGAATTTCGATAAAAAAAAATATTTAGTACCTATATAAAACTATTTTAAAAAATCCACGTCTAACGAAATTTAATAGTTTTTATCATATATATACAGAAGAACATGCTTGGTTTCTTTTTTTACATAATTAAATGCTTTTGTAAGCCAGAAGCAAAAAATTAATTTAAATAATAATAATAATGATAAAACACATTTTAAGCAATCAATAATCTAAAACAACAAGATGAGTGTTGTTTTTTATAGTTATGTAGCTTCACGGTTGGAATAAAGAAAAAAAAAACTTTAGGGAAATTGAATGAGGTTGATAAAACTTTAATTAACATTTTCGGGAGAGGGGGGAGAGGGAAATAAACACATCATTTTTAAGAAACAATATGGTTGAAAGGAAAAAAAAATACTAAGAAAAACGTGAATTCCTAGTGGTAAGTAAAATAATAATAATTAAAAGGTATTATTATCTTTTTACATAAACTGTAAATAATTTAAACTTAAACTAAAACACAAACTGTTCAATCAAGATCAAGGGCGTTCATCTTCAAAAATCGAGTAAAGGGAAATGTTTTGTTCTTACTCACGATTTTAAATAATATTGAATTTTTTTTATTGCTGACCTGTTACCATTTCCTTCTATCGCAAAATAACGATGGCGATCTAAAATCTTCTTTCAAAAATCTCCCAAAAATACTTATGGGTATTTCTTGAATCCTGAAAAATATCAGGGGAAACGATAAATACTGCAGATAGAAATCTTACTGATTTTTCATCCCAATATAGAGAGCGTAGCCGAAACTATACACCGAATCCTCTTCGAGACACCCTGTTTACAGTTTTAAAGCGAATGACGTAACTAAAACAGCAAACTAGAAGGAAACCGTTGTCATCAGCTGGAAAACGTTTTCCTCGTTTTCCAACGCTATCTGAAACGCAGGAAAAAACCCCGGTTCACAATATAAATTCGCTTTTCGTTTTACTCACACGAAAATACGCGCTTTATTGAAATATACTGCAGTCGAAAGAAAAGAAAAATCGGTACTTATATAATATACAGAGTGTATCTACAGATATGTCAATTTCCTATTATTATATTTTTCGAGATTATTACGTAGAGAATTTTTAAATCCCGCAGATACACCTGGGATACAGTCTGACCAATGTAAAACGCTATCATAAAACGCAATTAAACATACCAGTTTTATTACGATTATTATTACTTACTAGTTCGAATAACGACAGCGGTAAGAGTCGTCACTGGTGGTCGTGGAGTTATTATAATAATTTTCGATAGTCGTCATCGAATACGGAGGAAGGGTGTATGTAAGAAGAAAAATAAAATTACGAAGCGATCGAGAATAGTCTTTCGAAGTTCATCTGGTAAAGGTTTATGGATGGACAATGGCCGACCGTATAACGCATTATGATTGAATCATTCAAATTTCAAAGTTTTTTCCAAACAAAACAACGTAATTTTAAATTCTCAGCAGAAAGACAAATATATTTGTTTTACAATGATGTTTTTTCTGTTTCCTAATAAATAGATAAAACGGGAAAAAAGTGCAGGAAAAACATGAAAATAAGTACAATATTAAACAAATAAATATTATATTAATATTATTAAAGAAAATATATATAATGCATATGTAATTATTTTACCATAGTATGACAATTATATATTGTTGACAAAGCAACACTATTAACCGAACTTCGATCAGCAACGTTTTTCATTAGTAACGTGATTAAACGTTACGTACAGATAAAAATATTTCCCCTCAACCTTCCCAACTATTCACCTACATCAGTGACTACACCCACGTGCGAAATATGTTCGTCTTTTTTTTCTCTTTTATAAGATCAATACATTTTGTCTCGACAACATAATAATAATATTATTATTGGGATAACGTTTACAGTTAACATTAACACGTATTACAGTATTATATTATTTTGTTATTGATAAGAATAAAACCACCAACAGGAAAATACAATTCGAAAATATAAAACGGAGGCGCGTTCAATAGTGATAAGCCGAGTCCATTTGCTACATAACTATAGGCTTTTTAAGTAAATCTACAAAGCAACAAAAGAAACATAAATTCTTAAATACGGTCGATTTCCACAAGATTTCTTCATCTAGACAGCTGACCCGCGTGTACGCGAAAAATACGATTACGTTTTGGCTTGTATTGGGAAAAACGATTTGTGCCGCCAGCACGCGATTTTTATCCTTATACTGTAAAGACGTAAACGGAAAACTACTTTTCAGTATTGATTTTTCGGTCAACTGATGACGGGTCGAGTTATTATATTATTGTCAAAATTTCGGCTTCCGAAAAATTCGACAGGATAAAATCTAATTTAAAAAAAAAAAAATTAAAAGAAAAAAGATCTGATACTGATGATGGGTTTACCACTGTTGTAAATGTTAGAATTTGGGAAAGTAAGACGTGTTAAGTTATATTTAATTGACATTTGCACGCAACGAGAAATTATTGCGAACGAAATACGGTCGAAATGAAAGTACGGTTGAACATGTTTTCAAATACCGTAATTTTTTACGATTTTCATCAAACCGAAATGACACTTTATATTATTTGTCGTGTACACTACACGAAAACTGTGGGCTTTCTCACCGCGACTAGTACGTCGATAGCTGTATTGTTACCAACTACTTACATATACATAGTGTGCTCGGCAATATTCCGATACACATTTGTTATCTTTTTATTACGTCGAAAAACAATAATATCGTGCCGGTTATTTTAATATGGTTGTATTGTATCGAATAAAAACAATGCGGTGCACGGCGCGAGAACGTGGCCAGAAACATAAGAAACAAATCGAAAATGATTCGCGCAGACGACGATTAGATAACGACGACGACGATGACTAAGCGTTAACAACATTTATATAGTTGAAGGCGATTAACACATTGCCGGCAGTATGATAACTGGAAGGTCACTAGCGTGTGACGACTGGAATTCCGGATAATCGGGGCTTATCGTTCGCGCTAGTGGTTTTAAACATCTTACGAACAGCGACCATTTATAATTATTTCGTTCGTCGGGTAAAACAACCCCTTCAAAAATTGTTTAAAAGAACCTGAAAGCTACAATACACAACAGGGATGGCCAGACGGCCGATCTCGATTGGTCAGTAGACCACGAACAATTTAAATGTCGGTCTCTCTTTTGTTAGAATTAATACTTTTGTATTTAGTAAATAAACATTAATTTCCGATCATTTTTATCCTAATAAATTATCAATACTTTGCTGTAAATTTATCAATTAATACAATTCAACAGCGATTATACTGGCAATTGTATTTACAATAATATTATATTAGTCTTAAGAATATAGTGTGATGAAAAACATTGTTTTAAATACATATTCAAGGTTTATTATTTGTACATGTATGTTTATTATTAATATTTATTGGGTGATTTATAGTGATACATTTTTTTTTAAGGGGTCGATCCTTAAAGGAAAAATATATTATTAGTAGATTTCTACCAAAAAGGGTCTGGCCACCTCTGTCGTACAGTGATACACATGAAACGTGTGGTTTTTCGCGAACGCTTAACTATTACTCGAGACCCCTTTGCGTGTCACGACCCCCGAGTTGAAAACCACCTCCGGTTTAGCCGGCCACCGGTCGAGTTGCGGTGCGTATCGATTCGAGTATTGCAAAAGTCGCAGTTAAACTTGATTGTAAACAAAATAATACAAATCACGTTATACGTTATAGTTCAACCATCGCCATGTCTGCAGAAACAAAGTAAATGATTGCATTTCGAAAAGCAGTGCGTTCTATTTCTGAAGTTTTCGCGTGGCGGGCCATTGGAAATATATTGCGACGACGAGGTAAAATAGACAAATGCGGACTGAGTACCGGACGTTTAGAAAAAGGAAATAAAGAGCGTCGGGAGCGATCAGTAGAGAATCGCGTGGCAACGATCCACGGGAAGTTAAACGCGAGAACAGTCGGGCACCGAAGCAATTTGATGAACTTTACGACGTGCTCAATTCGAGAGCAACACGTAACGACAATCGCATGCGCGCGCAGCAGCTCTACCGGCCGGGCCGTGATGACGTTGCGGCGGTGTAGCGGAGGCGGGAGGCCAACGCGCCAGCACATGACAAATATTTGCTTTACCGGCGCTGACGTCTGCCACCGGCTTCTCTGTCGGACTGCCGGGAAACGTTTGCGCGTAACCGATCGCTGGCGTTTAGTGGCTGGCGGCCTCGACCGTTACGCCTCTACGATCGATACACTGTCTGACGACAGCGGCTGACAAGACGGAGCCCCCGTCACGGACGACACAGAAGCGAACACTACGGCAACAGTCGGAGGGTACGGGGACGACACGCGGACGTACAATAACAATAACAATAATACAGAATAAAAGGAGAGGAAAGAGGGATGGGAATAAGGGGGGGGGGGGTCGGCGTGCGGTCATTTCTATCAGTGTATAGTGTATCTCGAATTATATACCGCGAAACAAATATTCGGCGACGCAGTTCCGGAATTCGGTTCAATACTCGACACGTTTTCCGTTTCGGGCGGATAACCTAAATCGCGAGATTTCGAGTGTGCGTGGGAGACTAAAATAACATCCGATAATAATCGAAATATTTTTCGACGCGAAAACACAAAATTGTTATCTTATTATACTATCGACCGCCGAGCCCCGCCGGTCCGCGCGTCGTATTATGATATTTACGCGCTCGTAAAAATAATAAAGAAATATTTATAGTCTGCTGACCGACGATAAGCGGCAACAATAACGACGACGGAGAAAAATCACTCGAAGACATTTTTTTTTTTTGTTTTATTTTTATTTTTTATTTTTCATCCCCGAAAACAGGTCGACCGTACCGTGAAATTTAAATAATAATATTATTCTTCGCGAACACCGCAGCTGGGGTAAAGTGCGGGAACAAACAGCGCACGTCCTGTTGATTTACCCTTCGAAATACGCGTATAAAGTTGTATTATTAAACATTGAGAGTGCCGATACCCAGAGCCGATCTATTGAATTATAAAGTTTTCCAAAAAAAATATCCGTTGTATATGTTTCGGGCAATTCAAAATAATGAACTTTGATATATATAGTATGTTTACGGTAAATAAGCGACTGGAAAGCTTACCGTCAGGGATCAGTCTTTGAGACATGAGATAATATTTAATAGCTAAACAGACAACCCAACGGGATAATAACGGTATAATAAAACGGAGGAAAAATACACGACGGGAAATTTGAACGTGATGATTAGGAACAAGACGCGTCTGCTATACATTTTTAAATGCCCCCGCTCTGCCAATGTATCGGTTAAATACGTAGAAATCGCGACACAGATCGCTGCATATCGGGAAAGAAACGAAGGTAATACGCAAAGCTACAGACCGATTAAAAAAACAAACATGATAATATTATCATACGTATATGTGCGATAAACTATAGCATTTGTATAACAAATATATCGAGTCTCCTGCGAGGTAGATTGAGTAGATGAAAACAAAATAAGAGAGCGCAAAGGTGAATTTCTCGATGTGAAAACAAACGGGATCGGACCCGGGAAACGGTATAAATTTTCATATTATACCACGGAACGGGCAGTTTCTTATACAATTCGTTTCGACAGCCAATTCTTCCAATTGCTCACGTGCACTTAGCGATAAAAGCTTCTTATTTTCATTTATTAAATGGATAATGCGAAAATCTAACATGAATACAAAAATAGCGAGAGATTATAACCGTACACTTATATTATATAGAGCTGGAACGTTTGTTTATTCGTGAAAATCTCAAAAATTATTGGATTGATTTTCAAAATGACTATAAACATAACTATTATTTTTTTTAGATTTAAACGCCGAAAATTATACTAACACCGATTTGTATCATACTATTAAATTCACTGAATATGACCTTGGCAAAGTAAATATGTTAGCACAGTGACGTTCATATTATATTCGACAATCTCACCTTATCAACCACAATAATTTGTTTTGCATTTTTCTTTGTTTTTTTTTTTTTTTGTTTTGTTTGTATAAAGCTGTCCGATGTCTTGAATTACTGAGGTATACCTTCCCGTATTTCCTAGTGACTCACAGTTTAGACAACGGTTCTGTTTTCTACCCTGGTACAATTAAAACCGTTTTCTCCCAGTAATTGATTTTTTTTTNCGTTCATATTATATTCGACAATCTCACCTTATCAACCACAATAATTTGTTTTGCATTTTTCTTTGTTTTTTTTTTTTTTTTTTTTTTTTTTTTTTTGTTTTTTTTGTATAAAGCTGTCCGATGTCTTGAATTACTGAGGTATACCTTTCCATATTTCCTAGTGACTCACAGTTCAGATAACGGTTCTGTTTTCTACCCTGGTACAATTAAAACCGTTTTCTCCCAGTAATTGATTTTTTTTTTATTAAATAGTACGTTCAACAACTAATCAAACGTACTTTACAACAATTAATATTTAATTTTACTCTTATAAAAATATACAGAGTTACAGAGTACTATACTGGACCGATTTTTAATTTTTTAACGAATAATACTGAAAATATTATCTACAGCTGTTATTTTATAAGCAAGTTTATAAGTTAGTTTTTGAAGACTTGACATTAGTTAATATTATTATTATTATTGTTAAGTTGTCACGGGTAAGGAAGTACTATTTAAAAAAAAAAAAAATACGGCAATGAAAATGACGAGTCACGAAGAAAGAAATTATAATTTGTTTTTTATTTTTTTTAAATAATATTATCATTCAATACTGTGCACAGGCAAAGTTGTTGTGTGGAACATATAGTATTATATAGTAGATGTTTTAAATTAGTTAAAAAAAAAAAAATAATAAATAATAAATAACGAAGTTGCGCGTGAAACTTTATGAGCATATGTTTATAATAACTCTGAAAAAAAAAATGTTTTAAACAAAAAAAAAAAAAAAAAAACAAAAACATCATTATAAACACAACATAATAATAAAATATAATAGAACACTCGTCCTGTTAAAAGAATCCAAATTGCATAACACGGACAACTCGAGGAGGGGAAGGAATGCTATGTCAAATCACAGTCCACAAGCACCAAACATGAAAATCACTAAAATGACACTATCTAAATTAACTATAATACTCTTCAGAGATCAATGGCACAATTTCATTTGCCGCTGTATAGTAACATACTAGTTAACTATATTAATGAACGAGAAATGTATAGCTACGTTAATATTTTGTAATTAATTATAATAATAAGAATAACATTTAACAAAAAAAAAAAAAAAAATGTGTACGGAACAATGCAGCTAAGGTGAACATTTTTATTTTTTAAATTTAATAAATAAAATATTTTGCCAGCAAAAACAGACTAATACAAATTACAGGCATTTTTTAAACAATTAAAAACGGGTGGTTTATCTCGCCGTTTTAACAAACATAGTTTTCATTTTTAATAATATTTTTCAAATTTCGTCAGACATCATACATTAATTTCAAATTAAAAACATTTTATATAAATATATGTATATGTCGCGTGTTCAGTACCGAAATACACATGATCAGATAAATTTTAAATTGTTAACCCTTTCGGTACGCGTTACGAATATCATGGTTTGCAGGATAGTTTTATTTCATAATGCGGAAAGCGTAATAAGTCCAGTGTAATCATACTTTGATAATAATACAATTTAAATTTCTAAAAAAAAAAAAAAAACAAACAAACTTTTGTCACGAAAGGGGTGAACGTATACGACGAAAAAAAGACCGACAATGATATGTTTTGAGACAATATAATACAATTAGGTAAACTATTTTGAAAGTACAGAATTTTCATACATATGCTTATAATAACATCTAGGTATACTATAATATTTTCATCTTCTAGAATCGATATGTATTTATACATTACATTTATTTATTTATTGACATAAGTCTTTAGTAAAATTGTTCTATTCTATAAAGGCTGTCCCACGAAGGTATCTCCAGAGATAATAAAGATCGTCAAATTTAGTTATTTTAATAATAAAAAAAAATTTGATTATTTTATTTATATCCTGAAGGGTAGATCTTTGTGGAACAGCCTGTATAATATATTAATATATTATGGATTACAATGAAGTTAGATTAAGAACTCATGGGCTCCCATACCAGCATGTTCAATGGGGCCCATTATCTTCTTGAGAGAAAAAAAAATAACCGTTTAAACCTAACCTAACCGCTTTAAATTTGTACAGCGACGTTAGAAATTATATAATAATTATAAATTATTTAATTTATACAAGTTTTTTTCATACCAATTGATAGACGACACGTGGAGACATGTTTTGTTTATGCATGAACGGAGTATGTAATTTTTTTTTCATTTGTATTGTAGATTCTTATTTGAGCTATGATGCTTTTATGTAGTGTTACCACGATGTTGTAGTTTTTTTTCGCCAGAAACCGCATTTTTGGTTGGAAAAAATTCTCCGAATTTTTCACGCAATACTTTTAAATATGCGAATTTTTAATCCGAACAAATGTTTAAAATTCCTAACACTGTTTCTTAAGCAATTTAGAGAAAAAAAAAATATACTCCAACAACAATTGCTAATGTTGATACATCGCGGTTCACGTTTTATCGATTTCTAGGTTACCTTGGGGATTTGGCGGTAAAAAACCACCACTAAAACACCAAAAAAAAAAAAATACCTTACCGATTTGCGCTAAGAATCATTTATCGAAAGTAATGAGCTATCGCTGCTTTCGGTATATAACCTATATCGTCCTGCAATTCATCTACCATATTAAATCACGGTACATAAATGTTACCTACAGTAACGGCCAATATATTCGCCATTGTTTTCATTTATTTACTATACGTGTATGTATATTATTTTTTAGACAATTTTTTACGAAAATCAAAATAATATATCTCGAAATGTTCGTATACGGTTCAAATAGTAAAAACTATATAAAAAATGGAGTAAACTCTGATTTGAGGTAAAAATAAAAAAAAAAAATAGTGTGTATGACACGACAGTACGAGATATAATATTGTATAAAAAAAAAGATGTTATTTCGAAAAAAAAGGCACACTGCCGGTGTCAAATTATTTTCAATTCGGATTTTCGATGGGAATGAAGTTTTTTTTTATTATTTTTTTTTTCTTCGTGGCGGCTCGTCGGAAAAGAAAATACAACTTATACGAAAATTCCGAACCGTTGTTGCGGTGCCAAAAATGGTTGTAGTAAAAACACGACGACGTGTAAGCGAGTTAGTGAATGGTAGGGAAGGGAAGGGAGAAAAAGTGAATCCAATAAAAACGGCGAAACGTCAAAAACGACAAAAAAGTATATGCGACCAAATTCGACTGACAATAAATACACAAATAATATATATATTTTTATTTTTTGTTGAAAGAACAGCCGTCGTGACAGCAGCAGCAGGACGACGGAGAGAAACGAAAAATTCCCGTACAAGGTCGTGTCTCGACATTTTCAAAAGGCCCAGATAACGGCGATTACAAAAAGGAATGTTTATTAAATTCAATCGATTGTTATTTCTCCCTTTTTTTCCTTCCACCGCCACCAATTATCGTCGACTGGCCCTTTTATCCGCACAAACTCACGGGTTTTCGGCAAAATACCATCGACCGTTCGGGGGAATGTATACGTTTTGCAGTGGTATTGTGTGTGTGTTTTAAATTTGTTTTCTTTCGGTCCGTTAACAGATTTTTTTTACATTCCGCTGATTTTGTCTTCATATCAAATAATTCCACTACACACTACGGGTATATTTAAACGCATAATCAAATCTATAATTCGTATATTTTCGATACCTAACGAGTTAAATATGAGATCGTCTGAAAAAAAAAATAAATATTTTTCATGTCTACGCGTTTTATAAGAGGTTTTATAACTACTTACAAAAAAAAAAAAAATCCCTTTAAATCATTACACCATATGACCGCGGGGGCGCGTGACGTTCACTTAAAAATAAATACATCATTATACGCGTTGTTTCGCGGGAAATCGATTTACGAACACGTCTGCAAAACGAAACGTAATATAATAAACTACAACAGAGAAATATTTTCTCCGGGTAGGTATAAAACCTATATATCGTTGCGTATATATATTTTCAGTTTAAAAAAAAAAATTAAAAGGTAAGCTATTTCTCTATATACAGGTTAACTGTTACGTATACGTGTTATATTTTTGCGAAAGTTATCGTTATCGTTATTTAGTTTGACCGTTTTTCGACGACGACGGTCCAGTAACTCGTATTAGGGGATTTTCGAAACTTATATAAAGGACGCGTAACTATAAAGATGATAATTGAAAACGTCAAATCCTCTCGGATACCGCCAGTGTACCGCTATATTGTTTTTCAATGATAGTGACGGCGGCAGCAGGACGAGCACTGTAAAGGGAAGACACAAAGGCGATCGTCCAGCACCTATACTCATGACGATTAATTTGTCCTTTTCCGCGTGACGTCGCCAAATACCGCGCAATTCGTTCGACGACAAGGAAATACTTCTTGGCAGGCCCAATTAAAAAAAAAAATACCAGACCCCTTCTTTCATGACGAAAGAAGCAGAGGGAGAAAAAGAATCAAAGGGCGATTAGTTACATATACTAACGCACGCACACACACGCACAGGCACACGTACATACATACGTACGTACGTAGATACATATATATATATATATTTATATCTCGCAACGGTAGTCGTATAAATCATGGATCAGGAACGCATCTTGAGATTTTCATCACGAAAACAAACGGGAGACGAGTACCCTGACATTTTTTCGCGAAACGTCAACCGCGCTCAAAATTGCGGTAAAGACCAAAGTCTAAACGCTAAAAACAAAATCCTCTTTATCATTGATAATGCAATTGGTATTCCCATTGTATACTTTAAAACGAAGTTGATAATAACACCGCTAATCATAATAAATAACGACAGAAACACACTATTGTTTATATAATAAACCAGACCGATTGAAACCTTCATCGTCCAAACGTTACGCCGTTCAATTGAATTTTCAATTCACAAGCATTTGCTGATTCAATATCAAATCCGCGTTAATTTTTTCCAATTTGTCGCCTCATTGATTTCCTATTGCGATATTTTACTCTCTATTCGCTCGGCTTTCCCAAGAAAACAGAGATTGGAATTTAAAAAAATGAAAATTCCAATATTTCGCGAAAATCACCTTCCCACCATACCCCAACTATTCTCAGAATACTCCAGAAATTTGTGTAAATTAACCGTGCCAGTACCTTCAAAACAGTTTAAATACGTATTTTATTATTATTATTATTATTATTATTATTATTATTATTATTTATACGCGTACATAAATTATATTACCAGATTTATTATACACGCACGGTGTCTATAATAATAAACGGTTTGAACGTTTCATTTTATTTATGACGGCGTGGAAAGCTCGTGATTTTATCGCCCGCGCAGACGGTGTCGCTGTCGTCTCACACGACGACGACCGCGATTTCCTTTGTGCGATGCGTTCGGTGCGCGGCCGTTATTGCCGTTGGAGAGCGCGTGTTCCTTCCCCTGACCACACGGAGGTGATAGGTAGAGGGGAGAGGAGGAGGAGACAGAGGTAGGATCTGGAACGCCTCGTATGCGATCGTATTCACGTCATTTATTTTGCGCGCGTACGCGACAACAAAGACGGGTCGCGGACCGAGGCACAGCGCCAAAATCGCCGGGCGGCCCCGCTCGGTGAACCTGCCGCGCAGCCGGTAATGAACCGGAAAATGCGACGAGGACGAGACGAAAAAAAACCGTTACCGTATATAATAACATTGTGCGGAAAGGCCGAACGCCGCCGCCGTCATCTACACCGGAGGGGCCGGGTTTAACACGCGCCCGACCCGTATTGTAATAATAATAATGATAACAGTTATAATGATAACAATGATAATAATAATAATAATAATGATATTATTATTATATATTATTATCATCATTTGGCCGGGATAACAATGGTCTGAGCGTTTGTCCGCTATATACGGTACGCCGCCGCGGGGCCAGCCGTTATCGTCCCTTATACACGAAATACGGGATAAAGGACGGAAAAGAGAAGGGGAGCGTGCTGGCATTCTGCGTAAGCTAATTTATCGGAGGGACGTATTATTATTATTATTATTATTATTACAGGGATGCGCACAAAATTCTGACAACCCCAGCATAGGGAAAAAGGTTTTCCGTCCGTGTCTCGACATGCAAGTATACATACCAACCTGTATAAAGTCTGTGATACGCATCGTTCACTTACCAGATCCGTTTTTTATGATTTTTTTCCCGCGGTAAACGATTATTTGGTTAGTAAAAATACTCCAAATATTCATCTAAGGTATTTAAAGTTGCGAATTTTCACTCGGCGTTACTTGATTTGTAACATTTTTCTAGACTACCAACTTACAAAAACGACTATGAATCGGAATGTGTTTTGTTCGTGTCCGAGTTCATGTAATTAGCTACAGGAGGAAACACGACTAATGCAGTTTAACTATAATAATAAAACTTTATCAGTTTAAAAAGATCTGTTTAGAATCGTTTTTTTTTTTTCAATAATTTATCATTAAAATTCTTAGTACTTTTTCTATGAAACACATGAGACAAAAATAACAATACATTATTTTTTTTCGGGACAGAGCATCCTTTTACTGTGTTTAATAGTGTTTCATGGTGAAAGAAAATCTACTAATGTAATAATTACCAACGCAGCAGCTTTCAGTCAACCAAACTCTACAATTTGGAATCGTTATTTGTATATAGTTTGAAATGATTTATCATTACTTTAAAATAAACTAAATTAATTATCTACATGAATTATATCAACTCCCACTCAGTCGATAAATAATCCCATTTTTTTTTTTTTTTACGATACCCAAATACATGTTCGATTTGAATTTGGATAGTTACGATTCCGTGTTTATATATTCATACTAGCAGGGAACATGAATGATTATCGCATTATAATACGTAAACTTTGCGACGTAAAACGGGCAATCGTGTTGTGATTTAATATTTTTCCCTCGAGAAAAAAAATCTGAAAAAAAAAAATACGAAGTCGTGTTACGGTTCTATAAAATATCGCTTGCCCACATACCAACGTCACGAGGCTGCCGCCGCAACCACCGTCTGTAGGCGGTTACCACGCCCCGCCGTCCACCCAGGAGCCTTATAATTTATTTCTGATTTTCCTTTAAAATTAAAATAACAACTTACAAAAATAAACCACAATTTTTAAAATATATGACTTTCGAGGTCTTCAGCTAATTATTTCAGCTAATTATTTATGTGATAATACAAGACACTATGCGAGTTTAATATATTATAGTAAGTGTAACAATGAATTTTCTTTTGATTTTCAACCTCTGTTGCAATATGACAATAATAACATATTTTATAATATACAAAGTGATTTTCATGAACTAAGTAATGATATTATATACTTCACGTAAATTTGATATTGTGGCGGGGTTTTCAGGTATTTATTTATAATTTATACATAATCGTTTAATGTGCCTCATCGTTAACTAACATTTGTTCTCTCTATCTGTATCGCTCGTCGTGTAGCAAAAAAGAAAAAAAAAAGAAAAGACATTACGCATTTCTACAATATTTAATCTCTGGTCGAGTCTAGGCCTATTATACACTTTAGAAAGAAAAATATTCGTTATAAAATTCTTTGGATTTTCGAAAAGCTTGTTAAATTTTTAATGTTTTAATACCTTCTTAAAGGTTAAAATTAAGAGAAATTTAAAACAAGCATATACAAATGAAAATATTAATATTAAAGAAAATAAAAGTTATCTGAAGGGTTCGTAGAAAATACTCTTCTTTGTAATAAGTAAAACAGATATTCTGACTTCAAACTCAACCGGAGGGTTTTGATCGTGGAATTATGGAATGACGTTTTCGCTATAGTCGTGCGAAACAGATGGAGAGAATAAATTATGGTGACCAGATACCTTAACGATCGCATTTAAAAATATTATTGAAATTCTGCTCACTGAATGAGTGAGTAAAAAATCTTAAACACGATATCAAACCACAACTTTAATCTTCAATTCTATAACAGGATTAATGTGTATTTTCAAACCATAAACATTGTTCGTTCTTCTTAAAATCAAAAATCAATAATAAGAACGTTACGAAATAAATAATTTTCACTTAAATGTTCGTGTGGAATATTCGTATACGATATAAATATAATGACTAAATATGTAACTAAAAATTGAATAACATGTTATCCAAAAACGAAATACAATGGCATAAAGGATTAAATAATTTTGAATCAGATAATCGGCCATTTTGATAATAATAATCATATTATATCGGCAACGTGAAACGAGAAAAAAAGTTTTTTTTTTTTTTTTTAAAACAAAAATGTATTTTTATATAGAAGTTTTTTATTCAATGTACACTTTTATATAAAATATATACATCGCATCTCTTTGATCCCGTTTTTCGCACAGTTAACGTCTCACGATACTGCAGCACATCACGTTACACTCACTTATACGGTGAAGTATAGACAAATCGGAATTTACGACGACAAAATAAAAAAAAAAACAAACAAACAAACAAAGGTATCAAAGAAAACAGTTGAGATTTTGTTTTTGTTTTTTTGTTTACAATTTTTAAATATTATTCGTGTCTGTATATAAATAAACGAGGAGGTGATAATATACGCTGCAATAGTCTACCGAAAATCAATAATATAAAAGTATTTGTCGAGATTAGGAATGAGTGTGTGATAAAAAATAACGGTAAATGAAATATTATACATATGTATACTGACAAGCGCTAGGGAAACTGAGGAGAGAAGACACAGAGAGTACACAAGGTGGATATCGGCAGTAATGAGAAAAACACTTTAAAATGAGTATCTGGATATTCAATACTCGATACATTGATTTCAGTATCGCAATACAAGAAACTCGATGCTCAACACATATCGCGATAAAGATAAGATGAAATTGTGTTTATACAATAATGTCTGATCCTGAATAAATCTGTGGTGTGAAAACGGTATAGTTAAATAAACGGATTACACATAAGGAGATTACAGATCAAGAACATACATATTCATAATATTCAATTAAACAAGTATATAAAAACGACAACGTCAGGTAGAAAAATTACTTTGGAGTAATGCGATATTTGACCAAACGAAACGCCCACCACCCGAGTAAAACATTCATTGCGGTTGAAAGTTTGCTTTGTTTTTGTTTTTAATAAAAATATCAATCATTGTCATCGCCGCGAGATTTGGTTAGTTGCACCATCGCTCCGCTATACCTTTATATATATAATATAAATGTTATCATTTCGATGTACAAGGTCCGTGGTTTTTTGTTATTTAATATTATATTAGCGTATACGCAATGAGCTTAATATTATTATTATAATTTTGTTATCCCCGAAATACAGTGATTGTTTCGAGTTTAATTTTACTTTTTCGGTACCTAATCTGATTATTATATGGTTTTTGAGTTTACGATTAATCCGCCAGAGCTTTGTTTTTGTTATTTAATAATATTTATCAAAAAAAAAAAGAAAAAAAGGGTAGGTTAATAACGAACAAATATAGATAGTACTTTGAGCCTTTAAATATTATGATTACAAACTATAATTAAAATTTCAAAACGAATAAATAATACGCGGCTTTATAATAATAATTTAATCTGGTTTTTTGAACTACAAGAAGGTAAGAAGAATAAAATTAAAAAATGACAAGACAATCAAACTAAAACGATTGTACATAAACATACAAAAAAAAGCGTATGTTTTGATATTGCAATACATACCAAAATGAGGTTATTTTGAACAATTGACTAGAAAAGTAACACATATAGTCGTATAGAAAAAAACAATAATTTATATCCATGTGGACATTATTATGAAATTATCAATTTAATTTTTATTAAATTTTTTAATTATTTATACACTTTTACCGATTTAATTTATAAACTTAACTCAAACAAACCAGAAAAAAACCGAGTTTACAAAGTCAAAAATTTTATGAATCGCAGATATATAAAAATATATTATTGGATACTTAACTGCGAAAGATGTTACGTATAAATTGTTGCGGTATATGATATAAATATACAAAATACGTCGAAATCATTATTATTATCATTATTATTATTATTATTTTTATTATTATCATAACGAAAATATTGTTTTTGTTCCTGCAGTACAGTTACTTTTTTTTATTGACTTCACATAGAGGAAGAAATACAGGAAAAAACACATAATGAAATAAATTTTGGTTCCTTAGTGTATAATACGGTCTCCGACTGCCAATTATAATATTTCTCGTAAATAAATATTATATTTATTTATTATTGTGTCTGTATAATATTGCACTATAAAATTAACTGAACCGAAAAAACTCTAAACTTTCGAAAAAAAAAAAACTCCATACTTAAATATACTATTATAATTCTGTTTAACAGCTTGATTAGTGAAATCGTTGAAATATGAATTGGCTATGTGTAATAAATATATTTAAACATATATAACACATAATATTATTACGAGTACCTGAAGGTTTACTATTATTAGGGGAGGAATATTTTACAGTAAAAACCACACCCTTCGGAGAGTATATTTGTAGTCAAAATATAAACCTACTTAATATTATACCCTCTTATTCAAATATTCCATACGAATATACACCTTTAGGATTTTTTTATAATATATAATGATTTCATCGGTAGAAGATGGAAAAATTTAGAAAGAAAACTAAAAGTATTTCAAAGCTAATTTCGTTTGATCGTTTTGAGCGATTTTAATCGATATATATATATATATATATTAAAAGAATATAATATTATTGAATGTATAATTGTACGCACATTGATTTAATTATAATTACATACTATACCCACCGAAACCTTCAACTAAACGTGAACTTTGATTATAGTCGCAGTTCCCTTAAAACTTAGATTTTAACAAAAATATCTACGAAAAAATAGAAAAACAGATTAAAAAAATGGACTACATGCCTTTAGACGAAATTTGAGGTTCACATGTAATTGATTTTAAAATATCGTGAAATAATTTTTAAAAAAATCACACGCCTACTTAGCGCGCCGTGAGTAATATATAATAATCATGATACAAAAAAATAAAAATAAAATTCTGAACAGGGCTCAGGTGTTCACTGGTAAGGTTGTAGGTGGCTTTCCCCAAGATATACTCAATGTAATTGAGAAATCTAGAAATATAAAACCGATGTATTTCGTAATATTTTGTACTGGGGATTTTTATTTTTTTGAAAAACAGCGGAGAATCTAGAAAAATATTTTAAAACAAATTAATACCGAGCGAAAAATTATTCTTAGGTAATGTGCAAACAAAATGACATTATTTACTCACCTCAATAATTTTTTTTATCCGGGAAAAAAAAACAACACAGTAAAACGAATGGCATTTCCGATACGATTAAAATTTAATAATTTGAAATAAATGACGCTATTTTTCAGCGAAGTGTAACTGACTTGTTGACAACAGTGAAGTGTATAGTTCGTAAAAACGACGAGAAGATAATACGGTTACAAATATTACTAAGAAAAAAAAAAAAAAATGCGTCATTACTTTTTTTTTACCGATAATGGTTTTATTTTATTCTACTATAAGTAGTGAACAGTAGGATGACGGATATACACGTCAAAAAAGTGGGCGAAATGTAACACGGCGAAACAAATAGGCAATTTGTGTACATCCACGTCATACGAAACAAAAATACAAGTATTATGAGAATTTTTAAAAATGTGTTATTACTTTTGTTTTGTTAAATTAATTAAAAATACTTCGGGCACTTGGAATGAAAATAAGTAATTATTAATTCGAAAAAAAAAGCAAAAGGTAAGTGATATGGACGTGTTGTGTAATGTATGCGACAATAGTATTATATCGAAATGACAAAGTGTTATTAAAATTAATGTAATTTAACCGTAGCGGGCGTTTTATTATACAGAGCAACAATCATAAACTCATAAATATGAGTTGTATTATTATTATTATTATTATTATTATATCCTACTACTGTGGCTCGATTTGGCTCAAATCGCCGAAAGGTCAGGTAAAAGGTTAGGTGGATTCACAGTAACATTTGCAGGCCTGTCTATCTAAAAGCAATATGGGGAAAATGTGTTTTAGTACTTCCAACAGTATTCATCAAAACCAGATAGAATTTAAATTACAAAGTAAAGACGATAACACTCGCTATGAAATATAAGTTTATATTACAAAAAATCCTCACGTAAAAATCATAGCCAAGTGCACAATTCGTGTCAAGGCATTAGTCTATATATTTATATTTACATCATCGACGAACGCAATGAACCCGCATACACCCTCAAATGTACCTAATTACTGATACATATTTATTCACGTATATTCATACGTTTGTTATATTTATTAATATAAATAAATATATAATATTTTTAAATTTTTATTTATTTTATTCTTTGTATTACTATTAGTAAAAAATATTAATAATTCAATAAAATAAAACATACAAATGCGCCAAGGAAAATAACGCCTAGAACCTTTGCATAATGTGGGGTCTATATATTTTGGGGGTTAATTCTACGTGCACCATATACACTCGCGTTAATCCGGACCCGGGTTTAATTATTCGAAATTGTGAAATATTTAATAAATAATTAAATATGCGCTCGAGTAAACGCAATAATTAATTGCAAAATTTATGTATGGGAGTTTGGTGGTGTGTTTGTTTGCAAAACAAATACGCGTACGTCTATCACATGATTACAATAATAAAAACCTTTTTCTATACAGGTACGTTATAAACTCAATTAACATTATCATATACTATGTCCGTATATTTATTTTGCATGTTATATAGGAGTTTTTTTTAAGGGAAGAGGGGGGAGGGGGTAATTTTATGTTCTCCCGTCTTTCAATCAGAATAATGATAATAATCCATTACACGTTTTTATAAAATCGCATGGGTTTAATATTTTTTAACGTTCTGTGAAAACAAAATACACGTATATTAGTGTTATGTGGTGTAGGCATATTACAGCGACATCGAGTGTAAAACCGTGTGCACATACATACAGATGATGCCGCTTATAAATCTCACGGATATAAGGTTTACACGCTTATAATGATTAAAATCATTGGGAACGGTCCGGGCGTAATCAAATACGTTTTAAAAAAGTCTGTTGCGGAACACACTACTTTGGTTATAAGACAAATTAAAAAAAAAAAAATTTCATAATTGAAATTTATTTGTATTGTGGTAGTTTCAATTCATATTTTATTGCACTTCATTATATCACAATATTGTCGTTATTGTAGTATGAAGTATAAATACAATCCCGATTAACTGGCTAAGTTATTTCAAGATATTAAATAGTATCTTATATGTTTTTTGTAAAAATAAAATATATGAAATAAAATAAACAAATAAAGTTTCTTTCTCTACTATGCCTACTTAGTGCATATAGTTATAAGACTCAATTTGGACTTATATGCGATACCCACTGAATAATATGATGCTGGTATAGAACCAATTTGCAACGCGAACGAAAGAAAAATCGAAATCCGCCCAACTCTGCAATTTCCTAGTAGATCACCGGATGTGTTACCGAAATTATAACAGCCCAATTAGAATACGATAAAAGACACACGATACGATGCATCCTCAATACCGACTTCTATTAAACACAATGCGCGTATACGCAAAACTTATAGAATCTAAACTTTGCCAAGGTAATCACAAATGTATAAAACAATTAGACGTTAACGGACTTATAATGTGAAAGTCTGAAGACTATTTTCAGACGTATACCGCGAGAGGGAGAGTTTTGCTAATTAACCCATGACATAATATTTGTTTACGTCATAAATTACACGATAAATAGGCAAGATAATGTGAAAAATATTCAAAATCGTAAAATCGAATTCTCGGTTTCTATATCACCATATAATTCACGCCGGAAAAAATTTCTAGTGTGTAAATTGATACAAATTTTTGCATATTTATTACTGTAAACTTATATACTAAATATTTATTAGTATTAGTATTTATAATGGTATTTAGTAAAATACCATAACACTTATATGGGACTCCGTCATCTACTATATTTGTTTAATAAAGGAACTACAAGCAATGCAGAGATCGAGTCAGTTGAATAAACACAGATAAGCACTACACACACATACATATCCACACGAATTAGGTTTTTTTTTTTTGTTTCATTAAAAGACGTGAACGTAACACAACAATTATTAAATTACAATTTAAAATCATGGTTTTTTTTTATAAATAATATACGTACGTGTATAAAAAAAAAAAAATGGCCAAATGAAATTATGCAAATATCCTACTCTTTTTCCATACTATTGTAATATACGTTCTGTTCCAAATTAAAAAGTAAACACATTACACGTAACATTTGTAAAAAAAAAAAAAAATTGAATTATACCAAAGACGAAAAGAGTCATAAGGGATTAACATTATGCGTATAATGTGTTTTATGTACGTGTATCATACGCAAATAATAGTTTAAAAATTCCGCCATTTTAGACAAAAAAAAGTTTTTTTTTTTTTTTAAAACGACCTAATCAAAAACTATTTATTTAGCGCCGTTATGCAATTATATTCATTATAATAACAAGAGTGGCTGATGATGTCACGGTATAAAAATTATTTTACGGACTAAAGACTTTCATGGGTTTGCTTATAATTTGACGCTTTCGTGTATACATTTTAAAATTTCATAAGATTTTAGATATATATATATTCTATTAAAGTTCTAGTAAGAAAATTTCAAAAATATATAAATTAATCGCTAAAGATTAGTTATCAAAAACAGTGGAATATTTGGGCGTTTTTTCTAGGGAGCAGATACAAACAATTTTATTCACAGACCTCAGACTTTTATATGTATTATAGTTAACGAAACGCCTTTTTTTTTTTTAATCAAAAAACAATTAATAAATTCAACATTATGATTTGAAAATTAGACATGAACGTTCAGCCACGATTTTATCGGATGATCGCGCATTTATATTATTATCATGGTTATAGAATATGCGGAATATACGAATAAGTTTATTCTAAATTCAAAATTATTAGATACTTACTTATATACATTATAACAATACATTTTGATAATTATATATATATTATATAAAAAGTCAGAAAGTGGCGGATCTATACCCAGTTTCTCCACTGTCTATAAACATTATCTTTGTTATACGAATTTAAAACGATTCTATACAATGTTGGTTTATATAATTCTCGCTTTTTAACATCAGAAAAACAAATTTCTTTATTATCAATATATTTGTTTGTTTTTTGTTAGTAGAGCGTTTTCTTAGTGTTTTGTAGGGCATTTGACCTGGGGAGGTTCTACGTTATATTATTGTTCAAATGAACACTTCACGGTTAAAAATGAAAAAAAACTTAAACGATAATATTTTCGTTGGAAACATATTATTATTATTATTATGATATAGGTTTTTCGAGTAAGCGTTTCGTGTTCAGCTGTACACTACATTTAGGTATATACGCATCCGAGAACCCCAGTCCGCAAAGGGTCAAAGCTATAAATATTTATAGCCTGTGCTCGCGCGTATGTTCTTTTAACACGCGCGCGCAGTTTATCTAAAGGCCGAATTCATAAATTCATCATTGTACGCGCGGTGGCGCTTGTTTGATTTATGAACAGGGGCTAGGGAAAAATCAATAGGTATTTTTATAAATCCATACCCGGGGACGCACGGGATTTTAATGATGGGCTGAAAAAAAAAAGCGGGGGAAAAACTCGCAAATTAAATAGTAGAGTATCGGGTTTGAAATCCAATAGGAAAACCAAAAAAACCAAAAACAAAAAAAAATTCGAGTATCCGACCGTAAAACGATTAGGACGTGCCATCACTATACGTATTTCAATGTTATTATATAGACTGTATTCGTATTATACAAATGTGTCGAGGTTTTTTTGTGTTTGTTTATATATATGACTAGTACCTCCCCCCCCCCCCCCCAAAAAAAAAAAAACCTGATTTTTTTCGGATTATGTTTTTAAACATCATTCGCAGGTATGTGCATCGCGCGGTGTATTCACTGATGTGCAAAATACCGTCGATTTAAAAAGAAAAAAAAACGGTTAATCGCGTTCGCGAGTATTTCTGAAAAATCAACAGTAAAAAAAAAAACAAAAATTGAAAAGGCCATTTTAATTTATGGCTACTTATAATATCATAATAGTTGCACATAAGTTTATATTTTTCGATTAATTCCATTAACAATGTTACGTTATTTTCAACTAAAAACAAATTTAAAACGTATGGTCTATTATTTTCGTATCAACGACTTTTTGTAACAATACCCACTCTCGCCGAATCCCGATTTTTCGGGATAACATATTTGTTGGTCTTTTTAAATAATAATTGCATCTGCATCACGAGTAACGGCAAAAACTGTTTATTTCGGTAAGTACCGATTTATTTATTTCAGTCCAATATTAAAGTCAAATACCGTCCAACAGTTTTCCAGCACGTGTTATTCGATATTTTTAAGTATATTAAAACTATAACGTATTAAGTATAATGCATTAATAATTATATACACATGTCGAACATAATTTCAATGGAAATAATTTTAATAATGTTATATTGATAATAAGCTATTGTTATAAAAGTGTAGCTACATGTAAATTTATTTTTTTTCATTTCCGTTTATTTTAGCTTTATACGATCGTTAAATACCAAAATATTATACGCGTATGTATTTTATTTTAATTCCGATTAAGATTTCGAAAAATATTTGTAAAAAAAAAACATTTTTATTTATTTATTATCATTTTTTTTTTTTTAAAACTATTATTATTATTATCTTCTTCATACACAACTTGTATTATTTTATAAACATATTTAAAAAAAAAAAAATGATAGACATACACGCACGTGGGTGCAGCCACTGTATTAGATAGGAAGTTGGAAAGATAAGCTACAGACAATAGTTTAATGTATATCTGTAAGCAACGATAAACTATGACTAACGAAAAACGATTCTGAACCGAGTTAAGTACAATAATGTCGCTTTATCAACAATATGGTAGTTTGTCAAATTATAATAAAATATGATTAAAACAATATGCATTTTTATGATAACAATGATTGTTTAAAAAAAATATTAAAATTATAAAAACTTAGTAAAACACAAAATAAATAAAAACGATTGCCAACCTTATTTTTAAACTTTCAATTTTTTTTTAACCTAAAGACCAAGGTTTTCTTCATTATCTCGAATATTAATAAGAATTTCAAAAACTGAAAAAAAAAAAACATCATTGTAAAAAACATTCCTCGTTCCACTCAGAATCTAAAAAAATGAATACCAAAAAGATTAAAACTACATATGTATATAATAAAGAAAAAACGTAGCGTTTGATGTAACACATATTATACGGTCTTCATCATAAACAAACTAACGGCGAATCAAATTAGATTGATAATAATATAATTCCACGTACAAAATATATCGAACGAATTTTCCGTCATTACTGCGTTTACAAAAAAAAAAAATATAAATACAAAATAAGCAAAGTACGTATACAGCAGGGGAGAACCTCTTAATAATTAGTATAGGGCAGTGTATAACTTAACTTTAACAAATGAATTTGAAACGCATAAAAATGCAACAGAATCTTACTCTAGAAATGCATTTCTGATGTGTCCTGATGTGCTTAATGACCCTGATTAAACTTTCACCAAAATGAATCATGACAAATCTCCTATTGTACATACTTACTTACTTACACGTGCGTATAAATTGTGTAAACTATTTAAAAAAAATATATAAGTATGACGTACATTTAGCTTAAACAAATAATAAATAAATGTATAGTACGTGTTAAAATGGATAGTAAAAAAAGCATAAAATGAACAAAAAAAATTAAATTTAAAGGTAAAATCAAAAAGCGCTTTCCTACAAATTCACAACCCTAATAAAGAGCGATAAAGCCGTATTTAAAAAAGGTTAGTATCAATACTCGAGAGAGACGGTGTAGAGGAAACCAAAGAGACATTTTAAATTAAGCATTTTTCGTTTCCAATGTTCGACGAGCAACGACGTAAAAATCGCGTAAATCGTAAAACGCGGAGAGTGCGTCGGAGAAGAGCTGAGACCACGAAGACTGCAGCAATTAATTGTATAGAGATTTAGTAATATTGGCAGATTTTTTTTTTATTATTATACTTCTACCTCGCCGTCACCATCGAATCGAGCAGTTCCATTGGAAAAAGAATATCAAAAAAAAAAACCGCTATACATATATAAAAGCCGATGACATTAATTTATTATATCAAAGACAATTCTTTTCAATTGGACTCGCATCTTTGCGGACTAGCCGATGAAAAAAAAGGAAGGGGGGAGGGTAAATAAATGATAAAATAGGTCGACGACGAGCTACGTTTTAGTATATAGATGGGCAGAATCCGGACCAGACCCGCAAATCGGTCCAGACACAATCGTTTTCTCACTTAAAAAAAAAGTTTTTCTTGCGAACACGCGTGCGAATGGAGAACTTTGCTTCTTATATATTTACGTCCTCGAGCTTTTACGCGTTTACGTCGTCGTGATGTTCAACAATCAATTGCCCCGTCACAACGTATTACGTTTCCGTTTTATTAATAACACGCGCACGTCTAAATAATTTTGTTGAGAACTCAGAGAAGGAATGCTGTAATAGGGAGAAGAGGGGCCCATACATGGGACAGTTTAAAGATAGTATTTATCTTTTGTGGCGGAGGGTGCGGAGCAATGGAGTGGAAAATGTTCGTTGTTGTCTCACAGCCGAATGTACATAAGTCTTTATCCCCGCTACACAGTGTAAACGTTGTCAATTGACCAACACCCCTTTTTAGTAACTACCCTCCTCCTATCTTCTAAAGCGTGTGATTACGAGAGAATATTGGATTTGACTTAGTGATAAAAATCGATTTTAACGATATAACTGTAAGATTTTGAATTTAATATGGTAAAAAATGTATTAAAAATATCCCTCCCCTGCCACAAAGAAAAAAAAAATAAACCGCTCCGAATACACTTTAAATTTTAATAAAAAGTCAATCACTACGTTCAAAAACATAAAATGACACTATAGGTTAAAAACATTTTTTTGTTTATTTCATAGATACATTAAATGTTAAAATTACAATGAAAATACAATAAAATCGAAAAACAATATTTAAAAATCTAAATCGTCGACAAAACAAAGTGAAATTTCAAAACTTGTCCCTGTTAAACAAATAAAGTCGTAATGTTTTAGTTAACCGGATAATAATATTTACACCGAAATCAGCATACAAGTTTTCTGTTTTCAGCACAACTAAAGAATTTTATAATGCAATCGTAGCAGGGAAGAAAACATATAATACAAGTAGGTATTGAAATAGAATTGGATTTTATTTTTATTTTTTTTTTTATTTAATACATACATTATAGAAATTGAATACACCGATAAATTATTGTGTTCTACCGACGGCCACGTTATGTAATATAAATTAAAACGAATTTCAATATTGCACGCATTTATACTGCTATAGGTATATTTCGCGAATGCGAATGTTGAAAATGTTTGTTCGACAAGCGCGCGCGTAAACTTGTAATCAGATTATACGTCTAATTTAAGCTATTTGTTGTTGTTGGGCGCGAAACGAATAAAACTCTGCGAGATTTTCGCGGATAAACAAATAACGGTTTCAATTTAAAATTAAGTATTTTAAGGGTATACGGTATACGGTATACATGCGTGCACGGTGCACGGTGTAAAAATAAACTAAAAGCGAATCCGGAGTTTTCGCGGCCGAACTTTTCTTCAATTGAAATTCTCAGGGAAAACCAGAATTAAATTACGCCGAGGATTATGGCTGCAGTTTCTAAAAGGAAGTTTTTGTTTAGATCATTGAGTTACTACCGCGCTTTTACTTTGCGCATGTATCTGTATTATATAATATATAACCTTATTATTTACAAATATCGATTGAAAAGTACCTATAATACCGCGACGAGGAGCTACTACGTGTTTATATTTTAAAACAGAGTATTTATTTGTTGCAAAATAAAAAAAAAAATATACGTAACGTATTAATTTTTTTACATTCGGAGTATAGCGGAAAAATCTGCATGTTTACCTATAAAATGATTTATTTTTAATAATATATACTATATATTTATTTATAAGAAGCGTTTTTTTTTTAGTTATTAAAATTTTATACGATTTTTTTCACGTTGCTTTTAAAAAATATTCGGAATTTCTGTCCCCATCGGTATAATTTATATTTAAAAAAAAAAAAAAAAACTATCTCTCGATTTCGGCGATGATATTTCTTAAAATTAAAAGAATAAAAAACGACAAACTGCAATACCTGTGATTTCTGGAAAACTCGGCTTATAATACATATAATTATATAAAATTGACTGCAGTTTAACCGAACCTCATTCAGAATAATTCTTTGATAACAATAAATTATCATGGCTTTCAATATCTATATAAATTAAATCATCCTATATCTTAACTATAACTTTCAATCTTCTCACCAACAACAGCACACGTAGCCTATACATGGCCACGATCTGAAATACGTCCAAATTCGTTTATTTATATTTTAAAAAATTATATATATACGTCGATCGAATAAAATTCATTACCCGTATAGGTATATCGGTAAAATTTAGGTGAAATCTTTTAAATCGAACGGTTATGACCTATATACGTTTTAATTTTCCTAAAAAATTGATAAAAAAAATCACGTATTTTCTAATGTAGCTTCCCCGGTCATGTAATCTAAAATAGCAAATTTGTTCAAGATATATATTGTTCAGACTCATGTCATTTGGGTGTAAGTTGTTAAGACATCATTTAATTTTTTTTTTACAATGAATAAAAATCCTTAAATAATAATATATATTTATTATTTTAAAAAAGGCTGGTAATGGTGATGAATGTTTTATATTTTTAAGAAGAAAATTGGGAGATAGAATATTGTCATTTAATTCATACTTGAACGCAACAATAAACTATCAAATAAAAAAAATAATTCTGAGCAGAGTATTATTTGTCATATTTTGTACTTTGGTGTCAAGGTAACCTAGAAATCAATACAAAGTGATAGTTTTTCTGATTTCTTAAGAAAGCTTTAAGGAAAATAACAAAATTATCTTCTCAATACATATGTATTATTAAAAATGCTTATAACAAGGCCTTATAAAATATTTGATTGTAACCAGATTTCTGGTATTAAAATGTCTTTACGGACAAAGCAAAAATATTAATACCCTAATCTCACTTTACTTGGAGTCTAGAAGTTTTTTATTTTAATTCAAGCTGATGTTATCTATTTTCATAACATTAACTCTAATCGAAAACAATAGATGTTAATAATAATAATAATAAAAAAGACTTAACTTGACTATTTAACTAATTTTGATTCAAAATAATATAATGCATTGTAATTAGATATTATCCGAACGGCACAATATGTATATAATAGGTACTTATATATAGACACGAGTACTTATAACAAAAATATTATTCATGAATGAAATCAATACGAATATTATCTATTATGTATAATCGATATAAATAATACGTGCCGTAAAAATCTAGAAATATTCTAAAAAAAAAAATTTTTTAAAAAAAAATCATATTTTAACCAAGCTTATATCGTGTAGACATAAACTGAAATATGATAAGGGAAGGGAGAGAGGAATGGAAACCAAGAAAATAAATCAAACGCAGTGCGGGTAATGTACCCGAGAATTCTCTCTTCACACATCACAGGTATAAAATTAAAATAAAACGATGTCGCATTAAATAAATCTCAAATCACACTTACGTCGAGAACGCAAATAGTATCTAAATCTACCGTATATGATTATGTATTCAATGTGCTCAGAAAACATATGGCGCAGTGCACACCGTTTCGGCTGAAACGAATGATACATGATTCCGGTGTAATGATATAGCGAGTGGCTGCAGCGGCTGATAACAGAGTTTTGTTGTAGTGATTCACCACCATAGTGAATTACATATATTATTTTTACACTCTCCACCGCACCTATACCGACCATCGAGCACGCGAAATGACACTCGAGACACAAGATGGATTGCGTAGAAAGCTTTTATAGAACAAAAAAAAAAACCCGAAAAAAAAACAAGAGGGAACAGTGTATACAAATTTCCTCGAGTGATGAATAGCTGGAACGATTTGTGGAAGAGAAAAAAAGGATACTTTTATCGAAACCTATAGCAGTACTATTTGTGTTTGAATGAGGAGCGTTTTGTTGTATGCACGAGTAAAAAAAAAAAATATATATATATAAAATAAATAAATAAGAGTGCGAGGGATAGAAACGAAAAACGGAGACACGGTGGCCGAATGAAAACTAGCTGTTAGAAGCGAGAGGAAGCGAGGGAAAAGGAAGAAGAATCGCCAATCGTGTTCCAGTGTTTTCCGGGATCATTTTGTGCAAAGAATTTGCATAATGGGCTACCGTCGATCTTCTTTTGAACGAATGCCGACCGTGTATCACCTGTCAGGAAAAAGAGCAATTTTGAAAATTCAAAACTACGTAGAGCAGTATTATGTACGCCTTCTGCTTTTCTAAGTGGAAACGAACAAAAACGAAAACCATTAATATTTAATTGGAATTTATCATGCTCGATGACTGTAAATTACGTAAAAAAAAAAAATATAATTACTCCGTGTACGGTTTGTCGTAGATAATAAAGGACACTCCAATACAGACTTTATAGAAATGTCACGTTTTTGGACGGAGACAGAAAACATCTATTTTCTACAAGGTAGATAGAAAATGAGAGACTTTTTTTTAAGGGTTTGATATAAACAAAGTTATATTATATACAACACGCGAACTCAATATTTATATTCTTAAATAGCATTATAAATAGTAGACGGCCGCACATATAACGTCAAAAACGATATCGCTTAACTTTCGGGCGATAAATTCGATGATATCCTACCAATTCATTATTATCCGTGGTCGTGTCACATCGGGAGCGACCCGCGACTGTAACAGCAGCAAGGCAAGCACAATTTGCCTTTTTATTTTCGACGAATCTTAACAAAAAAAATAGTTTTGTTCCATTATGATATATTTAAAACAAAATTATTATATCATATTGTAATAATATAAGAACGGTTTTTATGGAAAATATTAAACAACGAATAATGCACATTTTTCATAAACGTTTTCGTGTCATTTGGTTGTAAATAAAAATTTCGCGTGCAGAAAAAACAGCAAAACGCATAATTATATAAATAACCAAAAAAGAATATGACGTAGAATTAATATTTTACTTGGTTTTACTCTTATATGTTTTTTTAGATTCTAACCTCAGCGAAGAATGTTTTGATTCTACTATATGTGTGTTTTTTTTTCTGTGAACAATTTAAGAGTATCTACCTTAAATCGTACTTCAATTACATACTATAGTGGTGTTTTAAGGTCAATTATTAATTATGTTCACAGTATTCTTAAAAATTGAAAAAAAAAAAAGTGTAAAAATGAATGAAAAACGGGAATGTTTACGGCAATAAAGGTTTTCTATTTTTCGATTTTTTTTTTCTGTTTGTTCGAAATGAAAAAAATATAAATTTATTTTAAAATTAATAGAAATATGCATTAATATTAATTATGCGCATATATTTGATAGCGAGTCAATAAGCAAATATATACGAGCAAATAACAATATACATATAGCTTGTATTTCCGCATGATGATTTTTTTGTTTTTGATAATTTCATTAAATATCAGGACCTGTGGGGACATCAAACACGCATCTCTTTGAAGTATATATAATATATACACACGAATTAAAAATATAATGTCTAATGGTCTGTTCGCAACGTTTTTACATTTACGTATGTTATTTTATATTATACCGAAAAGTGTGAACGTGAATAAACATTGGCAAAAAAACCAATAGACATATTTCCGATGTAAAAGGAACGACCTCCATACATCACTTCGAGCTTGTATAACCCCCCCCCACCCATAAAAAAATAAGTTATACACCTAAACATATTTCTGTGATGACTGATGAATATTAAAAAATATTTGATTCCGGGGCGATTTAAAAATAATCACAACCTACATGCAATAAAATTCGAAATTCGCAAGATAGAATCAACACTTAATCAACCGCTTTTATTTTATTCTATTCGTTGAAATAAATTTCGCAGGTACATTAGGTAATTATCTGAGATACCAGATCGTAAGTCACGGTACGCGGAGCACACTTGTGATTTTACCAAAGACTATCTATGCGTAGTAAAATATAATCCTTGAATGTAATTTGAATGTAAAAATAAATAAAGTGAAAACGACGTAAGTTCAAGAGGACGTTATACCCGTACAAACAGACGATGTAGCAAAAATTACGTTATTTAATAGTAAAACATAAATTTATGGGTTTAAGTTAAAATAAGAATTAAAACACAACACCAAATTCTAAAATCGAAATTATATTATTAATTATTGAGCACTGTACATGTAGCAAACGATTGTATAAAAAATGTATAGCTATGACTTTTTTTATACATATATGTATACGTAAGAAAAATGTTGTAACGAAGTATTCTGTTCTATAAAATATATTACCTAATTATGTTAAAATAAATTTTTGCGGTAATTAATACAAACAGCGGAGTAAATAATATACAGTGAACAAGCTAGCAAATTTCGGATGAACCTGCAGCAGCAATATTGTTCCGAGTCGAGGAATAAGGATCGATTTTTGTTACCGAAGCGGTAAAGCTTTTACGATTAAATTCAAAAATGCATTTTGCACGTATACAAAAAAATGCGGATATTATTTACAATATTATCAGAAATAGATTCGACCTCGCCGTACAAAAGTCAAACAAATCTTTCCGGGTTTACGAGCATAAAACTTTTTCACGAATTTATTATGTACGAATGAAATGTCAGGGTGATAGAAAGAGCTCTTTTGAATAACTGCACTGGCAGCTCAAGTCTAAGGGTTCTAAAGGTGTCTTTTCCATTATATTTGATTATGAGCAAAGTGAGGAATACATTTTTTATCTACTCAGTATTTTATTATACAATACCAAAATACCTATATGACATGCCCCGAATAAATAATTTATTTTTGTATGTACTTTTTTTTTTACTAAATGTGTTTCTGAAATATAGCGGTTGGTCAAATAACAAGTGTGAAATTTTCACTCGGGCCAAAATTTAAGTCCGTTGTTTCGGTTTCGGAAATGAATATAATGAAATAACAAACAGCCGTGATTCATTATTAGATAAGAAGCCAAGCAAATAATAGTTTTAAACACATATAAAAGTATAACATAGGTAATTTAGTTTATACGCTGAAATTAATGACAAATCATTGCAATCAGGAAAACGATTCTGAGCGGAGCTCGTTAATAACCGGGTAACTGGTTGTAGATTTTAATATTTTCGTGTTATCATCCTTTAACACAATAACAAAACTCGGACCTCAACTAAAATAAAACCCCGTTATATTTTGTTATCAGTTTTATTAATTTTATTAGAAAAACTGACGAAAAAACAACTGCATCAGAATAAATAGTATCACTGGACGAAAAATCCGCATCTTCTAAGGTATGTGGAGTGAATAACTCTAAGCATTTTAACTAACTGGACAAGCGTATTTCCGGAGAAGGGCGATCAAAATATAAAAAAACAATGTTTAATTTGCCCACGATACTTAGATGGAGGAAAAAAACAACGTGGAACACATAATTATGCATATATTATCAAAATTTCAATATGAGTATAACATAGAAGTATGTTTATGCGGGACAAATTTTATGACGCACAAATATTTTCAGTGTAACGGGCGGGAGAGAATGTATTAAAAATTGAAACATGAAAATCCGTAACTCGAACAACACGCACGCGCAACTTTACTAAATACCTAATTGATTAAGAATAAACCACAGCGAAACACATATTGTTTATATATTGACTATATTATGATAAGTGATGGGTAGAAGAAAGTTTTCGTCTCGCACTCCTAATATACACTCCTTTAAAATTAAATTATTATCACCATACATTGCAATATAAAATACACGAACGGGTCATAAATCTTATCGATACCGGTGAGACAGGTAACATTTTCCTATTCGTACGTGCCGTATTTGTTTACCAGTACATAATATTGTCCTAAGGATATCGTATGTAATACGGCGCTATTAAAATTTCACGTAAGTATGCTCGTAAAAATAATATATTATGTATTAAATAAAATATATAGAGTACTTTTTATATTTCCATGATAATAATAAAATAAATAAAAAAAAACCACCAATGTACTGAACGATAATACTAAACGACGGGTTTTCTCATATCTGCACAGCCCACGGAGACTTATTATTATTATTATTTTTTTGATAGAATACGAATTTAATAAATAACCGTATATATTATATATTATTATATAATTAAAAAATATCCTATTAGAAACATTGAATAGAGTGATATTGAGTGGTTTTGGTTGAGTTGGCGAAAAAAAAATAATATCTCGATGTATAAATGAAAAATAGAAAAAGAACCCAATTTTTGTTACTAGTATTTTTTTTTTTTAATTCAAAAACATCACGGGACGAAATGTCTCTTTGAATTGATACACAGAGATGAAAAATAAAAAAAAACCAATTCTTATTTAAATGTATTTTTTTTTTTTTTTTTTTTTTTTTTTTTTTGTTTATTTGTGTTCTTCATTTAATACGGTTTTAAATTTGCAAACCAAATTTTGTTTCGTTATTTTCGCGAAAACAAAAAATTTTAGTTTCAAAAAGAAGTATCATGATAATATGTCTTACTATAACTACATAATTATATATAACTTTCAACGACCAACAACTTGATTTTAATATATACATGAAATAATGTGCGGGAAACATCTCTCGTTTTTTAATTGCTCGAGAAGAGGTGCAGGAAATTCTACGAGAAAGCTGCGCAAAGGATCACTCAAAAACCTTTATTGTTAAGAGTTTAATTATACAAAACAATTATTATCCTTCAGCATTTGAGCGACAGTGTAAATAAATATAAAGTTCCGGGTTCTTAAGACAATTAATACATTTTATAATTATTTTCATAACGATATTATACAAACACAAAACTCAAAAATAATTACTTGATAATTAAAAGTTATACTGTACAAAAAGTAATTTTATTAATAAATCGGTTATTATTAATTTCAAATCAAATATGAATACATAAATATGTATCTGTAGCAAACAAATTAAAATTAACACATGATGATTAAAGCACACCGTATCCGCAAACAATTTTCCTCGGAATTTCTCACATAATTTTCGTTTCCCCATATTACTTATTTTTTTTACTAGTTTGTCTATTGCAAAAAAAAAAAAAAATCCTTTAATAATACGATGCACAGAAGTTAAACAATATTATGTTTCAGTACCGCAAGCCTTTGATAATACATACGACCAAAACCTGTATTGTCACAGCAAAGAACACAGCTTTAACAAAAAACTATTTTCCAAAAAAAAAAAACCTCGATTAAATAATGAATTTGACCAATATTGCAGCGACACGCTATAACCATAGTTCTGTAATTAAAGTTTTCGGTCCACTGCAAAATCCACGTCTTCGTTATTATTATTATAATAAAAAAAAAAATTAAACTTATCTTTTTTCGAAAACCGCTAAAAATCCCAAACTTAAACCGGAAGTTTTTAATTTTTTGTTATTTTAATAATAACTTGTGGATAATTTAATTTTTTTTTTAACTTAGTCACATTCCGTAGTCATACAACACTTTTCAGATTTAAATATTACATTTTTTTTTTTTTTTGAAAATTAAACTAATTCAAGTAGGTTTTTTTTATAATTATTATATTATACCAGAAGCTCGTTAGAATACGTTAAAAGGTCAAGTAAAATATTGTGTTTAAAAAACTGAACAAAACAAAACGAAAAATAAAAAAAAAAAACGAACGGCGGAAATACGGATAATCTACACAAAAAGAAACCGTTTCTATTCTCATACAATTAAAATAATAATAATGACATTTTAATACGAACACATACACTTTTTCTCTCAGCGCGTACCATTCACCGCGGGACGACCTGTACAGTGTGTGCGACTACAAATGGGGCTAATGTTTTCGCCGGCATTGCAAAGTAAAAACGCGGTTCTTTGTTCCAAAAAAAAAAAAATCTGACTGTAAAAAGAAAATTAAAAATATAAAAAAACGTCGGGAAAACGGCGGAAAAACCATACATAATAATAGTCAACTCCCCCACCATTTGTAATAATTAACAAGATCTTCCTGCATACCCGCCCTCTACCCTTTAATTTGCAAGCTTCATGGAGATGACTTATTCGCTTTTTTTATACTATTATTAATTTTTATTTATCGTTATTTAGAAAATATAATAATTCTGCTATTTTATTACCTATATATATACAATAAATACGTACTATAAATTCGTCTATCTTAACTAGCAATAAAAACTATAAGACCTGTAATTAAAACGCAAATTAAAGACAACTAATGCACTCTCCGCCCTCTCCTTCTAACAAGTATATCTTATTTTAACCTTGTGCAAATTTAGTGTCGTCGTTTCAATATTTAGTAAATTAAATTATCAAATTTGTTGAATAACGATAACAATATGAGTTATATACCAAAAATTCGAATCACTCGAATATATTTCATTCAATAAAAATTTGTATATATTGTACATATTGTCGTAGCATTGTAAATTGCATGTTTTATTGTTACAGTTAAATGTCGAAAAATCGGACTAAAAATAGAAAAAGGTGCAGCCACTGTTGTAGGTGGGAAGTTAGGAAGGTAGGATACATAAGGTTATTTCAATTATATCTGTAAGCAACGATAAACCATTGCTAACGAAATACTATTCCGAACGCAGTTAAATAATACATAATTTGAAGTGCCGTATTAATTTTTTTTTTTTTTTGTTATTTTAGTTTAAATTTGATTTCAAGACGCTTATTTAAAAAAAAAAGTCCGATGGTTTTAGAAATTTTACCAATTATAGGTAATTCTAATATAAGTGTTATTACCAAGGTTCAAATCTCTACGTGTATTTATAACCGAATAACAACAAAAAAATTGTGTCTACAGACTAAAACAAAGAACAAGGAAAAAAAATATAATAAACAGCATTTTAAAACCAAAAGCTTCATCGCTACGCTCGGAATCTAAAATAACGAAATATACATAGGTAATATGTAAAAACAATTTTTTTCCTCCTCCAAAATCTGCAGTGAAATCCTGCAATTTAAACTGGGACGAAACTCGAAGTCGACACCGGTGACCCGCCGCCTACCATATATTTTTATTAATTTACAATTCACATCGTCTCAGAAATGAAGAAAATAAATAAATGAATTCTGCAGAATAAAATCAAGACTTGTGTATACTTCAAAAATGCATGAGAAAAATGCTGACTTCTTTTCTTTTTGAAAATATTACCGAGGAAAACTGTGTATACAAATTTCATCACAAAAAGGATTAAATTTATATTTTATCAGCGTAAGGTGTAAGATTATTTTACATTTTACTTAAAATATATTATAGGAACCGATGTCAAAAATATACAATGACTAATTTGTATAAATCTTTTTACGTTTGTGTAAAAAAAAAAATACACGAAGGAAAAAAGTGGAAAATTGCATTTCAGTATTTACGAACATTTTAGATTTAATTTGATTTCATTTAAATTTTGGGGATTTTCCCACAAAAATGTACTACACTAAGTTAACCCCGACCGCATAGGATCAGCTCCGCTTTTGTGTGATTTTTTTTTTTCTATAAGAAAAATTAACGTTTGTATAAAATCGTATAAACGAGGAATGTACCTAATACGATGATTTTGGCTTGGATTTTTACTGAGATTGAAAATACCTATTATACTTATATTACACTTATAATATATTATATACTTATATATATACTATAAAAAATAAAAGTTAAAACTACGGTAGACATTATATACTTATACGTTTATCGATATTTTTCACGCTAAATATTTTTCAATAAACCAACAGAAAAACTGTTTTATAGTGTTAATTTAATGCATTGTCGTTTAAAAAATTGCGGGCTGAATGCACGTACAGAATATTCATTCAGCAAGAACGAAATTTTAGGTTTAATTTAATAGTATAATAAATTAACGTTTTATCTTATATACAATCGTATTTCCTGACAATATCTTGATAATATTTAAGACAAATATTTAAAACGAACGACAAATAGTTTTTCGATCATCACGGCATAGACAAATATTTCACGGGTTAATCAATTCGATTTGCCATCTTGTAGTATTATGACTGCTAGCTTTATATCTCATACTATACTGAAGTTAGTTATCTATGTTGAGATGTAAATTCAATTGCAGATAGCACAAGTGTACCTTTCTACTATCATACTTGTTTAAATCATGTAGTTAATTGTTTACCGTTTAAAACGTTTATTCGTACATTTTCGTCGGAAAAAGTGCGCTGACGCACATGCACGTACAGTGCTACAATATGATTATGTACGATCCGGTTATTAAAGAGCTAGTACCCTATTTTGGATACAATAAACAACCACTAGAGTGAAGAATCTTCGAATATAGACCATAAAAGTGTTGTTTTATATACAATCTATACAGGTACACTTAGGTTAAGTGTTTATCACTAATCTCTGAAGTTTATTTTCAGAAAACAGTGTTATTTGTGGAACGAAATTTAAAAATAATTTTGCATTCGTCAGTATTTTAAAAACATAAGATTAAAGGAGAAATATAGGGAAAAATAAATATAACACATTATTAAAATATCATCAAGTATATTATAACGATGACGTAATTATTACTGATTTTATTTATAATGGTGATATGTATTAATAAACCTAACATTATATTATATGAGTATTATGTTACACGATGAAGGTTCGCAGGCTTAAGTATGTATAGTAAATTGACTGAAAGTAATTATCTATATAGTAGGAATTACATATAATTCCTCGAGGTACCTACTAACGATGAGTAATATTGAAGGTTAAAGATTAATGAATAAAGAAATAGTAAGAAGCAATATAATATATTTGTCTAAATTTGAGAAATTTAAATTATGTCGATTTACTTACTATGTGTACAAGTATAGGGAGGGTAACAATATTATTTTTAATCCAACGACAAAATATGATAATCTTGTATACATACAATATAAGAAAAATATTCAATTTTAAGTGATAGCGTTTTAAGTTTAGATACACGCTAAGAAATTATTTTCTAAAGAAAATCCTAATGAAAATATGCACCAATAGTCGAATCAATTAATCAAATACCTCAGCGATTTACAGAGTTAGAATTCAAAAATCTTTCCAATTTTGTCGAAAATAGGGCAAATAAAATACGCGAGTGTTTTCATTTACATTCAATTTAAATTGAATTTTAGCAAAACGATTCACCTGAAGAATCGGGGCAGCTATGATAACATCACAAAATAAGACGATTATTTGGAAAATTTCAACCGCGAGATTAAAACGGAAGTAAAAATAATCACGTGTAAATATACTCAGTCGGTAATTATTATGGAACGCTGCGGTGTTAAGTACGATAATTTTTAATTCGAAAAACTTTTTGAGCGACATGACTCGAGGTTTTACAGCCTTGTTTCAGGTGTTAATTGGTATGTATGTAATAGTTATACACTTATAGATAGAGCCCTAACGTTAAAAGTTTATAGTATACATAATTTATGTAATCACATTTAAACGCGAAAACATCAACTTGAAGAATTAAAAAAATCTCAGTACATGCTTCGTAAAACATTTGTGTTAATCATAAATATTCAGTAAAATAACCGGATTTAATCTCAGATATATGTAGTATACTCATAATAATAATAAAATAAGAGCTTCTATTGGTAAGCTACTGTTTAGATCGGAAGTTAAGAAGGTAGGATTTAAAGTTATTTTATTCACATCTATACGGAATCAACGATAATAGTAATAGAAATGAAAGAAAGGAATAAGAATTCTAGACGAAATTCAGTTAAAAACGTTTTGATATTTTCTAAGGGGTTTTACAATTTTCGACAAAATTCGAACATGTAAAGCTCATGAAAAAACTACTACTATCAAATAAAACTGCCATAAACCCAACTCGTGTTAAATTTTAGAATATTTAGCTTGGCCTGAAAATAATATTCACAAAAATCGAGAAAAAGTAGGCAAGTAAGCGAAATAATGAGATTTTTACGATTTCCATTAAAAATTAAAATTAAAAAACTTACATAAGAATATTACAACATTTCTCTTAACTTTTTTTTTTTTTGGTTTTTAACAATTATTAAGAAAATTACATATAAAGTCAAAAAGTGACCTTCTCAATGTACAAAATGTATCCAAAAAAATACAAAAATAAAAGTTTTCTTTTCGGTTTTTGATCTGAGCGAAACTGCTGATAGAAAGATTGTTTACAGACACAAAAACAAATGTATGAAAAAGCTATGCTAAATGTATGCATAAATGTATGTATAGCACACGTTATAGTAAAATCAATATATTTATTGCTACACTCAGAATCTATAACTTTGAAAATAACTTACTACATAATCTCTATAGTTTAATTATGAAAGTACAAAAATGTACCGATTATTTTTACAATTCTGTGATTATATTTTTATTATACTCTAAATGAATAACTAGTTCTAGACGAACTGCAACTAAATTATGCGCTTTAAAACAATATAGATACGACAAAAATCATAATCATTCTTATCACTCGAATGTAATTACATCGGAAAAAAATTATTACTATCACTGAATAATTACCGTTAGGTCCGAATTATTATCGGAACCACCGAAAAATAGAATTAGCTAATTACACTTATAAAAATACTTATTTTGATTTGTTTGATTAAAATAAAATTATTTATACAAATGTTTTTAAAATGTCGAAGTAAAAAGTAAACACCTTATTAAAACCAATAATGCCTCGCTACGCTCAGATTCTGAAAAAAAAATCTTGGTCTCCAACTTTTCCCATCAATTTTTAAGTTAGAATATTAACCGAATTTTTTATTTCGTTGAAAAATCGATACAGTTGATACAGGTACCTAAACTAAGTAAGAGTAGCTAACAACTTTGTTTAAAATATTAATGAATCATTAAAAATCCATGTAAAAAAAAATAGGCGCATTGTAAATAAATTTGATCAAAAACTTAAAATCACTATAATAAATTGAAATCTACATTAAAGTTGTATACGATGTATTATACAAATAATTTTCATAGTAGGTTGTTTTCGTTTTTTTTTTTTTTTTTAATGTCATTCCGTCCATATTTAATATTTATAATTGCAATAATTAATTATTTCGAATATAAATAAATAATATCCTTTGTAAATTAAAATTATTAATATTCTCATGTAGTTCGAGAAAACAAAGACATATTTTCTTTATTGTTTAATGCGAATGTGTGTGTTTATAGCAGTGCACACTACAATTTAGTTTTTGTTGTATGTTAGATATACCGAAAATGAAACGAATTCCAACATTCTTGGTTTACTACGTTTTATGTCGAAAAAACACTTTTACCGGAATTTCATAATTGATTCGTGTACGTACACTCTACATTTGTTTAATATTTCTTTTTAACATCAGCTTGTTTTTTTTTTTTTTTTTGCAAATAATCCGTGAAACTTATACATTTTTAAAGAAATAAGAAATAAAATAAAAATTGAACCGTTATTATATCATCGTAATTTATTCATAAAATAAAACATAAATATTTCAATCGCCAATACATACAAACCAAATTAAAATAATAGAATGAAACAATAAAATCGATTATCTATTGACTACACGGATATAAAAAAATACGGCTGCTATAACTCCTTCTGTCGTCAAAAATATTTATTGTATTTATTATGGTATGAGTGGTCCACAGATCTATGAAATAAAAATCTACTGATAACAGCGAGGAAGAACATTATTAGACAAGAATTACGTGTACCGTAAGTCCATCTACACCAGTTAATAATGAAAGATAGAAAAAATATTTAAAAACTAAGATAACAATATTGTTAGAAAAAGAAAGTACAAAGTTTAGAACCTTTTATGTCTTCTGCAGAGCGTATATAATAAAACTGTGTCCAGCTAGGTGTGTGGCATCATTTTAGCGACTTTTCTAAAGCTACATCTATACAATTATTTAAATAAAAAAAGTCTTAGCTGTGTAAACATTAGCAATATCAGTCCACTTTTATAATATTAAGTAATAATATACTGCAGAATCGGAAAATGTTGGTCCCGAAAAACGTTGATAACAGCGGTTGTTTCTCTAGTTATATATTAGATTAGCTTTCTAATAGATTAATATGCTCTGATATTAGCCATCTCTTTCTAACAACGTCGATACTATAGGAAATTAAAGCCTGCTCATATAATTATGGAGGACATACAGTGCATATACTATTAAAAATATGTCTACGGGTGCCCTAAATATAATGAATATAAATGTTAACATTAATAAGATAACAACGCTGTTTAGAAGGTTTAGATGGTTATAATAATGATACGGATATTTAATTTTCGTACACCGATCAGTAGTGAAATTCCGCAATACGGCCATGGGACACGCTCAAAAATAATAAGTAAAAAAGAGGGGAACGAACATTTTATTATGTTTAAAGACCCAATGGTGGTCAATATGTTATGTTCATCACATAACACAATTGAAAATACATAGAGTAAATTCGCAGGCCAATCGTTCGAAATTAATGCGAACAACAACTTTTATTTTGTACTGGTTTTTTTTTCTACAGACTTTCGTTCTATACAAAAAAAACGACATAAGGATTCGATTTTAAAATTAATGAATCATACACTTTGTTTTCTTAACTATATTTTGAATCATAAACTCGAATACTAATAGTGATTTAAACTGTGTTTCATTTATTTTCGCCAAAACAGTTGTAACGTAAAAATTTTAGACAGTTTTAAATGATAAGTCGAAAATTGCCAGCACGTTTTGAAAATTGTATAACGTCTAGAGGCAGCTAATATAAGAGTAAAGAGGGGAATATTTAAGGGCCTCTATACAATAATTGTAAAATAATTATTATTTTTAACTGAATTATAAATTTTAAAAAACAATATACTTCGCAAATTTCGAATCGACGATTTCTGTTTCTGTAACTATAAAACTCCCCAAATATATAATAACAATAATAAAAAAAAAAAATGGCTTTAAAATCTCGCTGTCGTAGCGTAAAACTTGCGATTCCGTTCCTTAACCTCCAATGGCGGCGGCAGTATCTTATTATTATTATTACAATTTTTTTATTTTTTTTTAACGCGACTTTTTGTCCCACTTCGCTCCCCGACTCGTACTAGTGTACCCGTGTAAAGTCTTCCCAAGCGATAATAATTTCGATGTACCGGAAAAATAATAACAGACTTACCTTGGCGCATTTTATTATATAACTGCGACGAATCACGTGCCGTTTTTTATTACCACTGCGCACGATAAACTGACAGAGGCCATTTCTTCACCTATTTTATTACTATTATTATGATTATTATTATTATTACTATTACTGTGTGTCAAGCCACACATCGCACTGTTACCCAATAACTGGAATTATTCTAACAAAAAATCAGGTGTACGTGTCGACTGATCAACGAATAATACTGCAGCAGTGTGATAATATAATGTGTAGGTTCCTCGTTTTCTTATTAAGGTAATTTATTTTGTTTTTTGTATATGATTGAACTTTTTAAAAAAAATCCATACATTCCGGTGAATTTAAGCTTATTTTCGTGCATTATGAATCGAAACTATTTTATAGTTGAATGTTACAGTGTCGCTAACTAATTTTTTTTTTTCTTTTATCTAGCGAGTTTCCATTCTACCATTGACGTATTACATTACAGATGAAAATGTATAAGACAGACTATTATAATAATACTAATTTACTTTTCCAATGACATTATCACTATTTTATAATACTCTTATTAGATAATAAATAATCAAGATACAAGATGAATATTGATGACTCATTAAATTTTAAATTTTATGAACATTATTCTCTCATCGATATATAATTCTAACATGGATTATTATTTAAAAAAAATATATATAGCTTTGTTCAAATGTTTACTCTAAGAGACAGCGTCTTGCGCCCACATAGCGTATTACATATTTTACTACAATGTGTTTACTACAATCTATCTATTTAGAATTAGTCCATGATTTTATAATAAATACAACTCTACCGGGTTTTAAGAAAACGCATTTTAGTCCTCTATTTCAATAATTAATAAAAAAAACCCAATCATTATTGCTAGAATTATAAATCAAAAGTAAGGAAGGGTCGAAATCAAAGGGCGCGTAATTTAAATATTACCATGTTTTTCTCAGAAAGTACAGAATCACAAAAAAATATATATTTATAATTTAATTCATGCCACTTAAATCTATCTGCTAATTTGTTTTAGCAAATTAAAAAATACAAAAGTATGCATGAAAACATCCTTTAACCTAATTTACCAATCAGTGGAATTACAGAACTTACAAACGGAATGACATAGTTAAAGTGGCTATCTGAAATGTTGACTAATCGTTCATTAAAAAATTAATTTCTGGTAAAAAAAAATAAATGGGACTGGTAGGTAGGGTGAGAGATGAGTATTCCATATAAAAAAAAAAAAACAAATTTAGTGAAAAATCATTTAAGTTTTTCTTTTACATATCCAGCTGTCGACTTTATATCCAGCCTAAACAATAATATTTTGTTGATACTCATAAGTATCAACAATAAAACCGAAATATTTTAAGAGTTTTTACCATACTAGCTTAAATTAGAAATTTAAACATCTCATCTGTATGATAACTGAGGGAGGAGGCTTAAAATATGTACAATAAAATTCAGTAGCAAAATTAATCATAATTTACGTTTAAACCCACTGCTTAAATTTTTTCTAATTGTGATGCAAAATATATACTCATATAGTTGCGAGTTGGTTTTAAAACTAATAATACAAATATTTATATTTAATATTACTGTTGTACAGTAAATAAAAAAAAAAAAAAAAGTAAATTTTATGAAATATTGATTGAAAATAAATTCTTACAATTCTCAAATGTTTTGAAAATTTGACTACATCTAGAAAAGTCAAATGTACGTTTTCTGTACAAATTTCAAGTCTCGACGAATATTTTTAACTGAATTACGACAAAAAACAAAATTGAAATAATAATTTCCGTAAAGTTCCCTGTTTTACCCATAGGTGCGAGTTTTCCAAACTATTATGAAAACCACTTGGAAAATCAAAACATAACCTTCCTAAAGTACCATGAAGATAAAATTTTGGTTTAAAGATGCTTTTTGATACATCAGATCAAGAATTTTGGTAGAAAAGTTGTTCACAGAAAAATAATATTAGTAACATCATTGTAAAACCAATACATTCCTTGCTACGCTCCGAATTTAAATGTAAGATCGATCATTTAGGCTGGATTATCTTATCATGTATTTATAAATATAGAACAATAAGATAATAAAGAAAACATTAAGGTTGTACGATTTTTATTTTTCGAATTACAACAAAAATCGCATTTCGGTATACATACATATGTCGTAGGCCATGGAAAATTAGTCTTTTTGCGAAAAGACTAGGCTCTATGCAATGGGGTAGCCCGTTTGCGAACTACCTAATATTTTTCCAAACAGTTTATTGTTTTTAAGGCTTATTACATACAGATTAATAGCAGTTAGGATCTTTAAAAACTACACTCATTATATAGTAATAACTATTTTACTTATTTTATTTTAAGGATATGAACTCTATCAATGGCGAGCATCAGTAAAGTTCAGATTAATAAAATATTTACTCATTATTACCTGTGGCTTCTTCGTGTTACATTTGTTTTTGCCTACAACTTTGCCTATTATATGTTGAATGTCTAATGGTCCACGATCTACTAATTAAGTAAAATGGTTATGCTATATAATGGTTGTAGTTCTTAAAGGGCTTAACTGCTGTTAATCTGTAATAAGCCTGAAAAACAGTAGGCCGTTTGGAAAAATAATAAATAGTTCACAAACGGGCTACTCCATTGCAAAGGGCCTAGTGTTTTCGCAAAATGACTAATTTCCAATATATTTCTAATATGGCCTACGACGTATATAAACACAATTTGTATTACCTATTTGATAAACGAAAATTCGCGATTTATCCCTATGCGAAAATCGTTTTGGAACACACCGTTCTAAAAACGAGGGAGCGAAGGTATGATACGATAGAAATTTAGACTTTCAGTATGTTTTAAGTGAATAGGTAAACGAACGAAAAACTTACACGAATTAAAGTTTATTATTTTCGAAACGCGGATAATATTTTACGCAAAACGTCACGTTATAATATTATAGTTATTGTTACCTAACTTGTATACAATTTTAAACTGCTACGTAAAACTATATACGGATGATTTATTCTCGGATAAACACACCACACTGTTAAACTTATTCGGTAAAGTTATAGTAGTCGACAGAAATACTACAGTTTTTGTAAGTATACATTTTTTTTTTTTTTTTTTTTCAAAAATTCTAAAACAATATTATTATCATCGTTTACGATTTACGATTTGTTTCGTACATATTTTACACACTATAATATATTATACAACTAATATATATATTATATTATAATAGTTTTAAAACCTTTGAACCATTTCGTGATTAAGTACATAAATACGGTAAACGAGCATTTGCTCGCAGTCTGGCTGTATCACTTAAAAGTTCCAAAAAAAAAAAAAAAAAAAAGAAAAATCGAAGTATCGAGAATATACCTGTAATGCTACATAAGATTATTTTATATAAAAGGTCGTAACCGGCGCTCAGTTCTATAAAAAAAAAAACGAATGCAATAATACAAACAAATATGCAGAATTTCAAAAACAGTATTTGTGAGGACGGCACATCGTACTGTTGAATCGTTCATTATTATTAATTATTTTAGATTCTGAGTAAAATTATTGTCTTTTTATTTTTGTTGATTTCAAGGTTACTAAACGGAAAAAACAAGATTACACTAATACCCGGTGGCTCAACCAGGATTTGTATTTTAAGAGGGGAGGGGTCCAAAAATATAACTATTTTAAAGTAACAAGCAAATTGAATTATTATTTTATGATTTGATTAATGCTAATATTAAAATAATAATGTAAAATGTAATGATAATTAAATGTAAAAAAAAATGTATATACAATGTGTATACTACTGTAATAACAATAAAATTACGGTACGGAAAGAAAAAATAAATACGGAGTGTATAAAATGAAATCTAATCCGTGTTTTGAATTTCTTAAATGACGTATTACTCCTTCAGGTGTTAAATTGACTTCGTAGTGGATATAAAGAACAGCTAATCAATTAAGTCTTCTATCTTAAATAGAATTCCTTAAGTAACTTTTTATTCTTTTTAGTATTGAAAATGATCTCTTCGCCTAACATGTAGTAATTGGATGTGTGATTAATATTTGCAATATCTTATATACAGTTGAGAATAAATTTTGATTAAATTCATTAAATATTTGAATTACAAAAACTCAACAAGTTCTCTAAATTTTTCTTCATCAAACATTGAACTTTTAACTAACATTTTAAATCCACATATTACGACACACATCGTCCGCAAACGTAACTATAGAAAACGATATTTGATAATAGTCTGCAACGATGAATTCTCGATCCGAGCTCGCATGTGATTTTTCCTTATCAACTACCTATCAAGCGTTTTTATCGTCACAATATCACAGAAGCTGTACTCAGTAATAAATCGAACCAATTATTAAAATTTGTCAAAATGTTTTATTATTTTAGAAAGATACGACACGGTTCAAGGGGGGGGGGTCCAAAACCCGGGAGCTCCCCTCCTGGTTGCGCCACTGCTAATACCACTCCGATCAGAAATTTTTTTCGTTTGCAGTTCATAAACTAAATTTTAAAAATTTTAAAAACACCTACAACAGTGTTCTAAACCCGTAAGCAGTATAAACTTTAGAATTTTTATTTTATAATTAGCTTCTTTTATATTATTCGATAACTAAAAATTTACTTATATTATTCTATCTACGCTACTATCAAAAATCCATAATGATTTTTAAAAAAAAAAAATGTTCCCACGCGTAACAAAAACCTACCGTCATAATAATAATAGTAAAAAAAAAAATTATTCAATACAATAATAATATCAACCATTTTAGAAAATATAATTTCCACTCGGGGCGTACAAAATTATGGAAAAAAAAACGTTTTATCAGACGTCCAAAACTTTCTTTTAAATTATAAAAATATTTTCCGTCCTTCGTTCTGTACATTAAATTCTACAGAACATCACGACGACGAGTATCCCCTTCAGTATCCGTTATACCAAAATTAATTTCAATTCACTTAGAAAAAAAAAGATGATTTATAAATATATAACAATTTTCCTGATAACGCAAGAAGATAGAAAATAAAACACCGGCACTGTCTATGCGATTATGTTTTGCACGTATATTTCCGCGCACTGAGTCGACCGGAAATATAGAGAATAAAAAAACAAAATAAATAATATTTACGACTTTTCGATACAAGTTACGAAACGATGACATTATTATGTGAATAAGATATCAAACAAAGATGTAGCAAACAAATTCTAAACGGCGCCGATCGCAATTGACCGAATTATGCGGATTGTTCCATGTAGACGATAAAATAATAATAACAATAAAGAGCCGTTCGGCTCAAGAGTTTACCGCTGTTGTAGGTGGGAAGGTAAGAAGGTGGAAGTTATTTTAGTTATTCAATTTATACCTTTATGCACAATAAATTAAATAATTTCTAATAAAAAATGATTATGATGAGTGAATTTCGGTTAAAAACCACATTTTAAAATATCGTGGTTTTTACCATATTCATAGACCTCATCTTAAATTTTGACGGTTTTCAAAGGGCTGAAATAATTTTTTCATATAAAAAAAAAAAATCGAAATTTCCAAATGTCTATATCGGATGATTCATTTAAGTGGGTATACTCATTATCTCGGAAAATAAATAAATAAAATAAATTTGAGTGTTGAACATTTTTGATTTCCATTGATCCGTTGACGAGACACTCCACTACTCTCCTCCAGCCCTAACTTAAAAGGGGAATATCTCGTCAACTAATCAATGGAAATCAAAAATGTTCAACACTCAAATTAATTTTAACTAATACTTCATCTACTTATAGATTTTTTAATATAGGTTGCCATTTAGAAAATCAAAAATAAGTAGTGGTTTTGCCCAAAAATAAGGGTAACAAAAAATAACATGATATGAAATTGTATAGCAGCTTGTTTTTTAAATGTTCTAGAAAATAAATTCCGGAAAAAGATAATAATTTTCGAAATAATGAGTGTACCCACCTAAATGAATCACCTGATACATGAATATAACGATAAATTATAATGCTTCGTGCATATTATTATACATATAGTGTCTAGTTAATTATTTTACTATTGTTTTTTTTTTCTTTTTTTTTATTAAGGCTAGAATTTATTTTGATTTATTAGTTACAGCGGTACCGACGTGGCTTGAGATTCAAAACCGAAATGGCCAAAATTGACTTCAGACCTTTCTCATAAAAATAAAAATAAAAAAAACGGCTGAGGAGTACAGTATTTCAATCAGTTAGAATGATTGTAAATCGGGTTGCGTTGCGACAATGCAAAAAATAAAAAAAAATCAGTCGAAAATAATTAAATTCCCGTTTACAATAATTATTATTGTATAGAGAAAACGTCAACGAAAAACTACGCAATATCGGTTCGCGTTTCGCGCGCCGTCGACAACGACATTCGAAAACAATCAAAAACGCATTTAGCAAAGTTTTCGCGAGCGTATATTATGACGGATCGTCGTCGGACGATGCAGCGGGATTTAATTGGCAGAAAACGACAATATCAATTGGCCATATTTTACGCGGAAATCGCAGACCATTTTGACTGTTGCAAAAATGACAGTTCGGCGTATCATGAGGACGGCACAAGTCAAGCGGGTCCAATAACGACAATTACAATGCACAACGGCTTCGAGGATCGACTCGTGTAAATTTATTGATTTTGGTTTTTTAATCGTTATAACAAATTAAATAGAATTGTATTTTACCTAAATGAATTGCAGCCCTATTTATTCCGCAAAACGCGTATTGATTGATTTTCTGACCCGCGTTTTAAAACGCAAGTTCTAATATTTTTTCTAAAAATGTCATTTAATCAACCCTTATACCGGACATACGCTATACCGATTAATAACAATTTAAAAGCCGGAGTAGATTAGGTTGAGTCAGGTTAGGTCACCGGTAAGCTAGGGAAATGTCCGAAAAAAGGTATTTCTGCAGGCCGTTCGATACGATATAAAAGCAAAAAGTCAGGGTAACCCATTTGCGTTTATAGACAAACAATTATAGCACTTCGATAATATCGTAAATAAAATCATAATACGCTTAACCCATATTATAAGAAAAACAACCGAAATCGAATATCCCCGTCGAAATCGCTGAGGGTTCGTGATAAAATCACCATGTACAGTGTATATGTGTCGTTGTCGTTGACTCCGCGTCTCGGGGGTGTCATCCATTTCCAGAGAGAATACCAGCCGTGTGACGGCGCGGAGGGCAAGGGCAAATTTAAAAATTACTCGGAGGGGTGGAAAATGAAAATGAAAAAATACGAAAAACCATTTGTTTCGTCGTCGCGACGGCGCGTGTACACCCGGATGATATTTTACTCGTATAATAATTTTATATAATATATATAAAAATGTTTCTTATTCGGGTCGGATATATAGGTACATGCATGTAGGTAGTGAATTATTCACTCGTCCGGAAAACGCCCCTAAAATGTTTTGCCCCGTGTGTGTCTGTGATAATTCACACACTGTTTCTAGCGGCGTTAAAACTTGCCTGTGTACACACACATACACGCTAAATCGCATTAAACGAAGCGTCGAGTGAACGGTTGCGTGTATAATCGGCGAAGGTAATGAATTGCTCGGCGAACAAACGTATACACCTATATTGTATGTATGTATATATATATATATATAAACGTGTGTGTATATGAGTGTGTGTCTGTGCAGTTTTAGGTCTTGATAATATATAATAAGTTACCCTAATGAGCGTTGCGCCGCGAATATTTATTATTTCTCAATCGTATATGTATACGATTAAACTGCAACGTTTCGCCCGCAAACACCGTCACCGCCACCATAGCCCCGCGAAAAGACGAGTTTCAAATTAACTTGGCGCCGCCGTCGTCACCGAATCGGTTATATAAAACGCAATATTAAAAAGTCGATACTGCTCGCGGGTTGGCCTGTATACAGTTGTAGATGGAAATAGGATACTTTACGGGGTAATTTAGTTTGTACACAGTATACAACTATGTATACAGCGATAAATCATTGTAAACGAAAAACTATTCTGAACGGAATAATTTATTAGTCGTGTTTGTTTCCTTCGGCAATCTAAAAACATAATGAGCCAAAGAGTAAACTGCTAAAAATGTCGATAAACGTTTCAAATAATGTACAGACGGGCAAAAATTCAACATCTTTTAAGGTGTATAAAATGAAAAATTTGGATAATTTGCCTCACAAAATTGGGTTTTGAGGAGGAGGGAGAAAACCAAAAAATTAATACATTTTTCGGAAACCGTATCAGGAATTTCGAAAAAAAATTCCAACTAAATTACTAACAACCAAAAAATCCGCATCTTACAAGGTATATGACACGAAAAAACAATATGTATTTCTACCAAGTATACAAGATAATAAAGTAGTTAATTGAAAGCGCATTGAAACTTAAATTCCTTGATTTCACAAAAAAAAAAAAAAAATACATATAGCGCCACCACAATACGTTATGTTCAAAATCTCAAATACATATACATTTAATTTTTCGTCTTAGCTCAGTAAGTAAATATAAAACAAAAAAAATGTTTTTTCACTTGGGGGTTTAAGCACTTTTTGCCAATAGTTTCATAATGTATTCGTAAAAGTATAGACGAAAATCAAACCCACGATAATAATACCTAGACTTAAAATTTTGTGAAAACGTAAGAATCCGTAACGAATTTCTAAACTCACTTTCGCGATCCAAACTAAACATGAACCAACAACAATTTCAATTTCAATCCACGCTTAATAATATTATGTGTCTCCGAGTCACGATTCAAAACTTATAGGGAAAAGATCTGAATTTTCCTACACCGCAATCGTTCGACCGAGCAATGATTAGATAATGACGATGATTTGAAGCCCTTTCAAATCGTATACCTTTTGTATTTTTGACACGATTATAACCTAAACACTGTACCAATACTAATGCATTATACTTTACGTCCTATACTATATAGGTAACATTTAGAAAAAAAAATGCACTAATACAAATAATAAGTGCACTTACCTCGGGTTCGTCGTTGAGCTTTTTGTGGTGCGTATCGCTGGTTTCCAACGACCGTTTGTGTACATGTTTGTGTTCGAAAAGGTAAAAGCCCTCTAGACTGCCGATCTGTAAAAAAAAACATAGGGAAAAAATGGTCAGTGAAAAAATCTCGAGCCGTTTAATAATAAATGTAAACACGCGCGCGCACCGGATAAATCATTATACATATATACGTATATGTATATATATAGATAGAAAGAGAAAGAGAGGTATTAGGTATTTACCGACTCTGCGGTACATTATTATTGGTAACGGCGGAAAACGCGGCGGCAATTTAAATTAATATTCAAAATGAATAATACGAACGTGTGTTTGGCCGAGTGTTTGTTATTCAAACGTAACCGTATTTGTTTAGTCGTTTAATTAAAATGACATTTTTTTATAACGAGTATAGACTATCTTTTAAACTATTATAGGAAGTTGTACCACAGTCATTTAAAAAACTAGAGGACGTCTCGTTGTCGAATTGTTTTTCAATATAAAATCATGTGTGTACGAATAAAACGTAAAAAAATATTTACGAGGGAATAGCCTCTTGCACGAGAAAAAAAGCATATATTTCATACACATATACACAATTGCATTCCTCTACCTTTATATGGGAGGTCTGTAAAGTGTGTACAAAGCTAAGCACCTTTCTACCGCAACAACATGATGATTAAAATTTCCTGTTGAAATTTGTATCGCTTCAATCCGCCTGCAGACAATTCTAATTCCTCAAATCAAGCTCATTCAGTCCGATAAAAATGTTCAAAAGTAGTGGTAAAACTATATAATACAGACACCAAATAGTGCATTAGTCTTTATTTTCGGAGTTAATTTGACAATAATCTACACAGCAACTTAACCGAATAATAAACCCCGTCAAAATAAAATATACTACACTCTACCAAAAACTAGACTAACGGACGTGTATAAATTTGATTTTTTTTTTTTTTAAATTCATTAGTGAATATAATATTTTATAATACATTTTCTCTTATTAGCGTCCGATAGATTTTTCCGGTTTTTATATTATTTATTCTTTGGCCCAACCCGACTCGATAATAATTGCACAGCCCAAAAATCGACCAATAGGTATATCGCAAACTAATTTAAAATGTGTGATCATTTCTTCGAAGCTTAACAAACACGGCAATTATTTTACGTTTTAAACGAAACCCATAGAAATTTATAACTGTATGATACTGTGATATTATAAGCATTATAATATATTTAACTGATATATATTTGTGTGGGGTACCCGGAGAAGTTTATTTTTAATTTAGCACATATAATATACAGTAATACGAATTTTATACGCAAATGTATTTTTATAGGCACAATTAAAGCAGTACATTGAATAGATACTGAATTAGAACTGTACAAATTGATGGAAACTTGTGCTGGTTTTTCTTACTTTTTTAAAAAATTGATCCGGATAAAAAAAATATTTACCCAAATTTTACGCGTGTAAATACCGTATACCCAAAATATTTACATACCCTCTGGGTATTTACTCAAGGCACGTCACTATACCGTACACTGTACAGTCGAACGTTATCTTTTAAACGTTCGGCACTTCCTACACAATTATTATAATATCCATAAACTGCAATGCGTGGCAGTTTGTAGCATACGAATTTTAAATATTTTATCCATATGCGTATTAAAAGAAAAAAAATGTCAAGACAACAGTCGAGTGTCGGTCGGATATAAAGTAAATTAATAACTATTATACTGCTTTAATCGTAGCTAGAAAAAAAAAACACTGTAAAATACAGCGGACGGTGAATAAATTCGACGAGAATTTATTAACTTACGTATACCGTTTTCGAGGGACGGAAAGAGAGATAGACGATGGTATTTCTATGTCTTTTTTACCATACTCACTTACTCCTACGAGTGTCGTATTGTAATCAATTTTAAATCGAGACGTTAAAAACGCATATTATGTACATTTATATACCCGAGAATGCGATTATTATTAGTCTTCTGCTGACTAGAGAAAAAAAAATATACATACCCACATACACGTGCGCACAATAAATAATATATATAAAAAAAAAAAATCTCCGCCAAAATTTTCTTATTTACAAAGCTGTTTTTAAGCCTAATCCCTTTGCGTCCCTCGCCCCCTCGCTCGTATAAATATGTATACGTACCTATAGAAAATAGAGAAAACGTGTTAACGTTACAGGAAGAGTTTTACTTGCACGTGGTTAGCATAATAATAATAATAATAATAATAATAATATATATATATATATGTTGACCAGCGGCGGATACGTGACGGCCGAAAAAAAAACGACAGAGAGAAACTAATGTAATTTTTTTCCTTCTCATCGACAATGTTAGCGCACACTATACGCACATTATGCGTCACGGCGGCGGTCATGATGATGATGATGATGATATTTATACGGCGGTTTGACATAATAATTTTTTTTTTTTTTTTTTTAAACGGTCTATACCGGAATATTCGAATCGCCGCGTAGTTCCGCGACATTTTTATTGTACATTTATCGTGATAAAAACCGTCGCGACTCGTTCATGACACTATAATACACGTGTCGCATACTATATAGTGGCGCGTGCCCGGGGATTTCTAACGGCGGGAGGGGACGTAGTAAAATGTATCGAACAATCACGATTCGTGAATAAACCACGTACTATTTTCATTCTTCGTCCGTTATACGCCTGATCGGACGACGAGAATTAAATACCCGGATCCAAAAAAAACGAATTTTTCAGTCAAATCGATCGAGCAATCTTATCCATTGTGTGATTCAGCTAAAACGCGTAATTTCAACATAATAATGACTAAACAAACACTCGTAGTCGTTGTATTTCTAATACAGAGGGGAGGGTGGTTTGTGACGTCTAGCCCCCCTTCCCCCCAAAATTCAATGCACACGTCACCGGTCACATACCGTTTTCACTCACGCGCGTTTTACTGCGACCGCTGCTGTTGTAAATTTCAATCCGAAATTCCGCCGACGCAAATCGACGACTGCGGGGGACACCCGAGCCCTATAATACAATATAATATCATGTACAATATAATTTAAGCGGATTTCGTTACGCCGCTACCGCGGTATTTTCGATTAAAATTAAGTAAAACCGTATTATTACAATAGTTGTGTGGCGACTCGCCCGCCCCGTTTTCTATATAATATAATAATAGTAGTATACAGCGCGTGTAAATTCCCGTGGAACTCATTGTCACCGAAGACCGCACGAAATAATATATAATTCAACGCACCGTTAACTTTTATCTTAAACCGAAAACATTCGCATACTCGACAAGACCGCGCACTAAAACCATCTCGCGAAATGACGTGGTCGTAAGGTTTTGAATTAAACATGAGTATAATTACATCCCCTCTCAAAAAAAAAAATAGTAATAATAATAAAACAAAAAAAAAATGATACAACTGCGAGTGATACTCGAAAACTAAATGCTACACTTTAATTCCGGAGCATCATCCGGGTGGAAAAACAATATCAAAATGAACGAAACTTTTTTTAGTCATAAAGTTGCCTGATTTTCCCACGCGGTTTTTACAAAATACCATGAAAACTATTTGGAAAATCAAAAAATTATATCCTCGCGATGCACTAACTAGGTGCAAAACTCAACATAAAAGTTCTATTTGTTATTTTTTGATCGAAACAAGGTTATCGGTAGAAAATATATTGACAGAAACAAATAGAAACTATAGTTTTCCACAAAGTTCCGATAAATTCTTCCACTGCGCACGGAATCTAAAACTTTACTTATAATCACGATAAATAATTGTAAAATTATTTTTTTCTCAATTTAAATACTTAACTTTCTGTAATTTAGAAGATGAAAAAAAAAAACAAGTTTTATCCAAGTACGTATAATGCACAGTTATTTTATTACCAATTATATTGGATTTAATCAGGGGAAAAAAATTTAAAAAAACCTTTTGCCATCATATTCCGAAGTAAATGTCGAACGATATTATATAAGAATAGAATATACTTCTAATATAACGTAGGATATTACACTAGTTCAATTTATATAAATATAAATACGACCGGCCAAATCACAAGTGTGAAAGCTATAATACGTACTACTTTCGCTTTGAAATGTTAAATATTTTCGTCAAATAACATAAAGACCAGGACGACGACGACGACGACGACCGGTGTCAACGTCATATGCGAGCACAGTTTACGGACGAAAAACAGACTGTTTGTCGACAAATGGGTGTACATAAAATATAATATGTAATATTTTTATCGTCGTTTTCATATAAACTTAAATGTTTTTTTTTTTTCATCTTTCGCTCGCGAGCAGGAGCATACTCCTGTAGAGTCGTTGCTACAGTATCGTTTCACCCGACGGTTCCTGATACAAGATAATAAAAAAAGTTACGCGGATAAACACGCGCAAATACACGCGTCATTATTATAATAATAATTCGCGGGTTTTAACTTCCTGTATCTGCGTACAGCGGATTTCGGATAAAGAGGAAACGAAACAGCGGCGAAGGCGAATATACCCTGCCAAAACGATTCGGTTTCCCTGCAGAGGGATTTTATGACTTTATAATAAAATATTATATTATATGTTATTATCGATAAACCTCGAGCGTCCGTAAGTCGTACATCATAAATTGAAACCATAAATACAGCTATAGTCGTGATTAATAAAATAGTATAGAGAATTTTCGGGAAACTAAATTTAATCGAATATACCTAAAAGAATCAGCAGCGTGGTGATCCATTTTATTTTTTGAGCCAATTTTTTTTTTCATAAAATACCCATTAACCTAATATTACGTGTTTTAAAACCTAACGTAAAACAGGCGGAAAAGTTTGGACAAAAAATAATTATTAAATATAATCCAGTTTCTTAATATCTATGAGCTGTCTGAAAATAATACTTATATAGTTGTTAGAATCAGGAGTTTTTATTTCAAAGACTTTTTTTATATATATATATATATATAAAAAAAAAAAAAAAAAAAAAAAAAAAAAAACGAAGTTAATCATACAACTTGTATAGCAAAATTCGGCGAATTTCGGACTTGAACACGCGGTATGTGGTTATTCGCGACGGCGAGGTAAAAGAGCGGTCTGTATAAGAAGAGCCAATAAAGGGAAAGCGATCTTAGCATGTAGTGATAAAAAACATTGAAAAAATAAAAACAAAGGCTGAAATAAGTAGGGAGGGGAATCTACATATAAACGTCTACGAAGTTCTAGAGCTGAAAAACGTTAACGGACGTTACCAATTACAACACTTATAAATAATGTACGCATATACGTACTAAATAGTAATACCGTACACCTATTATACCTATATATATATAAAATATATATTAGTATACTACACAAAAGAGAAAGATCGAGTAAGAGAGGGGCGAGAGAAATATAGGGGGCGGATGGAAGAAGAAAGAAGGTCGAACGACATGTATACTGCATACTTCATATATTATACAGGACGATACGCGTATGACGAAGAATCCGATAACGAATCAAATATCAAATGTTCTTGAATCTTTTTTAAAAATTTTATTAATATATTGTATATAATTTTTAATTTTTAATTCCGAGTGTAATATTAAAAATACGATCGACTATACTATATAGTGTGTATTTTACTGCACACTAGTAGACAAAAAAAAAATTATTACGTAGTACATGAAAATGTACACTCAAAATCGTTTATCAAATACAATTTTTTTTCGGTGTATACATTAAATTTCATCCTAATCCTTCCCAACTTCTCCTCTACAGTTACACAATTAACGAGTTAACAAGTATTGAAGTTCCTCTTTCTTTGAAAAATATTTTTACGGCTATTTTATGAGTGCGATTAAAATTATACCGGTCGTTCATAGAAATTTTACAAGACGTGTACAGTGTACCGGAGTTCTGGTTGTTACTATATGATTATCTTAAACTCAAGACATTTTATATTCAATAGTTGTATTAATTCCGACATTTCCGTTTGTGTAGGTTAAATTTAATAATTGAAATTCGACCGAATTTTCGTTATCTAATCAGGCTAAAATTTTGCATTTAAGTTCTGGTGGTGATCTACAGTTTAAAAATAATAATAATAGTAATAATAATTTGTCTATATATAAAATATAAAATTTGTTTTATTATATTATTTTTACTTGATTCGAATGTCTTTTGTCAACAATTTTTTAATGTACAGGTCATTTGCCGTTATATTTTAAGTGTAATAACAAAATTGTATTCTTTGTTTAATGTAGGTAATCATTATAATCTACTACGGAAAACCCCGAGAGAACAATAATAATATTTTTGACAATAAGGTCAGAGGAACATAATTTTCGTTTCAAAATTTAATTGTTTTTATTAATTTCGTTTTCCAAACGGTCGGTTTAACATCGATGCATCATCGATAGACACCCTGTATACACACAATATAATTATATTCGTACCTGACAAGTAGATGCGTTTACATACAGCGCGGACAGTTCGGTGTATGGATAGGAAGAAAACGCGGGGAATCGAATCGAGGGTAGAGGGAGGAGCGGAAGCGACTGTAAATAAATGAAACGCGTAAAAATCGCGTATTATTGAATCCGAAAACGTATTCGGTCAATTAAGTCAGAAAACCGGCACCGGAAACACGCTCGTTTTCATTTATCTATATTAATGCCGCGCGGCTCGCATGCGAACCGTATAAACGCAAACGCGCGCGAACGATTAATAAACGTCGGCCAGATACGAACGGCGACGGGGCACCAATACGACACTTGCACCCCCTCCCCCCGGTGTTGGGCCCCCGAATTTACACCAACACCGCCGCCGTGATGCACCGACCAACCCCGGCAAACATGTGTACATTATAATAATGGTATGGTGGAGGTACGCGGTGGAGATGAAAACGCCGTGATTTTCACGGGGTTTACCGGGTCGAAATAACGGCCATCGGTTAGTTTTGCAATAAACTAATATAATATGTGCCGTAATCGATTACGATGCGGTTTCCGGTTGGAAATGTTGTATGTAGGATACGCGAATTCACATCCGCCGATCGGACCGACCGGATTTTAAAACCGTTCCGAGCAGATAAACAATCGCACGGAGAAAAACCGCGATAAATACAACGTGTAGGAGATCAAATTTCGCGTGTTTTATTTTTTTTTCAATTCTGAACACAGTTCGGTATTTAGCATTTATATTACTAAATTTAAAACGAAAATCGAATTAACTGTCGAAAACAATTTGACTATTTTTGTATTTTCTTTCTGACAGTGAAACGTCTTTTATTTATATATTGATTTTTATCGAGCCAACAAAACGTATATCCAGATAAATCGATAAAATACTCTGAAAACTAACTAAAATAAATTAACTCAAAAATGGTTTGAAATTATATTCCTCGTCTAAAAAATGCTTATCTTAGTTTTCGGTAAATAATTTAAGTTTTTACGATAGCGTAAAAAATAAAATCAAAAAAATGTTGTCGAAAATCGGTGTTGCGCCAAAATCCTCTGTTTTCTGACAGTGTTTTGTTGTCAGTTTATCCTCAAAATAAAAAAATTATCACCAAGAAATTTTAAACGATCGTTTCCCAAATGCACCGCAAATCAAAAACCTTAATCGCACGAAACATGAACCCCCTTGTTTTGAGAATACACATAAAAGATAATACATTATAATATTGTAAGTGGTAAAAACATGAACCTATAACTAAATGGACTAAAGAGAAGGGTCAATGTTGTTAGAAAAACATAACCTATCTATGTATACATATTATATTCATCACTCAGTTATTACAAAAATGAAAAAGGTATTGTGGGCCTACAGAAAAATCAAAATCGGGGTGGGAAAGAAAAACCTACTACGTCCAAACTTGAGAAAGTTTGTATGTGTCGACCTTCATTCGTTGAAAAACCGATTAGAAATAAAATGAACGGGAAAATGGAAAATGCTTACGTCGAGTAAGCCACATTTTTAAATAGGTAGAAAAGAACACCCATAATACGAAATTACGGTATTATGATATTATAATATTTTAAGAGAATACGGTTGGCAACAACCATATTATATTCTGACAACTAGCAATATCCGACCTTATAATAGTATGTGTGTATGTGAGAGAAAAATAATGAGAGAGAGATAGAGAGAAAGAATTCAACATCAAGGATAACAATATTGTTAGGAAAAGATAGCATACAGTTCTTATCCTAATATTATATGAATATTAAGTAATGACTATGAGCATAACTAGAGCACGTTTCTCGTTTCGCTCAGAATTAAATCTTCACCGTCGTCATCACTTCGTATAATACTATAATGTTTCCGCATATACATATTATTTATATAGGGTAAAATCCGTTTGTCGGTTAATGCGCAGTAAATCGGTTATATTATCGTATAGAACCTAAACGAATTTTATGATGGCAGTATCGTTAAATATAATATATAAACTATACGAAAAGTATATCGGATAATATTAAAATAACTATACTTTATAGTTTTTTATCGATCCATTCGATAATGTCGTTATAAACGGTTTCCATACTACATAAACGTTCAACACCCTCGACTTCTCATTCCACGACTTTACGGCCCCGTAACCGTCTGAGAGACCTATCGACAATCCTCCAATTCCTCCTTTTCCTCCTTTTACTCCGCCTCAAACGGACCTGCCGTTTTCGAGGAAGTTTATAGAGGATCGTATACGGGATCATCGCATCCGGAAGGGGCTTAAAGTGATCGATGTCGGTTCCGGTTAAAATACGATAGGTTGATATAGGAAGGTAAAGGTATAACGACGATTTTCAACGTCCGATCGGAAACCGTTCCGGGAACGGAGTCTGTATCCAATCGGGTTAAATACGGCAAAGTAAATAGACCGGGTAAATAGAAAGACGATAAAAAAGTTACTTATAAAAAAAAAAATATATTCTATCCGCCCGACTTGCGAGAATCCCCCGTTTGCTTCTATCCGTAACGTCTGCGTACATGACGTTTTTACATAATATAATATACTGTAATAGGATTTTTAGTCGGAAAACTAAACTATAGTATTATAATACCTCTCGGATTTATTACATAACATAATATTATAATATATATATAAAGGGTGGCATACATATTTACACGATATATGTTATATATACAATTCTCCGGTCATAGAGTCTTCCTCTTATATACTGAACTCCTCTGAAACAGCTTGACCGATTTTCATGAAATGTTTTGTGTATATTTGGTAGGTCTGAGAATAGATCGTAAAAAGTATATTTCACCCTCCCACCACAACCAACTATTTTTTATTCGCAATTTTAGTAATTTCGCTTATATATATATATATAAATATATATAATCGAGCAACACCAAATGATTTAACTTATAATAAAATAAATACGATTTTTCTTTTCTTGATTTGTGTTACCCCGGTAACAGGGATGAAAAAAATTGTGATTAATTATAAGAAATTAGTTGGAAAATATCATGTGGTCATCAAAATCGGTCCAGCCGTTCTTGAGTTATAAACGGTGAAACTAACCAGACTTTGTTTTATTTATATAAGATTTTTGTTTATCCAAAGATGGCCACGAAAAAAAAAACTATTATAATTATTATTATTATTACTATTATTTACACTATTAAATCTTCACAATAGAAAACATTTAGTCCGCAAAGGTGAACTACCCACTTTCCACCTATTTGTTTTCATTCAATTTTAACGCAGCCGAAACCAAAAATTAATACGGGTAATATTATAATAATACAAGCTGACACGGGCAACGTCGGGTGCGGAAAAGCAAGTATATATATACAGTATACACGTAGCATTTAAGATGTTTGTGTAGATGAAAAGTCGAGAAAATATCGAATAATTTAGTTGCTGTGCGGAGTTCGTTTAAAATCAGGTTTAACTAATTAAAAAGTTTTTTTTTTTAATGTTTTTTAAAAGAAACCTACTTAATCAACAACTAAAATGAAAACAGTCAAAAATTACAATGCGAGCCTCTATCCGTATTCAAAGTCGAAAATTCTAAATTTACCTTCAAAATGTTTTCCGACTGTCGTACATGATCAAAATTCCGATTCTTTGCGCGTCCAAAAATATTGGGAAACGTGTAAAGAAATGTTCCAAATAAAATGCACAATTGGGCGGGAAATCGGAAAGACACGGGACATTTTGAACGTTTCGGAGGATTCTAACTAAATGAAAAAGTAGTAAAACACAAAAGAAAATCAAAACAGATTTGTACACATTATTCCCAGCAGACTCGTGTTATTTAAAACGGATCGACTAGACCAGACTAAATTATATACGAATAGGAAATAATATAGTTTCTTATTTTCAATGCAAGAAACGAAATATAATACTTTACAACCACACGGAAAATTTTTCGATAAAAATCACAATAATATTCCGTTATAAATCATACATAACATCATATAACATACGTCATAAGAATATATTACTGCAGTTATCATCGTGTCGTGCACGTTGATCGTAATAATTTTTATATAAAATTCAAACCCGGTATTATATTATACAGGTTTAAAGTAAAAACTATAAATTTATCGGTTTTATGATTTTGGTTCAATTTTACAACTGGGTCAAAATATAATATGTAATTATCTAGTTTAAACCACTTCCCCCCTTCCCCCGGGAAAAAATAACAAGAAAAAAATTTGAAATTTTTACAACGATCGAAAATTTGTACACCACTAACATCTGAGTTATCGCATCAAACCAAAGACGAGGTGAAAAGAAACGCATCAATCAATACGTTACAATAAATGTGTGTATGAACGAATCAATTTTTGTTCTTCTTTATAATTTGATTGACGTTAAATAATATTGTATTGGATTACTAAAAATTAATATTGCGCCATGTCAGTTAGTCAAGTATTTAATTCAAGACACCAAAATACAGTTAATTTTACACTCGACGAAGACGGTAAAATGCATTATTCAAATATCGAACGGTGGAAAAATGTGCGTTTGAAGTCAAGAATTTTGTCTATATATTATCTTCGTCTATTATACAAAGTGATTTTTTTTTTTATACGATACAATAATTTTCTAGGATTTAATTAAATTTTATTTATGTCGTCTTTCATTCATAACGGAATTGTTTAGAATTTATTTTAACACATCTATAAAATGTGTATACCTATTCATTATACCTAACAAATGAGTATTGATTTTTGATTTTTTAACAAAAATTGTTGATAATCATAATAATACTAATATCGAATATACCGTTTGTGGGTTACATTGATTTAAGATTTAAACAGCTAGAGTGAGATAGCATTTGAGAATCATAAGTTGATATATCGGTATATAGAATAAATGTATAGTTTTCAAACTATTGCAATCAAAATGATCATTAAACAGTTCTTTAATAATTGAAAAAGAAAACAGAAATTATGATTTTTTTTTTTATTATTAAAATAAAACACCCTGTATATTATATTCGAATACAATAAGCATGAAATCCACTATGATTACCTTATTATTATTGTTATTGTCAACGCTATAAATTGAGTGACCTCTTTGGTCGTGTTCGTCTTTACTGTGCTTACTACATACACTTGCTACAAAATGTCAATAGAAAACTTTTATTGATTTTTCCGTCCAATTAAGAAATAATCATAATCATAATCATAATAATAATAATAGTAAAAAAATAAAATAAAAATGTTATAACCTTAATACCAATACGGCCGAAGAATAAATTCCGACATTATCCCAAAACGCATAAAAACGTAAGTTGTGCTCGTCATCGGTAGGACGGTAGCCGGTATATTATTATCAGTTAATCAATCCGATCAACCTAACACCTAGCGAAATGATATGAATTCTGAAAACGGATTTTAATTTAACGTAATGCTGGGTATACAATATCGATCTGCCAACTTTTTCCAATTTCAGTACACTTTTCAAAAATTGTATTACAAAATGTATAAATATTAAATAAAAAAAAATAAAACTAAATTGCATAAATTTAATATGAGTACATGCAAATACGAGTACACTTCACATTAAATCCAAATCTGTTGTTAAAATTTAAATAATTTGTGTTTCATTCGGTCAGACTGTAGGAAAATTGGTCTACTCGTAAGTTGCTATGCCAAGCATGCGAGACAGCAAAAAAATATCGGTAAAAAATTCGCTCTTAACGTGATGGTTTCGACATTTTAACGAATTTTTTGCTGTTAGTGCATTTGTAAAACCATTTCCATTTGAAAAATCTCTCCGCTAAAATATTATATTATTATTCATTAAATACCACTATGGTTCGCCTCGTCCTGCAAATATACTGGAATAATATTATTTTCGCACGGATATCGACGAGGTTTCAATTCAAAACGTCTCCAGAGACGGGGTTTTTTTATTTTTTTTTTTTTCTGTGAACGTTAATTGAATAAAAACATCACGTTCCCCCGAGATTTTCGATAAAATTTGAGATTTTTTTATTTTTTTGACGGGGAATGAAAAAAACGAAAGCAATTATATTATATTATATTATTGTTTTCTTCGTATTAGGCACCTAGGTATGAAATACTATATTGCAGTCACGTCATCTCTCATTTGTATTCAAACCTCTGCGGCAATAGTTATAACAATTGATTTTGTATTTTCATAAAAAAGTAATTTATTAAAATATATTTCCTGCGCTTTTTTTTTCTACTGTATACGTTTTCCGCTTTATAATACCTAACTACCAAAGGTCATCTACATTATAATGTTATATTTTCGGTTCAGTCAACGGAAAACGATAAATTTGTCATCAAAATAACTCATCGTATACGATGTCTATTTTTATTTGTTGCGTCTTTTGTTTTGATTTTTTTCTAATCCGTCAATTCTACAATTCTATATAATACATATATTAATATTATACTACTTTTAAAATACTCTATTAAAACACATGTACAGTTTAAAAAAAAAAAAAAAACATTATTTAGTTAACTATTATATATTAACAGATATATTGATTTATAATATATATTAGTGTTGAGATAATCCGGATTTACGAAATCCAAAATCCAAAAAATTTGTCTTAAGAAACATAATAGTTTTAATAACAGATACCTATCAACCAAAAAAAAAATATAAAAACACAAAAATATCAAACAACTGTAAATAACCTAAAAGTAACTAGAATATTTTGAAAATTTTATCACGTCTACAAAAGGCCAAAATATGTTTTTTGTGAAAACTACAGGTTTCTACAATTATTTAACATTAGTTACGATTATGTAAAATCATAAAAATCGTCACGCCGTAAATATTTGTCCGTTTGTTCCTACATTTTTCCCAATAATTGTGAAAACCTGCTTACAAAATCAAAATATGACTTCCATAAAGTACCAACTGAATAATTTTCGAAATTTGAGGTCCAAAATCCGGATCCTCGGACAATGAAATCCGAAATCCGGATTTTCGGTTAATCCTATCTATATCAAATCATTAATATATACATTATACGTATAGTGAATATAATTCAAGTAATAATTATCCCCTACAGTCTTTGTTACGAAAATTAATTAATAGTTTACACTCGAACATGTATAATTATTATTATGTGCACACGTTACTGCTGTTAATGGAGCGGGTTCTTGTATTTTTATATAAGAATAAACGGTTACGAGTAGAAAAAAATCATACTCTCTTATTTTCGTCTCCTTTTGAAAAAAAAAATGACTTTTGCATTCAAGTACAACGCGAGAATTTAAAAATTACAATAATTAAATGTAAGTCGTAATTAATTTCGTTATATATGTATATACGTATTTATATATACATTATATATGTATATTTTATACATATACTGCCCCTCGGAGATTGCGTTCGTAGCCGTAGTTTTATCGCTTAGCCGTAAAATTAAAAGATTAGCATCTTATTCCGAATACAGCTAGCGACCTCCCATCCACCCCCGTACCCACCTTTCCCAACGATATCCGCATGGATTTCGTGCGTTTACACTCCATTATATTATATTATAGGGTACGATAAACAAACTAACTATACATATATTATTATAACGACTATGGTTGTATGTCCGTCGTACATGACGAGTCATAGTAAATTTTATATTTGGTAGTCATATATATTATAAATTAACAATGAGTTAAAAATAGATCATCGATTTAATACATAAGATAATAGTATGCTCGTCATATGACAGGTTATAGACTCATAGTGGCCATTGAAATGTTTAAAATACCTAACCAAATACTGATAATCTTTAAGGCGAAAACATTTTTTACTTAGAAATTTTAATGGAACCAAACATTTTAACCAAAGTTTTATTTTGTTGTTAACAGTGAGAAAAATTATTATTGCGTACAAAAACTAGGCACAAAAAAACTATTTTTATTCGATTGCCATAGTAAATTAATAAAACGTAAAAATTATAAATAAGATTTTAGTAACTATACAATATTCGATAGAAACGATTTTATATTATAGTTGCGATGGTAAATCAAAACGGACAGATTATAGCTCAATATTTTTTTATAATTATATGATTTATAACATAAAAATATATACTAGGTGTTATTGTGGGTTTTAATAATGTCTTATTTATAATTGCAAAGGAAGTAGTAGTCAAATCTTGCAAAAGCACCCTGTATAGTTGAAATTTAACGAGCCGCGGCGTTGTTATATTATATAATACTACTCACTTCAAACTTAAGTCAAGGGGGTCAAGTTTGTTGTTAAGTATAAAATTATTATTACGAAAACTTACTGATGGGCAACGCGCGTATGCTCAAACGACAACTTTTAATCTTTCAAACACCGCGGTTGAACTTAAGCTAATGTAAAAGGTATACATACATAATATGGATTACACACTCGAATATTAAAACAATAATAATAATACCTACTAAAGGCTCAAGGACTTGTAGCTCAAAAACATGGAAATACGCACTAAAAATACTTATAAATCATAAATACTAATTGTTTTAACGTAATATTTTCAATCTATTGTGTATTTTGCCACTAAGTGAATGCCAATACCCACACACACTGTTTCTGTCGAACAACATAACATGAGTTCAGCAGGGACAACTCGATGTTAAAACTAACATTACACATTTGTCATGTTAGTTTTAACATTCCAATGAGTTGACCCATTATCAAAATTAAAGGTAAAAATATTATCTATACTAATATTATAAAGCTAAAATGTATTTGTTTGTTTGGTTGAACGTGCTAATTTCAGGAACTACCGGACTAATTTTTCACAGTTCTTGGCAAAATGATCCGCGTTTCGGTATAAGTTTATACTGCTATTGAATCAATCCTCTATTGAAAACCATTCCTTTTATAAAATTCGATTTTTAGCTATTATTAAATTATTTATTTTTACAGATTATCTATTATCTATTCGTAACTCAAAATTTAAGAGGTTGGTCAAAATGTATCTATAGTATCTATGGTAATTAATAAAAATAAAAAAAATCTATGTGTCATAGTATGTAATAATATAAACTGTCTAAGTAATTATGTGATTTTACGTAAAAAATTCTAACGCTGTTACTCGCACGTAGGATTTGCTCACGACACGACTACATTGTCCACAACATACCAGTTTTTCACTTAAATTTTTTCCAATTGCTATTTTCCTGACAAAAAGCCTAAAAGGAAATCTAATATTGGCCGCTCAACACGAAGGGCAAAAAGATTGCGATGTCATATAGAAAATGAAACGATTAGCGAATGACGATTAGCTATTATATGGTACACGTGCTTTCCCGCTGTCAAGCGTCCCTACTCCATGATAGGTTAAGTAAGGCTTCCTTTGAAATCCACCAATCCTCCCAAAAAAAAAAAAAAACAAAAACAAAAAAACAAAATTCAAAGTTTCCATATGAAAATCATGAACAAATATCATAACAACAATTTTAGTATTTTTGTAATCTTCTAGATGGACTACCCACTTTCCACCTATTTGTTTTTATTCATTACTGATACGGTCAAAACCAAAAAGGAATATAGGTAAAAAAAAAAAAAAATTGGCATGGGCAACGCCGAGCAAGATAGCTAGTATAATACTAATAATAATTGCTTAGTTATTAATAAAAGAAAATATTTCAAATACTAATATCTCTATAAAAAAATTTAAATATAAAAAAAATCAACGTAGTTGCTTAACTACGATAATGTTGATAATGATGTTCTTATCTTAAAATTCGAATAATAATAAGTCAATTCACTCTTATTAATTTTGTATAAGTAGTATAGTTGTAGAATACAGTGTATAGTATTCTATTATTTATATTGCTTTATAAAAAATTTGTCTATAACACAAAATAACTGGGGGGAAATTTCCTCAGGTAGTGACGAGACTCTGATACTCATATTTTAGATTCAGACTCTGAATCTAGTCAAGCGAAGGATTGGTTTTACTATGATGTGTAATTTTTTTTCTATCTGTAAAAAACTTTTCTCCTGGAAATCTTGTTCCAATTAAAACATATCAAGAGACCTTTTATGTTGCATTTTAGCTAAAATTGATACTTTAAAAAAGATAATTTTCTTTTTTTTGAAATTCTCAATGAAGAAAACTGATTCTTTAAGTTAATCAAGATTAATAGATTTAAAATAAGGTTGTCATTGGCAATTGTTTTTTATTTATTTTTTGTTATTATTAAATTTTTATTTTTAATATTTTAATCTTTTAATCTTTTTAAACAATCCTTGTTGTGAAAATGCATGGTTTTTTTATTATAATATTTTATTTTTTCATCGCTCAGAATCATTTTTCCTTAACACTAATGGTTTATATGTTGCTTATAGGTAAAATTAAATTAACTTTATGTATCCCGCCTTCCCAATTACCCGTCTACAACAGTGATCACGCCTATCCTCAGTAACAGCTCTTGTTATTATTATATTTTTTTAATAACAGTTTTTGTTTATCTTATTTCCATAGAGTATAGATAATAATAACAATTATTGATAATACGGTTTAACAATTATAACTTGCAATAATTGCCATTTTTATTCACCGTAAAAATGAAACCTACCTATCAATAAATATTATATATTACGCAAAATAATTCGTCGATGCACAATGCACATATATTATCAACATTGCAACGGTTACACAGTAACACGTGATTATAATCCATAATATCGAATAAATATTAAATTCGCTTCGTGCAGCGTGTTACTATTATTATTATTATTATTATTATTACAGTAACTATATTTTGTTCAAAACTCTCGGACAAAATGTACACGTATATTTTATGTTATATTTGAACCAATTTGTATTAATAATTGTGTTTAAGGTCATACACGCATCGAGATCATCCTAATCACAAATAATTTTTCCTCGCTACAAACCACTATTGTAAAACGCGATTTAGTTTAAAAAATAAATAATAATTCACAAAACCCGCATATACAGAGCAGATAGTTAGTATGTATCTACGGGGATTTGACTATTTCCTAGGTAATTATATATATGTATAACAATTTAAAATCTTGAAATGCACATATTTGACCGTGCTAGCAAATCTAGTCAGTAACTATATATAAATATACTAATAACATATTTTTAAAGTTATACATAAATTAGTAACATTGTGGTCTTTAAGGCGTTTTTCTCCCGTTACCGGTATAATACATGACGTGCTTTTTTTTTCATTTAATTTATCTATACAGCAATATACAAAACGTCGGCAATCATGTAGTACTGCAACACTTTAATCGGGATAGTAAAATTTAAAAAATATATTTCGTTATACACCGATACTTTTCGTATATCTAATATTTTCGGCGTCAGGACCGACATTTTTGAGGAAACCGGTATTGCACAGTAAAAATTAGTCAAATTACCGGTACACCAAAAATATCGTCAGTCCTATATTATAATAATATATGTAGACGATGAGAGAACATCCAAAAACATTTTTTTTATTTTTTGTTTGTTTCTATAAAATGATAAAAACGTATGGACTGTATAAAATAAACCGCATTACGTAAATATCGTACGCCCGGATCGTCGAATTTTTTAAAACTTATAATAATATGTACAATAAAAAATAATCTCCCTCCCGTTATGATATATCGTCGTTATACTATACTGCAGTATAACCGTTTTATTTAAGTATTCTGGTCAGAGAATATTGTGAAGACAATAAAAAAAAAGGGAGGGGGAAAGACATTTGCGACTGCAATTTCCACAAATTAAAACGGTTTTTAGATTCCGCAGAGATATACACTATAGGTAAATCGAAAGATAAAAATAAAAATCAAGGATAGTATAATTTAAATAACCTGGTATTGGTATGGACTATTCTCATCGTTAAATTCGCATAAAATTAGAGAAAACCGTGCTTCGGTTTTTTTGTATATACTATTATAAGGATACTTTTAGCTTATACGTTATTTTTTATTTTTAAATTCTACGTGCAACAAGAAATGTATTGGTTTTACTATAATGTATGCTTTTTATGTTTTTTATATTGTCTACAGTCCGCTAAACACATTTCTATCAGAAATTTTGTTCAGTCTTCTTAAGTGCAGCTTTTTTTTGTACTGGAAATGTTATCTTGTTGGTGCATTGAGGAGATCATTTATTAATTTTCTTAATAATTAGCAAAACGGGAAAATGCACGGCATTAATGGTTCCAATTTTTCTATTTTTTTTTTTTTTTTTGGTTGTAATTTAGTTAAAATAATTGTAGGGACTTGACGTTTTCACAGAACACTTACATAAGCCTTTTGTAAATATAATAAAACGTTCAAAACATTTTGGTCGATTTTAAGATATTTATAAGCGCACTTGAAAGGGGTTTTTTTTGTAGATTTAATTATTCTGACCGAGCAGAAATGCCAAAAATTGAATAAGAGATTTACCATAAGTTGTACATATTATACAAACAAAAAGTTAGCGTGATATCATAGTTTTTTTTAGATTTGAAGAGGAGCAAAGAATCCATTGGTTTTTATATGATGTGTTTTTTTTGGAATTAGTGCTATCTATATGTTTTACTACGAGCGGAATTTGTTTCTAGTTGTTGTTAAGTGTATTAAAGAGGTAATTTGTTATCATTTTCCGAGGGGTGTTCAAAATAGTATCGAAAAACCGGAAACAAAAATTATAAGTGAAACAGCGAATATTTACGGCACACCACAACCGATATCATTGATTTTATTTTTAGAATCTGAGTGGAGCAAAGAAGATTATGGTTTCACAAAAATGTTTTTTTTTTTTATCTGTGATCTGTGAACAACTTCTCTGCCAGAAGAAAGGCTCGGATTTCTAAGTGTAGCACCTTATCTGAAAGAAAGTCGGCATGAGGAGATACTTTAGGGAGGTAATTTTTTTTAGGGAGGGATCAATTTTCTCAAGAATTTTCTTATAAAATTTAAAAAACCGAAAAAAAGAAATAGAAAAACTAAGAAATGTGGAAAACATTTCTACCAACAATTTTGCTTTAACATATAATGATAGAAATGTTTCTAAAAGGAAATTTCACTAGGGAAGTACCCAGGTTTTGAAAAAACATTGTTTGTTCCTTATTTGTCTCTACTCCTTAAAAAAGGAAAAAATAAAAGCATTTAAAGTGTACCTAAGGAGTTAGATATCGCTCGTACGGACGATTTTAATCGAAAATTACCCCTCGATTTTTTGTGTAAACTTTTTACCAGAAATTTTGCTTCCGTGTATTAAGTGTAGCTTATTTTTTGAAAGGAAATTTTATCTCCATGGTTTAGATATGTCAGTTTTGTAATTTTTCAATTAATTTTCATAACGAATGGGAAAAACAGGGATAAAATTTCGGAAAAACGGAAAATATACGAAATGTAGGCATTGATAAAAAATAGTATGGCTTTTTTTCTGTGTAAAACTTTTCTACCAGAAATTTTATTCCGATTTACTATAATAGCACTTTTTCTGACTGGGATCTGACTGGGAAGAAACTTTAGCGAGGTCACTTTTCGATTTTTCCAAAAGCTTTCCGAGCAAGGATAATCCGGAGTGATAATCCGGGAAAAACATGGGAAAACCAAGAAAAACGCAGGGAAACGGGAAAATCGATACAATATTAAAGAAAATATATAATGCCTATTTAATTATTTTACCATAATATAACATATATATTGTTGACAAGGCATCACTATCAACTGAACTGCGCTCAGAATCGTTTTTCGTTAGCAGTGGTTTATCGAGCTTACAGAAATACATTAAATTACTTATAAAAATGGCTGCACCCGTTTACATTATCCTAGGGCCCATTTTTTCGAACTATGTTTTCTGCTGAAAATATTGCTTTAATTATAAATGCTTGGAGACCCTATTTGTTGCATTTCGCATCTAGTTGCTCACAAAGTAAATCATTTTTCGATTTTTAAAGTAGTCCCAACTTTCCACCTGTCGAATTACTATATCTGTTCTCAGTATTAGCTTTTTTTTTATATATACTTATAATCATTAATAATTTTTTTATATTATTGTTTTATTTTAAATTAAAAAAAATCGTTTATCATTTTTTCTAAGAGAAATCGTGTTCAAAACTAAAACTTCATAGGCATTTTCGTAAAGCGTTTTTGATCCAGTTAGTGCACTTTTTTGATTTGCCATGTAGTTTTCCTAATAGATGTGAGCAATTAAGAATTTAGTATTAAAATTGAGGTAATACGAAAATAAACAAATAAATACAAATTTGTCTTAATTTCTGGTTTACCTTGGCAACAAATGGAAAAATACTACTAATAATACTGCACTCCCCTGTATCGTTTCTTGTTAGCAATGGTTTATTGGAACGTATTGTTATAAATTGAATTACCTTCTCTCTATATATTTTCCATTCTAAAACAGTGGTGCCTCAATTAGCAGTATCGACCTTTGTTCTACATACATTTTTTTTGCATACAATTCGATGAGGTTTAAACTATAATATCGTCGAACTCGTTAATATATTATACTGGTATAATATACGCAGTTTGCCAATGTATTATACCGACATTGTTTCGGGCCAGCATCATATAGGCGAATACATGCGTTTAAGTATATAAGTTGCTGACTTTGCACAACACACAATATCGTATAATATTATTATTATGCTTGTTCGTCTACTCTAATATATAACTCCCACATATTATTATCATCGTGATTACAATAACGTTATTCCGAATAGTTCTGATCATTCTCAACTATATATTATCGTCTCACTCCAGTCCGTTTATAACATTATTATTATGTGCACAGTGTATACGTGAAGTAACAATTTATATTATATTATTATAATACGGTGCTGCACATTGTTGTTGCCCCGCTTTACTCTTTACACCGGGACTACACTCCGTGACAGTTATTATTATTATTATATTATTGTTACGATATATACATTGAAACGCAAATTTTTCTCTTTTAAACCAACACAAAAAGTTTATTACACGTGTCTATAGGTACACTTATACGTAGCTGGTAACAAATTATAATAACACAAAAAAAAAAAGAAAACAAGATACAAATGAGTAATATACGCGTAAAAAATCATTAAAAAAAACCAACTGAAAAACAAAGGTTTTTATGCAGATGATTAAATATAAAAGGAAACGCGCGATAGGAAATATTGTAATATATTCTGACTATCGTTGAAAAAAAACCCGATAACTATACGGCTTTTGATTTGCGTTCGTAAAAAATATTAACATGATGAACTCGTGTAACAGTTTTTGATTTATACTAAGCGTTCAACGAGAATATTATGATCGATAAAAAAAACTAAAACAAAAAAAAAAACCGTTATAAATATAAAAAAACGTTCGTTTGAAATAGTACGTAGATAATAGACTGAGTGATCGAGATATTCAAAAAAACACGCAGATTTTGTTGCACACGTTTAACACAAATCATTCACACGTAAAAATTTATGTTTTATAATGGCCATATTAAGATGGTCCTTATTTTTGAATATTATAATTTTTGATGACCGATCCCTCCTCCTATTTTATTCTTTACCGTGTAAAAATATTCTGTGTGAAATTTGATCATGATACCTCACCCCTTGTCCGTATCACAACAGGGTAGAAAATGAGGAGTAGTTTTGTGGTTTTTCGTAAATAATTCAATAAGTATATCACTGATCATAAAATGATAAAAGACTTTCTGGTAGCTTTTCTTAATGTCTATATAATTTATTATAATTACAATTTACTGTAAAATCTGTTTTCTCAAGAAAAGTCCAAAATATTTCATGTAAATATTTCAATACTGATTTTTTTAAGGGTATTTAATTGTATTTGTCAAATAGATGAAAATATGAAACAATGTTAAAACAAAAATTATATATAATTTAATTTTCCAAAAAAACAAATTATTAATAAAAACTTGATAAATACTAATTTAATATTACACTAGGATTTATGTCGACATATTAGTGGATAATGGATACATCACTTATTATCACTTGTATATTACCTCATTGGAAAAAAAAATGAATTTGATGATTTTTTTTAAACTTGAATTTGTTTACAAAAAAAATAGATAGATCCTTTAATGATTGTTTCGAGCATCCCGGATAGGTTTTTTTTTTATTTTTACATAACCTAAGGCAACTAAAGACAATTATAATACATCAAAACACATTAAATATTTTTGTTTAGGAACTGTAAAATAATTTTTGTTTTAAAATAACTAGTAATATAAATTGCTTTTGGTTTTTAATTTTAGTATTTGGTAAAAGATATTATTCTTCCATTCAGTTGGATCCATTTTCATAAATTTCATATTTAACTCGAATCTTTTAAATAAGTTTGGAGATTGTTGATTAATACATCAACAAATATAAAACATGTTTGTTTAGAAATGTAATCTGTCGTATTCGATATACTTGAAAAATAATCTCTACTTGAAAAGGTTCAAGAATCTCAAAAGATATTTTTATTATCGGAACTCAAAGTGACTAAGACAGAAGGAAATAGGTTGAGCAGAATTTGTGTTTTCATTATTAAAATATATATAAAGTCAAAACCCTAACCTACTGAAATAGGGCGATCGGTCATCAAAAATAATTATGTTGAAAAATAATGACCACCCTAAGCCACATATGGTGTGTTCGGTGGAATGAGATTTTTCTTCCACACGTCTGATAATGAGATAAAAATCATTGATCATTACATCAAATATTCAAAAATTCATAGCTATAAGCCGTATCTTAATCAAAAAAATAACCGCGATTTGTTATGCAAAACCACGTTACCGTTGAATAAATTTGAGGAGAATAATATTTTTACTTTTTCCACGGATAATTTGTTTTTTGTTATCACGGAGGATGAACTGCCCGGGGAAAAGGGACTCCCTTTCTCCCGATGCGGGGTATAATAAGAATCTGTCATTTTTGAAAACTTCCTAACGTAGTTTTTTCAATTTTTTAAGTCCATCGTGATTTTTTATCGACTTTTAGGTTTACTGCATTTAACCACATTAACTTCCTTATTTGGACAGTATCGTTTGTTTGGATCAACTGTTATATATAGGTTCGGTTTTCGTTAAACGACGGTATGATCTAATCTTTTTTTTCTTCTTTCGTGGTTTCGAAAAAAAGGAATCCCTATCTTAAACCCCGAGCCCCGTGGACAATTATAGTAATGTTTTATGTACAAATATTAATACAGTGCAAAACATAAGTGCATATTTGTGCGGGACCGAGTAGGCCTTCGCATTATATTTACTCGGAATAATCGAATGATGTATACGAATATTTTACAACGTATATGATTAAAATAATGAAATGTTATATAATATATAGAACCCGAACCAGAAGGAATGCATACATATATATGTGTGTGTGTGTGTGTGTGTTCATTTTCGCGTGTTTAAACCCTTTGTCTAGGATTATAATAATATTGTTATTTGAATATTATAATAATATGCGGAACTTTAGAGAGGACCATAACGATCGGCCTGCCGTGCCCGCCCGCTCGACCTATTCGTGTAATTTCCTAACAAACAGCACGGCTGACCGTATACCGACCCCAGAACTTAATTATCCTTTTCGAATTCGAATATTTAAATAACTGCAGTGTATACGTTTCTACTTAGGTCCATTCTTTACGCGCCTCCCATCCGACCCCGATCAGCTGGCTCAGAATATTTGAAACTAAGTAATATTGTTCGTTTGTATAATACGTCGATACAAATAACAGCTGCCGCATTACATAATATACAGTGTATTCGAATTATTATGGAAAAACTGAAAAATATAAGCTTTAGTTTTATGGGGTTTAAAAACCATCATGTCGTATAACAGATAAAATTCGATTACACTAAGGATGTGCATTAAAAAAAAAAACATTTTTTTTCTTTAATGTACAAAATATCCCAAAAATTAAAACAAAAAAAATCAAAACCCAGTAAAATGTGTAATCTTGAAAATATGAATAAATGAATGAACTAATATAATATCTTTTATCGATTTCCACATGGCTGCACACGGTCAGTGATATCACACTCCACGAAATAAAACAGAGTATAATAGTGATAATCTATTATCGTTTTATATTCTTGTATACGGTAACAGTTATTACATTAAAATATAAATCCCATACGAAATACTTATTAATTAAAATATATATACTCAATTTACGTTATTTACTTCATTGATAATGGAAAATGATAGTAGGCAAAAAGTGTACACGAGTGCAGTCAGATGAAAAACGCAATTAGCGCAGAATAGATAATAATCATAAAGTTGTATTTTTTTTTTTTGTTCATAATTTTCACAGTCCACGTTTCATACAATACGAAAAAGAAATTCATTTTGAAAAAAATGGTTATTTTTCTGAATTGTTGTTGATAGTATGATTCGCTGTTTTAAAACGGACATTTAAAAATACAGAATTCATCGAGAAAGCACCCATAAAATACATTAAAAAAAAAAATAAAAAACCAACCTAAACAGAGGGAATAAAAACCTAAACAATTGAAATTATGAAATTAATTGAATACAATTTTTAAGGCGAGACACATTGTTACGTTTTACAAACTTTGTACACAAGAAAGTCCGCGTGTCTCACAATGAGCTAGACAGAAAAAAAATATACATATATATATATTTTTTTTACGTATATTGTAATATATACGTAAAAAATGCAATGTCACGTTATTATACGATAACCCGGGGGAGGAATCTTTATCGACCTAATAAAATAAGAAATATTAAATCGTCATATTACGCGATATTTATCGTTATATATTTGCGTTTTATGATAACACTAAACTAGGGGGAAAAATGGTTAGGAATTTAATTTCGGACGATAATAATAATTATTATTATTATTATATTGTTAACTGCTACTGCGGTATACGGACAAAAGCCCGGCGAATTAAATTAAAGGGAAGGTATACACCTACGGTAAAACGTATGAAACAAATTAAAAGGGACTCCGCGTCCGCCGCCCATCATCACGTCCGTCCGCGTATGCCGCCGCTAAATAATTCGAGCGCATTATACGCACGGCGAAGTAATTTTCTAAACAAATGTTTACAGTTTTCGGGCCGAAATGCGGCGAAGATATTTAATAATAATACACGCAGTTATTATAATAATATTATTCAAGTATAGAATAAGCTCGCGGTCAAAATTCGTTTACGCAATATTATTTTATCCATGTTTTTCCGTCGTATTGTCAATATTATGATAATATTATAATTGACACTCGCAAACATAACTATATCATGTACAGGGTGATTTTTTTGATTTTTTTTTTTTTTTTTATCACTTTCTAGCGATTTTCACGGAAGATTTTTAAGTTAAATTAATTTTCAATCGGTATACGTGAATTTACTGTTCGCTTTAATTTAACACTATATTGTCACTGCATGTTTACCCCTTTTCCCTTTGTATCGTATAAATAAATTATAAACTTTTGATTTTCTAACGACAATCCGCCCACATTACCGTTTTCAATAAGAATTAAAAACAGATCGTTATTTTTTTTCTAAAACATTTGGTTCGCTATATACTGTATCCATATCAAAATGTCAAGAAAGATATCACTTTTTGGTTTTGGGTCGCTTATTAAAAAATCAATGCGTATAATGTGTACGGAATAATAATAGTACAAATTTGACTGCGTAGGGTTAAAATTAACTCGTAATTAAACGATTCTGTCTTTAATGGCAAAGAAAAAAAATCCAAAATCAATTTTACTTGAAATTTTCTTTGATAATCGTTGGATCGTGGATAAAAAAAATAATAATAAATCACTCTGTATACAAGACGACGACACTGACCTCGGCAAAAAATATACGTAAAACGAATTGCGATGATATTGTTTAGAAATATTTATAAGAAATATAATACTCACATATTGTAACGAATACAATTCATTACGATAGAATATCACCGAAGTCGTAACGACGAAAACAGCGTAAGATAACGACGAGAATCTCGTTATCTTATAAATTATGTGAAAATAAAATACAAATAGCCTCAATCAATCGAATGTTAGGGCGGTGTATTATTTGAAGTAAATTTGTTTTTTTATTTTATTTTTTCACATTTATCGGATTTTATATCTGATTTCCGTATAATTTCAAGGTGTAAGTATAAATACATATAGATATAGGTATGATTTTTATTTTATTGTTCATTTTTCACTTACGAACAAGATAAAAACGTTTACACAGTGTAATTATGGTATTGAAGTCGTTTTATTTCTCATTGTTATAAAGTAACTCAGAAAACAACAAAATTTTAATTGACGTATAATGTCATTTGTTGTTGGTATTTTAAATTAATTAGTGTAACTGCAGTCGAGAATGTGGACAACTTTTTTCAAATGATAAATAATTTACCAGACGAAAAATCTGCATCGTTTAAGATACGATATGTCAACAATTTTAAACAATTCATGTTTGTTATTATAAAAGAGACAAAAAAAGAAAAATCGAATTTGCGTTAAATCTCCAAACGAAAAATACGTCAATAATGACCGTGTTACGTCTCCGCCCCTCTCTACGTCTAAATGTTAGCGATAATATTATATTATTATTTGCATTTTAAACAAGTTTATTAGGTTTTGTTGTTTTTTTTTAATCAAAAAACAGTTGAATAACATGGCTGCTGTAGTCATTGTTAATTATGCCTACAGTTTTTCCTCATTAAAACGCATAATATTTTTCTTCCGCACGCAATAACACACCGTACCAGTATATCTACAATAAAAATGGGCAGAAAAAAAATCCACAAACGGTTTGGATACCACACCGTCGCAATGTATTTATCCCGTAGAAAAGAAGACAAACGTAAAGAGTGACGACTTCTTTAAAAATAAATACATACTGACTATTGCTATTCGAATGGAAACCCGAATTTGAATAAGCTATAATCATATTCTAAAATGTTTATTGTTTTAACAAAAAAAAATGTTCCCCCGATGCCTATAAATACCTTTAAGCTAGTATAAAAAAAACGTATATGAAACAGAACAATTTATTTAAATAGTACGTTAATAGTATACACATATTTAGACCGGAGAAAGAAAATCAAAATTTGTTATAGAAAATTCCCTAATAATGGGGACGGGTAAAGCCACTATTAACCACGATTAACCATTGTTGATGAAAAAACGATTCTGAACGGAGTTCAGTTGATAATGATGGTTTATCAACAATATAAATTTCATATTACGGTAAAATAATTAAATAGGCATAATATATTATCGTTAATAATATTTGTTTAATGTACCGATTTTCCCATCTTTCCTCCGTTTTTTTTTTTTTTTTTTTTGTTCTCACATTTGTTGAGAAAACTCCGGATAAAATCAAAAAACAACTTCTCTAAAGTATCTCCTCAAAAAAATTTTCTTTAAAAAACATTGCTATCATTATAAGTTGGAACAAAATTGCTGGTAGAAAAGTAGTTCACAGAAAAAAAAATTGTAATATTACACAAATATATTTCATACATTCTCCCATTGTTTTTTTTTCGGTTTTTCACATTTGAAGAGAAACCTATTAAGAAAATCGAAAAATGACTTCCTTAAAATACCTCCCCACACTGATTTCCTTTCAGGAAAGGTGCAACGCGTAAAAATTGGAGTAAGTTCTCTGGTAGAAAAGTTGTCCACAGAAAAAAAAATAAATATCATAAAACCATAAGCTTCTTCGCTCCACTCAGAATCTAAAATGCAAATTAAACTATAATATTTAAAAATCAATAGCCATAGCCAATATGCGATGTTTCAGAAATTATGGTACTTCATGCGAATTAGAGGTGAAATTTAAAAAAAAAAAAAATTCAAAATCGAATATTTATTTATACTCGAAATCTTCGTATATATCTATAATAATCGCCACCACTGGTTCGTATGACAAAATTAATCACTCTGTATACATAATATATATATATATATATACACATAGACGTTTAGAGAGAGGGAGAGAGAGAGAAAGAGAGAGTATTTTTAATTAGCGCGCGGGGTAGTTTTTCGGAAGTCTCATCACGCCATGGCACACTACTGGCGCAGCAGTTTTATTTATTATCATTGCCATTGTTATTATTTCTTCACGTCGTCGTCGGAACGGAACGACGGATTCCGCCACGGAAAGCTGCAGTTATATATATATATATACGACTTTAATCACACAAAACGACCGCAATTAGTCTAAATTTCGCGGACTAATTAAAAAAAAAAAATAATAATTATAATAACGAAAATAAACCCCCGTCTGTTAAAGAGGTCGACGATTTTTAATTATTGCGTTCTCCGGTTAAAATTCCTGTCCGAAAAACCCTAAAAAAAAAAATAGCCCGACGAACATAGGTTCCTTATTCGAGTGTTAACCGAAGATATTAATGATTATAAACCCACGCAATGTACAAACTTCAAAATATGTAACAAAATACAAAATTATATTGCCGTGTACAAAAAATAACCTCAAACGGGGTATCGAAGGATGTAACGAAATTATCATATTCCAAAACTAATACAGTATATTCAGTATGTAATTGTTGAGATACTCTGTCATAAATAATCATATGCCAAACGTTTAGTCACCCGAGATAATTTCTATTATACCAGAAAAAAAAATACTTTTCAAAGTGCTCTAAACACCGTTCGAGATATTGTAAAATTCGACGTTTTTCGGTCAAAGTTAGTTACCACAGTTAAGTATAGTAATCATTAATCATAATGTATACAGTTCGGTAATATTTTCAAAAACATTTTGGATACAACCGTAATGCGTTTGACTTTAAATTTGTGGCAAACAAAATGTTTTTAAAAACCTATGGAAGATTTTTTTTTATTATTATTATTATTTTACTTAGGCTTGTTTAAACATTTAATGGAATTAAAATACTCGAACTCTTGTTTTACTTCACTTTTCATTTTGAATTTTCAGAGTGGTCCCCTGAATTTCGAATTATCTATCCGAACCAACCGTAAGTCTAGTTTATGTGAGCCGAGAATACGAACGTTTATCGTAATTTTTTTGAAAATTACCATATTATATTCCTCATCATATTATAACACGAGAATTCGACAACTATTTTACTATGTGCAAACACACAAATAAAACTGTGAAACACCAAACGACAACTTGGAATAAACTTCAAAATACAATGTACGCGTACCGCAGTAGTATAAGATTTAACGGCTTTGACTAGGAAAACTGTCTCGAATAATAATAATAATAATAATAATAATAATAATATAATAACCAGTATTGTATTATGGTACGTTTTATTAAGCATATCTAGTTAAATAAAATCAAGAGATTACTGTTATACGTTATATTTGTCTTAATGAAGATAAAAGATATATGCCATTTTAACTATCCGAATAAAGATAAATATTTAGCAACTTTTTATATAAAACTAGCGATAAAATAAATGTACCAGATATGGTACATAATCAGAGTTATTAGTGAAAATTACTAATCAGTATTATTACCTTAATGGAAATTGAACATTTGGGTTATTTAAGAACAACAGCATTCGGTCCAATTTCAACCATACCGATTTAAATAATATACTAACGATAATTATTAGACACATATTATAAGTTCCTATATTTAAATAAACCGTGTGTTGTCAATTATTATTTTCTATGGTGGTGTTTTTCTTTTTTTTTTTTTTTTTGTTACATCCCATTACACAGTAGATGTATTAAAACAAAAAAAAAAAATTAAAAACCCAATAATACTTTTAAAACAAAACATGACTGGTAAGAAAGTTCTAGAAAGTAATCGAATCATTAATAAAATAACATTTATGATAATATATTAAATCGTTAAAAAAAAAAATCGAAATTATCCATTCTCGTGATTTTCCAATAATTACTTTCTCAGGCGGAAAACTAGCGAATACTTAAAACTAAGAATACGAAATGTAATGACTATTACCTATAAACCTACCGACTAAATTGTGTACATATTCTATTATAATCGATTAGAACAATAAAAGAATTATATTATACTCATACATTACAGAAAAAATGAAACATATAAACCTATTATCATAGATACCGAAGTATAATTAGAAAGAATCAACGAACAATGAAACAGTTTCAAACAATTCTTGCTGTTTATAAGAGCAGGATTTGAACAAATTTAAGAGAGAAATTTGTTTTTCCCGGTCATCGAATTAAAAAATAATAATAAAAACATTTTAAATTAATATCAAACACAGCGTGGCATACAACAAAACAGGATATTATTAAGAGTATGTAATTTGTTTTTTTTTTTCGATTAAGTCATTGGAGAGTATTCTTTCAAGCCAATATTTATATTTTCTTTCCCAGAACCAATAGCAATAATTACGTCTGATTACAACTATGGTAAAATTCGTATCTATAAATATTTTTTTGTTTTTACGCAAAACAAATCGGGATAATATTACGATCGCTAGAAAATTAATCCAATAATAAAATTATAATTATAAAAAAAAAATAACACTTAATCACAGCAGTTCGAATCGAAATTTATACAGTAATTTTAAAATTACTTTCTATAAATAATATCACAGCGTTTTCCATCTGATGTCACTCGCTTGTAAACCACACTTTGTTAGTGATACTAAAAGAGTGTACCTAGTATTTAAATTTGAGTCGGAACATAATTTTTGAATTTTAGTAATATTTTGTTAAATTAATAACAATTATCGAATAATTGAAATCAAATATAATATTTATAAATTATCTACAATCTACGCCATCAAAATCGGCGATCTCGTTTTTTACACTCGTGTAGATGAGATAACACTACACTATATCACATGGAAATTTAAACTACTGCTCTGATAATGGAATATGATAGTAAGAAAAAAGTATACTCTAGTGTTGTACACGAGCACAATCAAATGGAAAACTCTATAAATCGTTCGGAAATCAGACTATAATCTCTATAAACTATAGAATATACAGATAGACACTTATGTTTTAGGAAAAAATATAATTTTATGCTGCAGAAACAATATCAAAATATAACGTCTAACAAAAGCGTCTTGCCCTGAGAAAATTAAGCTCATTACTCCTACAAAATACTCGAATGCTTTATACAAATATAAGATATTGTAATGATATGCTATTTAAGCTATTATACATAATGTAAAATAAAATATTATGTAATGTAAGAGATAAATCAAACAATTAATAACAGGAACGAAAATTAAACATATACATTCAATTCCATATTTTTTTATCAAATAACATATATTTTAATGCGATATCTACTCATCGTAAGGATATGCTATTTAAGCTGTCATATATAGTTAAAATAAAATGTATAGTCAATGTTGTAAAATAATTATAATAATTTATAGCCATTAAGTATTAGATTAAGTTGTTAGTATTAACCAGATTAAGATAACACATTTACACACGCACACACACATAGGTCTCCAGTTATAAGGAGGCCGGCCACTTCTAATCACCCCCAGTGCGTGTATTGTTCCCGTTCCTTTTGGACAGATGATCACAAGCGAGTATAAAGACTACGCAGAGATTCTTACAAAAGCACGGGAACCTAGAACAGTGTTGTATGATTAAAATTTAATAAAAAAAAAAAACAGTTGTTACATTAAAATCTTTTTATTTATTTCGGTCACCTTTATCAGATTCAACAGATCATTTGCCGCCTGAAGGAGAAAGGTAATTCAATTTATAATTAACTTACACGTGTGAATCAATTTTATATAGTTAGACTGACCCCGTATTTTTGATTACAACAATATTTTTAAAGTATATATTACTTTATACCTATATACTTATATAATTACATTACAACTATCGCTATATTACTTTTTTGTTCTGGCATTTTATATGCATGTACATTATGCAATCAAGTATTGATATAAAACATTCAAATAACTCGAAAATACTTAAAACGAAAATTTAATGAAATATTAACTACACCGTCTATACTTTATCGGTTCATAGAAATTCAACGAGAATGTTCTTCTTTTTTATTGAATATAAAAAAAGAAGAGTATACGCGTATTTTCTAGAAAGTGTAAAACGCGCGTGTAACGTTTCCATATTCTCTATCATCATTAAATTATCCCCGTATAATTTCTCAACAACCTGCGTTGTACACTGCAGATAATATCATAAGTATTATTAATACGCTTTATATTATTATATAGAATTAAAACGATTTACTACGGATAGTAAAGTAAGAAAACAATGATGATTTTTTTTATCAGTTTTACATGGGGCGGTTTTATGTAAAACGGTAATGAAAAACAACAAACGATAACGGTCAAAAAACGAAAAATTACTCCGTACACCATTACTAACGAATTAACTTGTATAAAAAAAACTTCTATACACCGTTTCGTCAGCAACCGGGGCTCATGTAAAGACTAAATCAATATAAATCTTCAATATGTTACGCGAAACCACGTCAAGTAGGTCATAAGGCAATATCATTATGTGATAATAATATTATCATCTGTAAAATTATAACTAACAATATAATACGTACCCACAAATCAACACAAAAAAAATGTTCGTAAAATGTTTGTTATGGATTCACCATTGTTTCGATCTCGGTTTTTAACATTTATCGAATCCGATTGCTATTCACCGATATACCATAATATTCGAATATACTTTAAAAGTTTACAAAAAATTATTCGAAACAATTGATCTGAAAAATTACGCATCTAATATTTTATAGTTTCAAAATTTTAATTTTCTAATAGAAAACAAATACGTTTACAGATGATTAATATAATAACAGAACTCGCATATTGTGTTTGATGAAAAAAATATAATAATTGGTTCGAAAATCCCGACGAAGAATATCAATTCTCAACCCATCCAGTAATTGTCTATGCGAACGAACAATAAGATATTATATTATAATTCTATAATTATAGTCTCGTTTACTCATAAACCGAACATACTGTCCGAAATACCAATCATTTAGAAGGCATACATCGAATGACGTTAGAATATTACAATAACTAATAATAATTGGCTTACAAATAAAAAGGGTAGATGGTCGTTAAACAAAAATAAAAAATCATCGATCGGATTCGTATACGTGTGCATAGTAATGCACATTTTATACACAATCGTTCGATATAACACTACAAATAATTCGGGAATACTACGATATCCTCTCGTAATATAATATGTTTAGCAGAAGTAAAATTTAGAATGATTTAATCGCTAGTTTGGAGGACAGACGGAAGAAGAACGAGACGTAGTAGATGAGGAACGCTCTGTATGAAAAGATTTAGAGAAGATACGCGAATATAAAACAAGTATTTGTTACAGACCGATGGAACGGAATATCGGTGGAAGCGATAGGACTTTGAGGCCCACCACGCTGTTAAGAAAGAGAAGAAAAATAATTCAAGTGTCAAGGAGATACACTGAAAATGAGAACCCCCAAAGCTCACGCGTATATCAGTTATACAGCAGACGCATCTATCTGCAGTTGTACATTCGCATAAAAAACCAACCTAAAAGAACTCACTGGTAATAGTTTGTTGTAGGGTGTTTCTAAGTTTTAAATACGAATTTTTAATTTTTTTTTTTTTACATTCCGATAAAAACACAAATTTTATATAGAACGTATGGCTTTATTTCGTGATATACATTTGAAGTGTTTACATAAATTATGGACACTACTCGTGTAGCTTAAATGAGCGTTGAACAAATAACAGGGTATCCCTTTCTTGAACTCGAGTGATTATCACCTCGCCCCACCTTACATTCTCACTAAACAAATTGTATACACTTATCCCAAAAGAAAAAAAAATTACCGATCACTATTGCTTACAACTATATCATTAAAAACGCGGATGTATAATATTATGAGCGAAATTATTACAAAACTGCATCATCATCGCTATATATCCTATCATATTATACCTACCAGTCGTCATGCTCTGTTTACAATTTAAAATGTTTATGATAATACGTACGATTGTTGTTATCCGATTCGTTCCTAGATACGATTCGGTTCGTATATGTACTCGCGATTATTTCCTGTTCGTATTATAGGTTGGTTTATGGAAATAATACATTTTTATTAATTTACACGAATGATGTATACGTTTAATTACAACAACAATAGAAGGCACATAACAGTTTTTTTTTCCGACCGGGACACAGTACCTAATTAATTTCAATCGATTAAATAATAAGCCGACGGAAATTTGCAATTTTCCGTTATACAAGGTAATATATTCTAAACACAATCCAGCAACTAATAAGTACGAATATTTCAAGTAAAATTGTTTGATTTTGGTTTTTTTTTTTTTTTGATCAGCATAAATAATTGTTTAGTTAATGATTGATATCCATAACGATTTGTAACCAAAATTCAGAAAAAACGTTTTTTAAAATCAATATTATTCCGTACTATTAATAATGTAGAAACAATGCTATATGAACTTTAATATTTCTAACTAATTAACTATAAAAATAATAATTTATGATAGATATATTAATAAATATTTTTTGATCGAACACTTACATATGAAAATAAATGGCATTACTGCAATATGTTATTTGTTTAAATAATATAATGAAACACGTCGAAAATCAAGATCACGAATTTTTTTTTTTATATAAGCGTTTGAAGTTCAAGTATATAACAAAATGGAATTTATACAAAACCTACCCGGGGTGCAAAGTTATATCCGACATGTTTTCTCTATCTTCGTATATGTACCACATGTTCAAGTTTACAATTAATAACTCACCTAAAACAAACAAAAAATGACAAGTTAAGTACGTGATTACGGAATGTTATTATAATCAATTACACAAGTTTAATAATAATTAAAACTACTATATTAATTGGTACCATTATATGTTACATTCACATATTATGTTATAATAAAAATAGTTATATGTTAAGAGTTATCATACATGACGCGCTATGGCGGATTTTATAGTTGATTTTAAATCAATAAAACGTTACAGACAGATTACAGCTTTTATATAGAAGATAGAATTAATTGTTCATTAAAATATGTACTTGTAACTTAACAAAACTAAAGAAAGGATTAAGCTCAGATTTATTTCGGAAATAGTCATACAAATAGCCTACCTTATAGAATATTAAAATCTGACATACAAATAAAAAAATAATAATAATGATAACTCGATTATTTCTATTAGAGGATGGTAACTAGAGATATATGTCCCCATCCTCCATCTTTGTTGTTGGTTTTACGTGAATACTACTGTCATACAAATTATAAAAATTATTATACAAATGACGTACACAATATTTAACTAAATATTTTGAAAAAAATCATTTGTTGAAGCCTTGAAGAGGAAGTAAATATGGGAAATATGTTAGTAATACCATCACCAGTCGTTAATATTGTGTCTTACCGCATGAAAATTTATAGTATTTTTGATAAGCAAATAAATGTTTATGAAAAAAAAAAACAGTTTTGAGTATTTCAAAATATTTTATGATTGTTAAATATCGTAAAATTTTGTTTAATCCTTAATTGAATTTATTGCTAAAGAGATTTATTTAGAATTATGTATTAGTATTCATGTATAATTAAATTATGTACCCATGCAAATCAGAACGTATGTATGTAAAAAAAAATAATTATAAACATTAATTCTCGATAAATATGATTTGTCAGCATAATATTATTACCTATGTACTATAAAATATTGGTCAAAAAATGTAATAATATAGCAATACCTAACCTAAAATTAAATCCATCACTAGTATAGGTATATATATATTTATATATTACGTCAGTATAAGATTTACATAATTATAATTAATTGCAGACGTTCTCAAAAATTGTTTGCGAATGGTACATTATTATGGTCGATTTTTTTAAAATTATAATAAATAATAGAAATACATATTCTATATAATATATTTACAAGTAATAATGTCATTGCGTATCAATATTGATAAGAGCTATTTTTAAACGTTAAATAGTCAGATTATTATTGTACTGAATTTTAAATTTAATACCATGTTGAACTTTGTAAAATTAAATAGTGTCACATCGGAATACCTATAACCCTGAACAACGTTACAAAAGAAACGAAACACAACGGGGAATAAAAGAAAACCCATCATCCGAAAAACAGAAAAAAAATAGTACTGTTAAAACCGGAAGAAAACGAGTCTACCAAACTATTTTTTATAATATACATACGATTACTTAGAAAAAATTTAAAGTGTAATTTCATTCAAATTATTATCAAAACGTTTTAATTTACTCTTTTGATAATAATATATTATACCGTTCCCGAAACGGCACAAGAAAATTAACATCACACGAGTAAAAATGGCCGATAGTCGTCCGAATTACCTGACTCTAAATGTTACCTACAAGGAAACAATTGGGTGCTTCGCATTACATTCAAAACTAATCACAGTGATAAAAAAATAAATTGTAAAACGAAAAAATTACGCACCGCCATTTGCCGGCAAAAATTTATACTTAATTACATAAAAAAAAGTCGACTGTAATATTATGTCATCATTTTTATAAGCGTTTTTAAATTCGAATTTATGATAAAATGTGTTCAATTGTACTCAATTTATTTTGTAGTTACAGAAGAATTACAATTTTCAATTTAAATTTACCAAAAGATATTTGATCGAATACCACTCATAATAATGTTTCGTTTTCAATAATTCGTCATCGCATACAGTACATAAAATAAAATACACTATACATCTTATATTCATATAACTTCCTACCTTCAACAGTAACTGACCCATCAACAGTATCTTACTTTATTAATTCATATTCCTACATATATAATGACCAGGCAGAGAATTCAAAACCCTATAATGTCCCAAAAATACCCTAAAAATAATATTCTTCTGCTCAAAGAATTCAAAACAATGCACTTATAAAATGGAATCAAAAAATTTAAAAAAAAAACAACTTTAAAATCAAAAATTATCAACAAATGTAAAATGAAATATCTTGTTCTCATTCAAAAATACACGATACGAATTTTAAACCAAACAGCACTCAGTACTCAGTACACTCAGTTAGTTTCCATTATCCGATAATAATATATACATACATAAATACATAACGTATCTCGTATATATTATATATTATGTATTTATGTATAATACAAGTACTTGGAAGTTTGTTTTACATATATCTTACTAGCTAATCTTAAAATAAAACTTTAAATGCCCTAAAAACACTAAAAAATCTCTATGCTTTACTCTAAAAAATAAAAAAAACGGTTAAATCAAAATAACCAAAATTAAATGTTAACCCTCATTCTAGAATTGAAAAATGCATTAAACAAATGTATAACAAAACAAGCATCGCACAAAAAACTTGAGAAAAAATACATTAAAATCACAGTTCTGTACATAATATATAATCTGTTAAATTTTTTAAATGATACAAGCAATTTCTTTTTAAATCGGGGGTGTGGTGCTGGCACACATTGTTTCTTATGCTCCCCAACCCGGAACAAACATTTAAATACACCACTACCCTTTCTGAAATCCCTGATTAATGAATTAAAACAAATATTTCATCCGACCAAACTAGTATACGTTTAGTGCATATGTACCGATGTCGAACATAAGAAAATTATTAAAAACACAAATACTCTGTTTTAAATACTATTCAATAAATTGATCTTATTGGTTATTTTTTTTTTTTTTTTAGTGAAGATGTCGTCGTGAAAACAAATCACTTATTATAATATATAATTTAAACCTCTGATCCTGTCCGCGTTCTCAAAAATATTCGGTTATATGGGTAGATAGTGGTTTAATGGAAGGGGAAAAAATGCCCTGTTAATACGCCCGTAAACAATATAATTGGCGATATGGTTGTATACAATAATCGGTATTACAAAAAAAATATATTTAATAATACGATTAAACCGAACAAACGAACGAAAAAAAATCCAGCTCGTCTGAATCACTGTTACTATTATATTATTATATTAAGGTCATCACTGATACACACGCTGATACAGCTGTCGTAACAGGAAGTTTTTAAATTCATTGCAGTATTATTTTATTTTTATTTTTTTTTCGCATTGTTTTGTCTGGACACCGCCCCGAATATTGTCAACACGCTGCCGGACATCGCACAGCAGTAGTACATCACCAAATCGGTCTGTTTATTGTAAAATATAAAAACACAATGCATTTAATGTCATATGGTCCTCGCAGTATATTAAAGTAAGTAAAATCGGCGCCTAATTACATTACAACGAGCATCGTAATATTGTGTTGTAAAATATGTTTTATGTCCTGGTCCGAAATTATAAATTGTACGCGACCGAATTTGTAAATGTTATGATTGATTTTCACATTTTAAAATACTTTCCTTCAAACAAATTAGCCTACGTGATTGGTATTATTCACGGCTACAACAATCGCAAGCAATTCGAAAAATTCAAACTCGTTGGCATAATATTACGTTATATATCAAGTCAAGTATTATTAATAGACCGTTACAGTGGAATTTACAGGCGTTTTTATCTTTCTAGTGGGTAATCATATGGCGAACACGTATTTGAGTATAAAATAAAAGAAAAGGCCTTTAAAACTAAGTTTTATAGAGACAAAACACGTCCTATTATGAAAATATATGGATAACGATCCCTCCTAAATTACTATATAATAGATATGTGTTTTCCTTTTTTTTTTTTTTTTTTACCAAACTATCGTAATAGTGGCTTGAGATATTTTAATTTTCAGTATAACAAGACGTGTACATATCAACCGTAAATATTTTCCCTTTGAAACAAATAAAGGGAAACTATTTTCATAAGACGAAATTATGAGGAGAAGGGGGGAGGGGGATTGACTCAAGCCTTTATTCGTCGTAACCAAAAGGTATATTGCACGTTAGAAAAACAGCCAAACGCAGAAAAACGCCACCATGACGACGGGGCTCTTATAAAAAGCGTACTGTATCACGTAGACCGTTATAGATTGTAAACAATAGAAAATTACACCAGATCCTAATCATCTGTGTGTATATATATATATATATATAGCATTGGTGTAGCAGCAGTATAACACTTTCTCAAACCTTGAAATTAATGCCCGTGGACTAGATTCCCGTAACTAGTATTATATTATATAGTACGGGCGATTTGAATACACATATTAACTATACAATAATCTAGTTGCTCAAGTAAATACAATACATAGACACTTGTACACAATATATAAATATAACACACCCAACGACGACGTTGACAGGTGTGAAATATATAATTTTTACAACGCGAGTGTACATGTATAATAATCGACATATGGACTGCGACAAAAAAAAAAAAAAAAAAAAAAGAAATAAAAATAATAATAAAACAAAAATTCAACACGGAATCGATTTGTTGATTTATTTTTTTTTTTACAACATTTCGCAAAAATATAGTTAGGTAGGTACCGCAATATAATATAAAACGTTACCGAATCGTATTTCCTTGTACCGCGGTTAATAATATAATAATGTGTTCTATATAAACATAACATTTGAAAACTGCACGGATTTTCTTTTTCGCATACCTGTGTATAATACACGTCCTCAATACGCAATGGTGATGTTATGAGTATATATTAGTTAGTAAATCTATACGAGTCTCGGTAACATAGACATAATAACGCTGTTATCTATCCATTATGTTATACTGAGGCAAGGTCGATGACAAAAAAAATTATAATAAATGTACCGAAAATCGTACGATAGTAAAGATTAAAAGCCGGATATATTTCGCCCGTCGGAAGGCAGGAAGTCCGAGAGGTACGATTTAATTTGGATTGTATACTGAAAGAAACTGATTTACCGACGCAATCACGAGACGATTCTGAGCGGAGCTCGTGATTTCCCCCTGCAGTCAAGGTAAACCGGAAATCGACAAAAGTACAATACCGGCATATCCGTCGTTTGTAGTGGGGGGGGGAAGGAAAAAAAAACGCGCGTCTTTTCAGACACGGTACCGGCAAATTGGAAACGTTTTTCCTAACCGAAAATTGTGTTAAAAATGCAATCGCTGGATGTCATTACAACAACGGAACCGTTACGGCAGCAATACGCGTTCGCAATGTAAAATACGTTATGAATCGCGCCAAAGGTTAAATTGTCTTACCGGCGTAATGCAATGTCACCTCGTATTGCGGCGTTATTGTTTCAAACGAAACCGGAATTTACCGGCCGCGGGGTAGACGTTTAATCGCGGATTTTTAAGAACGGCGTGAAATTTCAGTTGGAAATCCGAAAGACCGGCATTACGGTTGATTGTTTTGTGAACGCCGCGCGCGTATGAACTGCGACGGACGCGGTATTCATATTTTAATTGAACCGTATGTATTTTGGAAAAACTCTCCGTCGCGATTGGCGCGCCCGAGTTCATTCGAAAATTAATTATTGCGCGCGTACGCATTTATTATATACACACACGCGTACGTACAACGCGCGGGGCGACGACAAAGTTATCAAGCACCGTACACCTGCCTCGCCTTGTACACCACCAACGCCCCGCGCTGCGCAACAACTGAAAACTGGTGCGGTTCGCTTATATAATATAATATATATATATACATATATACATATGTATATATATACATACACGCACACGCACGCGCACGCGCACGCGTACAAAACGTACTTAACTTTTATAATTAGAAATTGAACGCGCTCGCGTCGTTTTTCAGACGTGTACGCACACGATATAAAACGAAACTGCGTCTGAACGGGCCGCGGGAACAAAATACACACGCGCAAAAGTGTATAAAATACACGCGTACAGTGGACTTAACGAAATCTATTGTCGTGTCGCGCGCAAAGCAAACGTTTATATGTGTACACGCACACGCGGAAAAGTTGCAAACTAGATACCGCAGTGGCTTTTAACATATTATATTAATGCCGCACGAACATATATTATTATATATATATATGTATATACGAAATAATAATAATATAATGTACAGTGTGTACGGCGCGTGTGCGTGAAGTTGAAGTGAAAGCTTTTATTCTGCTCTCTTTTCGAGTACGCGTAGATATATATATATATATATATATATATATATATATATGTAACACGCGCGCAAGTGTACAACACGGGGTTTTTTTTTTTTTTGTAAGTCCTCTAGGGTTACATAGAATGAAAATCGCGCGGCGCACACGATGATGCAGATGACAAGAGAGCGCATTCGACATGATTTTTCTCCGCTGTGTGTGTGTGTGTGTATGTAAACACATTATTGCCGCGCCGCGCCGTCTGCGATTATTTTTTTTTTTTTTTTTTAAATCTCGTTAAAACGAACAATATGACGTATGGGGTATGCGCGCGCTCGTTCCTCGTAGTCATATTTAATATTAAAAAAAAAAAAAAAAAATATATAAAATTTTCGAAAATCCGCAATATTCTGTATATTGAATGACATACCCATATATATATACATTATATAAACCGATTTATTCGTCGATAATATGCAAGCTGCACAACGCCATCTTAACCGTATACATACGACTGCAAACGAGTTAGGGGCAACAATGCGCGGCGACTCTTCTGCGGCGATATTCCCATGTTATACGGGTATACAAATTTTAAAATAGTTTACGCACATGTGTAATATATTATCATATTATACAACACCGAATATATCATTGCATTCGGCAGTACGTATACTGAAATCGAAACGGTACAAAGAAGATTAGCATTGGGAAAAGGACGGCACGCAAAATCATGAAGCGATTACATTGATTTTACTTGATGCGGAAACAATAGACAGTGATAGCAACATGTATCGCGGGAACGAGCAAAAAGCTCCAAGTCCAAGATGTTGGTCCGGGTAGTATGTATAGAAAAATTGTGTGTGTGTGTGTGTGTGTGTGTGTGTGTGTATTGTCATCCGGTTAACTAATATTTGATAATGTATGTAATTAATTAATACATAAAACTAAATTTAAATATTAACTATATAAATAATATTAAATATTATATGATTGCAGCAAAATATTTATATGTGGTGCGTAAAATGTTGTTTAACGGTCGAAATATTATAATACTGGCTGTTAAATGAAAAAACAAAAAACTAAAACTAAAACGTTCACCCCCTCTCCGTGTATTTCCGTGTTCCCTGTAAAAAAAAATGACATCCTCATAATGCACAACCTAGATCAAAAATACTACAAGTTCCAATAAATTTTTGATTGGCGCAAGATTTCTAGCAGAATACATACTCAAAAAATAAATTAAATAAAAACACATTCGTACTTCACTCAAAATATAAAAATCGAGAAAAAATATAAATTACGACCATTAACGAAAATAATTATACCTTTGTTTCAAAAATACCAAAAACCCCGTGCCATCAACAGTTGAATTAAAATAAAAAAATGTCAGCTTATGTCCTCAGGATTTTTTTCAAAATCAATTACGCCGTTAAGCCGTTAAATCTTAACACTTTCGCATTTATAACATAATATAATATATAATAATATTATATAAAAGTATAATAGACAAGATAGATATAGCATACACAAAGGATTTCATATTTTATGCAGAAAAAAATCCAACGTCCAACAAAGTTAAAAAAAAAACAAAAAAAAAAAAAACAAAAAATAATAAATCCAAAAATTGTATAATCGCTTTACAACGTTCATAATAAAATAATAATTATAGTACAGCAAAGCGAATGGGTTTTAACTAAATCGTTATACTTGCTTAGCAACGATTACTATGAACAGTGTTACGTCAGTAATTTTATGTTTTGAATTTTAAAAACCGGGTTCTCGCGATAAATATGAGGATAATCAGGAAATTATCATTCATGTATACATATAAGTTTTTAATCAATCGTGCAGTTTTTCTCCTTCTCACCCAACCAAAAAAAAAAATGCATTATGTTATGCAACAATACACTGAATGTATTTTCTTTCATAAAAACACGATTATTGACATAGAGGCCTTTCTTGTGAATAGATAGGAAGTAAATTTTAAAACTGGTTTTTTTGATATCAAAGATATGTCTTAAATTTATTGTAAAACAATAATTTTATTATTATTTATTATTATACTAATAAACTCTACCAAAATTACGTTTTAAAAATGAAAATAAATAAATAACACGAACTAAACCAATGGCGTTTTATCTAGATAAGTATATTTTTATCTTTTATCGTATCTAAATAAAGAAAGAAATAAGTTATCATAGTTTTCGTTATCTAATTAAAATTCCTTCTCGATAAATCTTTTTAAATATTAATTTGTACATTTATTTAAAATAATAGGTAAGACATTTTATATTAATATAGTTTTAAAAAATGAATTATTAAGCACACCGATCGCATGCAACCATGGATGTCTATCAAATCTGGTAGACTTTTACTTATACTATTACTAATACTTTTATATAGTTTTATAAAAGGTTATGAACAAAATTATTATTATTTTTTTTTTTTCAAGATAAATAGTTCTTAATTATTCATCTTTTTCTATATAATTATTCTATCAAGTATCTCTTATATTTATCTAGATATTAACTCTTATGAACTCAATTTCCGAAATATATAGATATTTTAAAATTTATCTGTACATACAATACTACCTATATAACTAAATAAATAATCGTAATGTCGCACGCATACATAAAATACACGGCCCTTTAAAAATTCAAAAACTTTAAATATTAAACTGAATACTATGTTGTTCGTCATTTTTATACGCATAATATAAAATTGAAAAAAGTAAGTATAATATATAATATATGTTCTCTACTTTCTTTTAACTATGTATTCAAATCAACATATGCGTACGTTCGAAGCGTTGTTCATCTACCTATATGATAAAATGAATACATAAAACAGTAAGTAAGGTAGTCAAAACAGCATGTATACATAAGCAGTACATAGTGCAAAAGTGCAAAAAAAGTAACATTTTCGTATAATATTCGCAATCGTTCTGTTCAAGGAATCATTTCGATTACTTTTTTTTTTTTTTTTTTTTTAATATTACTATAATAATATATTTCATCATTCTTAACTGTAAACGAACACAAAATGACATCATCGTTAGGTGTACAAAGAAAAATACGAATGCGTTTAATTCAAAAAAAATCTGTTTTTTTTTTTTTCAAGACATTTTGTAAATATCGAACTTGAAGGTGAACTACTTATAGGTATAATTACATTTTTTTTTTTTGTTATCGTGCTTTACACTCTCGACAACCATAAACAATTTTCATATATTTTTATACGAAACGTTAAAACGTTAATGTGGTAATTAGAATATATAAAAATACACACTCTATTAAATACGATTTATTTTATGTATTATATAGTACGATTATTTCCTTTCAAAAAATTTACATTAAAACGAATGGGAATTAAATTGTTTTTCGTTTTGTTTTCTATTATAATATAATACATATATATATGATGGCAGCAGTTCCCTGATAGAAGTCATTTTTTTTCTAAATGTAGTCTAAATAGCCAAAAAACCAACAAAATAAAATCAATGTATCAACATTTGATGAACATTTTTTTAAAAATTGTACATAAAACTGTTGGAAATCTAGAAATTATTTGCAAACAAAAGTACCATATAGAAAAAAAATCGCATCATTGAAGGTATGTCATGAAAAAACATACACATAAATATGTATAATACATAAAACATGACTTCTTAGTTATACTCAGAATCTAAAATGTGTATCCTCTTTTTTTAATATCATATCGTCATTGGACGTTGGTTATTATTATGTTCCAATTTTCTCAATCTCGCACTACCCGAAACAGTTCAACCGTTGTACACTCGGTACTACTCTGATATTTTGTATAAATGTTATTGGTAGTCTTCTACATCCACTCCTAACCTAAATCTCCCGTCGAATAATATTAGCTTAAGTATCGTGTACTTATTACGTCGCAGTATATGTGCAAAGTAACCCAATCTGCGTATTTTCACTTTGCTAATAATTGCTGTTTCTTTGTCTATTCGTTCTAAAATATTTTTGTTTGTTGTGCAGTAAATCCATAGATATTCTCATTATTCGTCTATAACACCATATCTCGAATGCTTCTAGATGTACGCATGTATACTTTACAACATTTTTATAAGTTTTGAATGATCAAATATTTAATGAATATTACGCACGAACACGTCCATTATTGTATCAAAATAAATAAAATGTATACGTCATAGTTTAATTGGGTTAACACAAAGAAACGGCTTTATTTAGTTTTAAATTTATTAATATATTCATACACATTAAGTTTTGCTTATGACAATAATATTATTCACAAATCACGTCGATAAAAAAAGTATCAAATTTAATAGAAACCAAATTCGAAACTATAATGAAGAAAAAAGCCACTAGTTTTAGAATATTGTAGGTAGTATACTTGGGTACTCGAAAAAAAACTATAGATATTTAAAAATATATGCATAGATTATCTATTAAGCAACTATATAAATAAACGTATGTAATATATAAAAGATAATTTGAAATATAAGTACTATATGTTATCAAACGCGTAATTTTTTATAAATGGATAATCTATCTTACAAAATATAACGTTGGAAATGTATTTAAAAATAGCATTTATACTTAGAATTATTTATAATCCATAATACATTGAATACATTAGATTGATTAATAATTACAACTACAAATTATTACACATTATAACGATAGGAAGTAAATAATAGAGTATTATATTATATTATAAACAATTAAGTGCACAAAACTGATATAACAGTAAATCTAATTCTAAAATTTGTTTTATATAGTATAATAATAATTATGAAATTATAAAAATAGTTAATTACATAGTATCTTATTGACCTTCACGAGTGGATTTAAAGTCACTAAACTCCACCGTATAAAAAAACAATTATGTGCCGAGGAACCTCTATACCTTTACTAAAATAAAAACCTATTAATTATGGTTCGTTTAATAATAATTATACACATTATACAGCGTATTTCATGGTGTTTGCTTCAGACGATATAATTGTTTGATTGATTAATAGTTTTAAAATTATGATTTTAGCGCATAACTATTGTAAACAATCTGATCATTCGATACATAATAATACAGTTTCAAAATATATATTTGAGAAAAATAATAATAATAATAGGAGAAAATAATTAATAAAGACAAAAACTACAAAACGACGTCAAAAATATTTTATTGCTATCGTCATAAGAAGAGTTGAACAAAATTAATTTTTGAAAGTATTAAATGAAACAATTAAAACGCAACTCAACTAATTATCATTAGAAAAAAATCCACATATTCCTTGGATAATTACGCAACCTGCACGGAAATGTTCAAATTTTATTTGATTCGGTATATTAATTTGTTTGTAAAAACATCGTGCGGAATATTCGGAAATAACCTAAAATGTTGCCAATGCAACTTTGATGAACGTTTCACAGGCCAATAATTCAGAAAGGATGTAGAATAATAATATAGAAACGTTAACGTTATATATATACATATATGTTATCCAGAGTGCAAATGGTAACGATGAGTTATGTAAGTATGTAGTATCAATAATACGAGATTTAGTTGGACGATTATCAAAAGTGAAAGTTTAAAGAGATAATCATTGCCAATGCGCACAGACCGCCGCCTTTGTCATGCCAACGAACAATGTATCAGGATATTTTAAGTGTTTTAAATGCATAACTGGTTATTGGTTAAGTTAAAAAAAAGAAATAAAAAAAATCTACCTATCCGATTGTCATCCTAATCAGCTTAAAGATCAAATATACTTAGCATAATATTATTTTAAAATTCATATACACTCGACACTCGTATATATTATATAATCCTCTAAATCGTATACCTTTAGGGATTAGTTATTATCGTGCTTGTTAAAGAATAGAAAATTAATCGTTTATTACGGTATCAAATTATATTATCACGGGCGCAAATAATTCAATTATTATTTTTATGGGTATGAAACTATAAAATTCCTATAATAATGATTAAAAATACACTGTCCAAGTGTTTCTTTTTAGACTTGACGATCGATCGGATTATAAATACGATATATTTCTATGTTTCTTGAAAATTGTATGCGTCCGATTGCCCCTCGATGCATCCTATAAAAAAAACTAGAGTTGGCTAAATAATGGAAGACAGATTATGGAACTGATAAGGTTTATTGGCGATAATCAATTCGTGGTTACGTCGGATTGAAAACCAAACGAGATTTTCCTCTTTGAAAGAGGAAAGTAAACTTAGTACATACTTGATTTAGAAGAGCTAACCCTCTCCTCAAACCAATGAATTGTCATTTAATAAAACTATACGATATCATATATTATTATAAGAAGTTTAATGTTAATTTCCTTTAAACGACCGACAATTCGCGATGGTGAACAATTAGGAATATTATAAATTACTACTAATTTTACACGGTTAAATGTTTTGGAAGTGGTTCGCGATCGTTACACTGGCGTTCGTGAATAATTTAACACTTAAAAAGTATTTATTTTCACGGATGCTCGCGCGGTCGAATACCGCGATTTATATAATAGCAGACGATAATAATATAATACGTTGTGCGAACATTGTACAATAAACGTGATATTTTTGTCTCAAAAAAAAAAGCAAAAATAATTTCCGAAACGAAAGTTTTCGCGGTGAAATTTAAATAATTCATATTGTATTTCGCGTGTTGCGGTTATTGGATTTTTGACCTTGCACGAGTAAATACGCGCAATATTCGAAAAATCGAATATATAGTCGTAATAATAAATACACATTTTTGTTTTTCTCAAGGTTCAATTTCAGAAATAATAACGACAACCGAAAATAATATAGTATAATATTATTATAGGTAGTACCTGCTGCAGCAACAGCAACAATTTAATGTTTTACTTTTTATCCCCTCCGGCTTCTCCGCGCGACAGCTGACAATGATGATATTTCAAAAATGATCGTATAACCCGCCGCCGCGATCCAAAGACGTTACGATATTATATTAATTTTGAACGTCTTTGAATTCGTACCGACAATAATAATGGAAATACCGCGATGATTTAAATACGTCCGAACAACAAATTGCCTACGCTTTGCTGCGGTTGTCCCCCTGTATGTTTATGCGAGTCTCCACGAGAGTCGTATAATAATAATAATATAGTTTGCATTCGAAATTAAATCTAAACTCGAAGCACTGCACAATACGCGCACATCATATTTTTATATTATACCCATCCGGTGGCATATTTTTTCTGACAGATAAATTATCCGTCCAAGTGAAGTGCAGGTTAGGTATATAAGAGTAGGAGAAGCCCCGCGTTCACAGACTCGCTCTTCGGTGTTCACTATATTATACAACTGCTCTCGTTTGTTCGGAATATACGAGTGATGCTGTACACACGCATACACTACACAACATTCACACGCACATATACGTCATATATTTTTACACACAATCAGAAAAAAGAAAAAAAGAAACCCCTTTCACCCGCCTACGCGTGGTAGTACATATACCAAATGTATAAAACGAGTGTAAAGGAGGAATATAGCTGTCGTGACAAGAACCGAAAAACATCCACCCACGAGACGGAGGGAATATAACAATAATGATAATAATAATATATGATGGGAAAACGTACCAGGCAATGACGACGACGACGACGATGCGATCTTTGCGAAAACGTTTGTTACTCAACTGCAGCACACGCACATAATGATCTTTTTTTCAATCACGAACAAGGGATTGATTTAGGGGGGGGGGTGCTTGGGGTGCTAAAGCACCCACCGTTTAACGTTTTATTAATTGTTATTGAAATTAGGTATAATTTTTGGTACGGCCTCTTTTGGTTACGGGTAAATTTTGAGGTATTTTAAGATCTTTTAGTATTCAGTTACAAAGTTCTAAGCAGGATCTATATAGTGCAATGAAAAATGTGAAAAATATACTTAATGTATTTGAAGACATTCGTAAAAATCCTAACATAACATTCAGCACTTTATTTTAAAGTGCAGCTCATAAATTACAAATATTTGATGAAGAATTAAAAGTCTCTCGACTAGGTCTCCAAACAAAGAGAAATAACATTAATGCCAACATCAACAGAAATACTATAGAGTGGTTTAAAATAACAATTTTTATACCATTTTTAGACCATATTATTCAAGAATTAAAATCTAGATTCAGTGATAAATTGTCTAAAGTTATTTCACTTGAAGGGCTCATTCGAATTCACAAAGATTCATACAGCATTGAGGCTATAGTAAAAACTGAAATGTTCTATGCCCAAGATTCAAGTTCAGAATTAGTATTAAAAGCAGAAATACATTTTTGGAAAGCGAAATGGAACAAAATAGAAACAAAAGTTCCTCATAATGCTGTTACATCACTCCCATATTGTAAAGAATTGTTTCCAAATATCAAAATCATCCTACAATTATTGGCTACGCTCCCATCAACAGCAACTGCTAAAAATCATTCTCTAACCTTAGATTAAAAAATTACATGCGCACAAAAATGGCTGCGTCTAGGCTAAACGGCTTAGCTCTATTAAATGTTCATACAGACAAACATATAGATATTGACTTAGTTACATGAATTAATTTGCTAAAAAAAAGAGAATTCATTTAGAGAACAGATCAATGTAAATTATAAACGTAAACTATTCAAATTTTAAAATTCATACATTATATATTATATGTACCTGCATATTTTTGGCGGATAATCATTGCCGCATATTGAAATAAAAATTAAATTATCCTATTAAGTGGTGACAGGCGCGGGAAATCTACAGTGATTATTATGAAAAACATATTTTTACGAAACCTATACGTATCTTCAACAATGTATGTGTCATAATTGTATGGTAATATTAAACGCGAAAAAAATGACAACTTGTTTCGTTATATAAATAATTACACGCTAAAACAAAAAAAATCTTACGAATTATCTACCAACGACGCCTTTTTAAAAAAACACGTTACACATTTTAATAATATAATTGTTTAGGTACCTATACATTTTTTTTTTTTTTTTATACAATCACGAGAAACAAAAACACTTTCAAAGGGTATGGTGTTATGGTAACGGTATTTTAAAGTGATATGGTGACAAATCCGCTTACTTGTGAATTTCACTCCGCAACGACAACGTATTGTTAAAGTTACGAATTTACGGTTCACAAAACGAACATTACATATTATAATATTTGAGAGCAAAAAAAGAAATAAATTATGTACATATTATACAATATATTATTAAAAATCATAAAAACTTTTTCGCATCCACTTTTTATCGTTTATTTTTTTAGTTACCAACACAATTTAAACAAAAGTACACTAATAGGCAATAAATTACGATAATATAATATAGCATGACGTTTCATCTTTTTAACGTACTAGACAACTTTTTATGAGTTTTATATTTGTTTCGTTGTATATATAAATTGCATTATTATTATAACATAATGATTATCAAAACATTTTAGCATTATTTAATGCCATTGATTATGATATCAATGTTATTACTCAATATTGTATTGTTGCAGTGTTTCTATGTGTAAATTTAACAAGTCGTCATTCAACCGACGGGATTTACGTAATACTTCAGGCATTGAACTGGTTTTAACTGATGTATTGTACTCGTGGCTGCTACATTGGGAGGATCTAATTGGGAAAAAACGACTTTGCCTCAGGCAAACCACGTATAAGTGTACTGTAGAAAAACTTAATTTCACACCTTGATACACAAAACTCGGCGTGGTTAAAATTTGCGAAAAATCCGACAATTCTGTGTGTTTAAGCTTGATTAATTTTGAAACAAGAACCTATATATCAATATATTTTATTGTAATATAATAAATAACATTCGCGGTAGAATAATTAACCGTGTGTAACTATATTGTTATACACTGAATAAGGAACTGTATACACCCAATTATACTTTAATATAAGTAGTCTCGTTTATTCGTGATAAACCTTGACCTTCTCAATAATACACAGACTGTATACTATTATATAGTCGTTGAAAAGTTTCACTTCGAACAATTATTACATTATATAAATATATTATACTAGTATACAAATATTATATGACAAGATTTAAGAATCGGTGTAGTGCACTAGTATACATAGCGTCACATAATAAACCCACATAAATATTAAATTATGTTTGATTTTCAAAACGTGAATTATATAACGTAATAATATTGAAAGTATAGATGTAACGTATCATAGTTAGAACAGTCTACTGAACAAATTTTGATTGTACATATTAATGATTTTAGATTCTGAGTAGAGCGAAGAATGTGTAAGTTTTACTAAGATCTCTTTTCTTTTTCTTTTTTTTATACTGTATACAAAAATTTGACAAGAAATCTCGCTCCGATATATACGCCTCTAGACACCATTTTTGAAAGGAAATATTATCCATTTTTCAAGCGGTTTTCATAATATCTGGGAAAAACCAGGATAAAACGTAAGAAAAACGGGAAATGTACGAAATTAATGTTTTTAATATATTATCAATTTTATTATTTGTTGTAATTTAGTTAAAAATGATCGTATCAAATGGACTCTGTGGATTCGAAATTCAGACAGAAAACTCATATTTTCTTTTTCTAGACGTAGTAAAAAATTTAAGCTATTTTTGAGCTATTTATAGACATTTTCATTTTCCGAGTTTTGTACGTAATTTTTATTCGGTAGGTACTCTGTGGTAAAATTGTTAGACTTAATAGAAATGCTTCAAAATCTAACAGGAGGTTCATTAAGTCTTACTTTGCGGTAAAAAAAATAAAATTGAGTTTAATACAGTATTTGATTTTATAAAGGAATTTTGATATTAAATTATGACGAATTTTGTTTGAATAAAAAATTATGTGAAACAAATCTAATTTTTTATTTTTTTTTTCAAACATAAGTGTATTGCCGATTAAGGAAAGATGAAGAAATCTGAATTGTGCGGAGTGACTAAGTTTTGAAATTATAGATTTTTGAAGTTCAGATATTATGCAGATATTACATGTTCATGTTAAATAACACTATACAACAAATACAAAATACACTATACTCGTATTATCTGCTTTACTATATGTTTGTTGTAGTCTTGTTGAATTGTAATGAATACGTACTCTCATACTAGGAGTCGCAGGTTTAAACCCGGCTTTGAAAAAAAATTGTTTCACCTTTTTTGTCCCTTTTATCTGAAAAATATAGGAAAAAAATAAATGCATTTTAAATGTACCTAGAGACTTAGCTATCGCTCACTCGGACGATTTTAATCGAAAAATACCCCTCCGATTTATTGTAACCGGAAAAATCGATACAATATAAAACAAATATTATTAAAGAAAATGTATAATACCTATTTGATTATTTTATCCTAATATGACAAATATATTGTTGACAAGACATCACTATAAACTGAACTGCGTTCAAGATCGTTTTTCGTTAGTAATGGTTTATCGTAGTTTACATATATACATTAAATTACCTATAACAGTGGCTGCACCCGTCTTCATTATTTTAAAATGTCTCTTTTTTTTTTATTTATTTATTTTTTTTTTTTTGATTCTTTAATATTTTTAAATGCAAATTTTTACAAGACGAGGACACGACGCAACGCTAGCATCAAGTGTCTCCGTCCTACAAACGTAGGACATAGCAGGTTTACGTTAAGTTGCATCGAAAACTGTGTACTGTAAGTCTTAATACTATAATGAATTGATCTATAGTCAAACTTCAAGATAATAATATTATCTCTGGAATAACGTGGTCAGTTTTCTTCCAATCTTTTAATTTTCAAGCGAAACATGAACATGTGAAATCTTATAATTTGAAAATAATTAAATCCCACTTTAAAATTTAAATATCGAAAAAGCCCGACGAAGTTGTACAGATAAACGGTCATGTCTTTGAGTTTTATAATAGGTCGATTTACTTTTATTTAAGCGTACAGCACAAAATTGTCCCTGTAGAACTTAAATTTTTTATGATATATATTTATGAGAAGAAGACTGTAAATGCAATTGTGCAGGCGTCCTCTTAATACGTACTTATATTTTTCAGTGTACACATGGACATGATAACACATATGTATACCATACATAAATATAGCGTACAAAATTATATTGTAACCCGTATACTAGCGGACAATTACAACACACCGTATTACGTAAGTTTAATATAAGTAGGTCCCATCATGATCATATTAAAAAAAATGTACATACATAGTATTCAAATAATTCGAATTATAATAATATTACAGACCCCTCTCCTAGAAATAATTTGATGTTCTGGATTTTTTATACAAATATTGTAAAAAAATATTTTTTTCGGGTACGTTTTAACAATTTAACTTAATATATAAAGTGAACGAAAAATACTTAAAACGCTACACTATAATATATATACAGTATTAATATAATAATATAGAAAGAAAGTCTAAACAGGTATATCCAGAATTATTATCGAGCAACACTACTTTTACCGTCACATTAACTAATTTTTCAGAACAGATTATAACTATCTATATATATGTGTATATTATATATATATGTAGTACACAAATTTTCGACAATTTTCGACGAGTCTACGTGTCAGGATTTGTTTAAACTTATTTGTATAGACTCAAGAATATTTATTTTTTTTTTTTTTCATAGGTGCCTACTAAATAACGACTACAATATGACTGAAATGTTAATTTAATATTAAAAGCCAGACATACTTCGCAACATGGTGCATGTTCGCCAATGGGCAGGCCACTATTGTAAGTGATAAGTTTAAAAGGTATAGGATATAGGATAATTTATATTACATGCTGAAAGTCACGATAAACCATTGAAAAATTATAAAACGATCATGAGTGGAGCTCGGTAAACTGATGGAAAAGGTCATTTCTATTAGAGTTATTTCCCTTAATAGCCAAAGTAATCCGGAAATTTTAAAAAAAAAAACCAAATTTGTTTGTTGGTTTTTAAATTTCTGGGAATCTAGAATTTTTCTTTAAAGGATTTCTATAAAGGATTTAAATTACATATATTTTAAGATATGACATTAAAAAGCGTTTTTCGAAGAAAAAAAACATATTAACTAATAGCTAAATCATTAAACTCAGTATCTAAAAAAAGGATTAAATTTCCATGTATAAACGAATTAAAACGTCGTATAATAGAATATAATATAATCAATATAAATCTATATATAAAGTGCAATATTAGACACAACGATAAATTGATTTTATTTTCTTTCTTTTTCAAAAAAAATATGTGTATTTATAACACAATATACCTATGCCGCTGAGGGTTTAACGGTTTCATTATCTTTTCGAATCTGCGAATAGTTTTTAAAATCCAATATACTATAATATAATAATAGACGTTATAATTTTAATTAAAATATACATTCAAGGCTACGTAGTGCTTTGATGACATATAAACGTTACGACGAAACAACGACGGTGGAGAGAGAAATTAAAAGGCATTTTCACATCAAAGGAGTGAAAATGTTGTAAACAATGCCATTTCTACTTTCCGTTTCCCCGTCCTTCCCCATACCACGCCTCAAACTCACGCACTTATTTTCTACCACCGACGTCACCGGGATATTTTTCTTTGTTGTTCATGTCCCCTTTTGGCCCCGAAAGAGTGGAAACAGTGGAAGGGAGGTGGAGGCGTTGGCCTTTCGCTTCAATATCTGATGTCGATTAATAATTATACCGGGGCCAAGTGTATATAAGAACGAGACTATATCAATGGCTGCGAACCGACCTTATGTGTATATATATAACACTGCAGTTCTCCCCTTTTTGTTTACGTTCGTATACCGTAATTATATACGAATAATTACTCGGTCATCCTATTATATGATTATAGGTACTTAGAGTTGAATAACGTCAGAAACGCGATAGACACGACGACAATAACAGCATGTAATACAGTAGAGTAGACAATCGTGTGGTAATAATGTTGTGCTTTTATGCACTGCTACAAAATTTACTACTACTACTAATACTACTACTACTATTACCGACCAATAAACTATATATTATTAATCAGTCTGAATAATAAAATCTAGGACAAATTAAACACGACAATATGCTTTTAAGGAATTTGATGACCTAAAAATCGGTTAATCCGTAATGCAAGGTATGATGGCCATATTATTATTATTATATTATTTTCAATTTAAATAACATCCTATACAAAATAAAATCACGAGAATGATAAAAGTATACCATTTAAGAAATTATCTGTATGTGGTAATAATAATGTGTTCATATTGAATACTTTTAATCTTATTTTTTTTTATTAAGTATTCATGTTATCGTTTAACTTAACTATATTATTATACTTAACTATATAGTTAAATAAACTTTTAACTCTTAACTGAAGGGTTTTTTATTTATTCAACTAGACTTAATCTAATAAAAATACTCAAATAGGAGGCTTTGGGGAGAGGCTTTTCTCAGCCAAGTCCTACGCAAATTAAATCCTTATCCACCCAAAATATTTGAGTTATTTGCGCCTAAATAATTATTTTCACCTTAATATAGTTTCTTTGCTACACTCAAAGTCTAAAATTACGGATCTAAATTACTTGTATTATATATAATCTATATATGTACACATACTATATATCTGACATCTATAGTAAAATTATACAGAGTTCAAAAATAAAGAAAATATTATTGCAAGGAAATAAAATGGTTTTAGTTCTTTGCACTTTAATACGCCCATGATTATACTCGTATATTTGAAGTTAAAAAATACTGTGTGCTATTAAAATAATAATTGTAGCGACAAAAAAAAAAATGTTTGATTAAAATAAGTTATAGGGTGCAGTTTCCTTCCTTTTGCTTTATTATTATAATTTTTTTTGCCCATAATCGACCTTCGTCGTTTATACGCGTGACTTGTAAAAATCACAATCTCTCGACCTTCTCTCCAAAGCTGGTTTACATCATAAAGGGAGAAGTCATTACCAAACGCACTTTATTTTAATTTTATTTTTTCATATTGGTATATATACAACTGCATTATACAAAATTGACTGCACACTCACCCATCACCTATCTACACGAACTTTATGAATTTTGAGTACGCATTTGTTTTCATTATTATTATTATTATAATTCAAATTACACGTATAATTATAAAATTTTGTTTGAAAAATAGAATATAATATTACAGGATACTTTCCATTTCATACATAATATACCTGAGCTCGTATAGTATATAGATATACCTGTTACAGTTAACTCTAAACAGGATACGATGATTATGGCAGATAATGTAAAATATATTATTATGTGTGTGTATATACAGGGCGATTCTTTTATCACAAACCAGCTATTGTCTACGAAAATTGTCGAATATTTATAAATTCGATTTTGGTATTTTTTCCCCCGATAATCAATAATTACCTATGTAACCGTTTAACCATTTTGTTATGTAAGATTATTCATGTCGAGGACCGAAAAACAGAAAAAATAAATTGACAATAACTATCAATAAAATAAAATTAAAACTATAATACAAAGTTAAATGAAGTGTAGAAGTCTTCATTATCCTCGTTTTATTTCTAATGTTTTTTTAGCTGTTTAAAATATAGACCACAAAATTAGGGAAAGGTAATATTAATTTGCAATTATTATATAATATAATATAGATAATATACACGATTTAGATAATTTTTTCTCTAAGTTTACTAGAAGTCTTCGTAAAAAATAAATCATTAATAAAAATAATCATCCTGTATACGTTTACGATAGTTTTATACAATATGTTTATAATTGCAAATATAGCATTGCAGAACCGGTTACAGGATACGGATTAATTTGAAACCAGAAATCAGAACGAAAAAAACCTTCACGGTCAATGATGTATAATATATGATATTAATTTCTAATAAATCAGCGGTTCTTACGATAATAATAAACGCAAACTTTTTACATTCTTTGAATTACCGCCGTCAATTAATATATTTTATTGGAGTGGAATATTTTTAAACATTTAAGATTCGATTGCAGTGTATATGACATTTTTTCTACTACTTTTGTATGCATTTCTGCACTCCCCTTTGGACCAAATAAACCGAGTTTAAGCTCATTTGAGTCTTTTTGTAACCGAATTGAACTGACAAGAATTGGGTTGAATTTAAAAATATTGTTGCAAGTAGACGATATTTTTTATCATTATACGCCCCAAATGAAGGTAGAGGGTTAATATTTTGTAAAATATGCATAACATTAATATCAAGAATATGACTTTTAGGAGTTTCAACTTTCAGCCCCGATTCCTATCATTTTATTATCAAGTTTCACAAACTTTTTGGGAAAAATATAATTGTAGTATAATATTCAGTTGTTCATTGTTTTGTAAAAAATTATTTCTATTCTACAAAAAAGACGGGAGGAAATTTGATTCTACAGTATAATTATGTTGATTGGTATTCTGTTGATCACTAATGTTTTAAAGAATCCTTAAATCAATTTTTTTTTTTTTTCTAATAAGTTATACATCAGTAATACGTCAATTTAACCAAATACAAATAATATACTATAAATGTTGTATCCCATTATACAAAATACTTCCGTCCACTCGATTACCTATAAAAATACTCCGAAAACGGCCCAAAACTGTATTAATAAAATTTAATTAAGTATAACCGATAAATCGCGATTATTTCTTAACTTTTGACTCGCGTGCGCAATAATAATAACAATAAGAACCCCACTTCATAATTTTCATTAGTTTCACATACAATAACAATAATATAATATACAGCTTTTGTTTTTGTCTCTTATAAGCCATGCACTACACGTACATCATCTGACCCGAACACTCTATCACTGATTTACCACATTATTGTAAAACTTTACGGCACGAAACTTTAAAATACTTCTCCATTACATAAATCGCGCGTGTGGCCCACGGACTCGGTTACAAAGATATTTTATGCTCTAAATCGTTTTCGCTCTAATTTTCTTACATAATCCGAATTTCTCAGTTTTCAACACTGCACTATACAAGTATATATGTAATATTGGTCCACATTTCAAACAATATTTTCCTACTTTCCTATCTTTGCACTAGACATATTATTATACACATACTTATACATAACTAATAATTCATAACTCGATATAGCATACAATAATATAACACACCGAGTTAATGATGAAGAACGTGATTTATACCAATGTACATAATTATTCAAATGAAATTTAGCTAAATTGTCACAATATTATTGTTACACAATCATTATAAACAAATCGTTCACCAATTAAATAGACAACTTGATCCAACTAAGTTAATCACAACCGTTAACTTATAACCTATTGAACGACTTTAAGAACAGATTTAAATAAATACAGTTTTTTTACAATGGAAGTGAACAAGTTAACGACTATTAAGAGAAAATAAGAACAAAATATAAGACATTATTTTTTACATTCTATACTCATAATCCAAAAAAATATTACACCCGATATTTATTTAAATCAAAGGACATTACAGAGACCTATACGATTTATCTTTACGGTCCACTGACTACACTGAATATATTATTATAAATTATAGGTACCTCGTTTGTTATAAAATTATAGATTCTTAATTAAAAGTATTATGGATAACTTAGTTTTCGATATTTCCCAAATTTGTCAGTTATTTAAAAGTTAAAAAAATATAAACCCGAAATTAAAGTTACATTGTTGGTTATGTATTGTTATATGTAAAACATTTATAATATGGGAAAAGCATTTAAATATGTATAAGAAAATTCAGAAGCAGAATAAGACAAACGAAAAATATTAAAAATAATACCAAAAAGAAACTAACAAAAATGTATGTATGGAGTGTGGCTTTACATGGTTGTGGGATATAAACAATGCTATGTAGGAATAAACAAACAAGAAAAGGATATGTTCGAAGCTGCAGAAACTTGATGTTGGAAAAAGACGCGGAGAATAAGTTTAACTAAAAAAGAACAAATGAGGACATTTTAAAAATAATAAAAGATAAATGATTATTAATAGATATTCTATAAGTCTAAAAAAAAAAAGGAGATGGCATAAAATACACGCTAAGACATGGTGACGAATATTACCCAGCTAAATAATTGCAGGAATGATGAAGAAATCACAACCAACTGAAAGACTAAGAACGAGGTACCTACATCAAACAATGAGGGAGGAATACGAAGTCGCTTCTAACAAAGAGCTAAAGGATATGTCAGAAAAACAGGGAAATATGAAGAAACCGTCAATTGTAAATAAGTTTGTCATAAACAAATCTTCTGATTAGAGAAAAAAACATGTATAGATATAAACCGATATACTATTATAATACAGTTTAGAAAACTCAGTTCCGTCGGAATAAAACATTACAAAAAACTGATTGTCCGTATTATTATTATTATTATTAATTCTTTTTTTGTTACTTGTAATATTTTTTATTTTTTTAACGTATATTAAACTAAGATAGGTGTGCGTATATAGTTGATGAGTTTCATCACGCCATTGCATTGTATACATTTGTATACGTATAAATATATTTGTGACTACACTCTATATGCCCGTAAAAATTGCTCAATTCAGGTACAGGTAACTGATGAAAAATAATAATAATAATGAAACTAAATAATTTCTCCTTGCCCTCAAAAACCACACAAACATTTCACGAGGCACTTTATATAAACGTATATGGACCTTGGCTGCTACCAACAGCCCTGCACTCAACTAGAACAACATGACTATTGGTTGTTTGCACACCGCTCATGGTGTTGTAGGTGGGTACTTGTAACATCTATCTAATATTAAAACCTTGAAACCAACAATAAAATCTAAAGAGATCGATATTGTTATGTATAACATAATTAAAAAAAAGAATCCATTGCTTGAAAGAAAATAAAACGAGAAAGAGGAAATTTGTAAATTAAACTATATGCGAAAAATATGATTATTCGAATTAAATTATTTGTTAAGTAAAAAAATAATGTAAATAACCAATAAGCCAAAAGTAGCAGAAGTGCAATTGAGCATAATATTTTGATTTTTTAAAAATGAACAGTACATTCTATAACATATATTATATTATACATTTTTATTAGATTATTATGAAACATAACTTTAAGTATATAATTTAAATTATGTAACAACAAATTCATTTATGTCACTTTTATTTAGAATTTGTTTACATTTTTTATCATTTTTAATTTTTAAGATCATTTTTGGACATATTTTCAAGTCATATTTTCCTTTTCGGTTCATTTTCCGGTATTTTAATCAAATTCCATAAATTAACATCTATACACACAAGTTTTTGTTTTAAACAGGCTAAATATACATAATATTTATATTTTTTTAAATTATATTTTACACGGGCTGTATGCAGGTTAAGTAAAGATAAGGATTCGATAAAATAAGGCAATATTACTTAGATTAGTTATTTGTAGGCTTGCAATATATCGATATTTGTAATAATATCAATGATATCAAAATAAATATAAAAATGAAAGTTAAACCATTTTAAGTGCATTTTCTATTGCATTTTTTAAGACTTTAAATGCATTTTAGATTCTGAGTGGAGCAAAGAAACTTATGGTTTTACAAAGATGTTTTTTTTTTATCTATGCACAAATTTTAATGATAGCAATGTTTTTAAAAGAAAATTTCACTAACGAGGTACTTTAGAGAGGTCTTTTTTCATTTTTCTCAAGAGTTTTCTCATCAAATTTGAAAAACCGGGATAAAATATAGGAAAACCGGAAAAAGCGTAGGAAAACTGGAAAAATAGGTACAAAATTTAACAAATATTATTAAAGAAAACATATAAAGCCTATTTAATTATTTTACTAGAAAATGACATATATATTGCAGACAAAGCATCACTGACAACTGAACTCTACTCAGAATCGTTTTTTTCCATTAAATCCATTAAATTATCTATAACAATGGCTGCACCCGTCCCAATTATTCTAGGATGTCTTTTTCATACATGTTTTGTGCATTTTTAAGGTTTTTCACTGCACTAAATTCACAGCCTAATTATAACCTATTTAAAAAAAGAATACGAATGGTAATACCTATAGGTACCTAATATTAAGAAGAAAATGGTAATTATAAACAAATAAAGTACCACCTGATATGTGAAAATTGACAAATAGTTTTAAATTTGTATACAAGACAGACATTCATTATTTACCTACCTACTTACTGTTTATTGTCCGATTTGTATGAACGTCAAAAAACTTTCTGAGACCCCTGAGGTAACAGTCATAACTGGCTATACGTGAAAAATATTAAAATTCAAATTAAGATGAAAATACATTATTTTTTTTGAGTCATTCGTACACTTTAAAACATAACACGATAATGTTCTCGCACACTTATTTACTCACATATATTGTATTTTCGAAAACTATAACATTGATAGTTAATATTATATATCACTATTAAATATTATACAGGATATCCCACGAAGATATTAGGGTATTCTCAGGGTATTCCAATGGATATATACCTATTGGAATACCCTGAGATAAAAAAGATAATTAAATTATGTTTTGTTTTTTTTTATATACTTGTATATACTCGTATACTCACAGAAATAAGGACTACAAATATTTGTATTTGAATTGAATTCTTATGTTTTGGTAAAAAAGCTGAAATAACATTTTATTTAAATATTTTTGAACAATTTTAAGATAGCCATTATTGTATAGAGTTGCCTTCGGAAAATGTTGACATTTTAACTTTTTATTAAATTAGTTCAGAAAAAAATACCTATAACTAAGCAACAGGCCATAATCGCATTCGCTAATTGATTTTTGTTATTATTTCTATGCCTAATTGACTACAGTTTTTTTTCTATAGACTTTAAAAAATTATTAAATGTATCGAATTTAATGAAAATAAGAAGTTGATACGTCGAAATATTCAGAAGAATAAACTCTAAAAATAGATATCTTCAAATTTTTCAAACACAATTAAATTATTTTTTTTAAGTTTTTTCCAAAATATAAACATTTAATTGAAATATAAAGATTTATAGTCCTTATTCTAGTGAAAAATGTGAAAAAAAAAAACAGAATTCCATTATCTTTATTATATCCGGAGATATTGCAATATATATATATATCTTCTTGGGACACTTTGTATATCATGTATGTTCTATGAAAACTCTAATGTTTATCTAAATATTGTTGGATTTTATGTAACGAAACGAGAACAATAATCCTATTTAGTTACACGCGTTTCATAATAAAATACCTAATATGACGTACGTCGTACATCACGTATTTTATATTATCACGTATATTATATTATACAATATTTAAATATTATTAGACCCTTGTCATCGTTTTCGTAACATTATACGAAAAATAAACTAAAAATAATTATAAAAAAATAACCCACAAGGCCCCTAATTTCCTAAAAATATGACCAATCAGATTCAAATCAAACATACTATTCCGACAGTTAATGTTAATTACAATTATATAAAATGGGTATCTAAAATAATGTACAAATATATAAAACAGAATTACTCAGTGGCATACCCAGGAGCCTCTCTTGGGGGGCTTCACTCTCCTCCCTGGCCATGCTAAATACAAATAATTAATAATATAAGCAATTTAACATTGAACAGTTATTACTTGTAAAACATTAATCATTGCACATCTGCACTACTTTCTCAACGAAATACAAATAATTGTGCCTACTACAAAATTATGTTTACATATACGTTTGTTAGCTTAGCCCCTCCCTATTAACAAATCCTGGGTATACGCCACTGGTATTACCTACTTAAAACAAAAATTGTATTTCATAATTTCTCAAAAAACCAAATTTATTTTATGTAACTATGTAATAATAATTAATCTTGGCACGCGGCATATACACATTAATTATTATTAGGATACCATATAGTCGAAAACAACGTAAGATGGAATTTGTAAGATTTTAAATTTAATTAGTGAGTGATTATTTCATACTACATACGACATCTTGTATCGAATACATGGTGTATAATTTATTACCTACTAATAATAAACAAACCAAATATTATTAGATATTAATTAAATCAGTGTTTTAAAAGACTGAGGGTCGATGAATATTTAAATTTAATAATATATATGTATACATAAATAATGTATTAATAATATATATTACAAAATACAACATATATAATATTGCATTTATCAAATTAATTAGAAAATTAACAATTAAAAAAATAAATTAAATTATCTTAACACCGTCCGAAAAACCTTGGATATGTTAACAATCGAATTGGGACCTCGTGATAAAATGTGTGAAACAGTGTGTATAAAATATTATAAAAAATTAAAGTACATTGTAATTATTATATTATTTAAAATACGGTTAAAAATATTGACCAAAGAGTTAACCAACAAATTTGTACGGGAACGTAAGTGTCAATATTGTTTTTCTATTTATACTGTTATACCTACGCGTTAAAGCTTTCATATTGATTCTAGTAAATCTAATCTTATATAACACTAATACAACGAAATAATTATAATTTGTATTTCACGACCATTGCGAGTAAATAATTATGGCCTTGTCTCGAACGAAAGAGTTTGATCACATTAGAGACATCGAGTAACGTATTATGAATAATATCATCGCAAGGGATCTATGTCGGAACTGCAGTAACTCTCACCCTCCCCCCCCCACCCACGGAACTTGATTCACCAAAAACCTACTCGAAAATGCGAAAACTTTGCGATAACGCACGGTCCCGGGGTATCCATTTGCAGTAATAAAACCGCATACGACCCCGCGAATGAGATCCTGCAGGAATAGTTCTTGTTTCGAGAGTTCTAACGTGCATCATAGTAAACAAAAATTATTGTTTCTTAGTACGGAACACACACACGCCGGGTTTAATGCGCGTACCGCGTTTTAAACTTGTTTATTCGACACGCAAAACTTAATAACGCCCGTAAATCAAGTTTTGTCTAATGAACAAAATCAACCGACCCGCGCCAAAACGGCAAAAATAAAAACGGTCGAAAATCAAGAAACTACCGATATGTGTGTGTGGCGGCAGTTCAGCGGAAATAACTTACCCCCGTTTCGTGTACGTTTCCCCCGGCCGTTTGTATACCACCGACAAAAACTAAACTAAAACTATATTTAAAAATGTAACATTTATTTAGATACGTTTTACATTAAACATCGCCGTTTCGGTTCATTGTCCGATAAAGTAAAAAAAAACAAAAACAAACAAACATTATAATCGATAAAAATGATTCACTAGAAAACAAAAAAAAAACATCCTAGGATAATGGGGACGGGTGTAGCTACTGTTAAAGATAATTTAATGGACACCCGTAAGCAATGATAAACCATTGCTTACGAAAAAACGATTCTGAGTAGAATTCAGTTGATAATGATGCTTTGTCTGCAATATATATATATGTCATTTTACAGTAAAATAATTAAATAGGCTTTATATGTTTTCTTTAATAATATTTGTTAAATTTTGTACCTATTTTCCCAGTTTTCCTACACTTTTCCCATATTTATCTCGGTTTTTCAAATTTGACGAGAAAACAAATTAGTATAATTTTCTATCAGAAACATTGCTATCATTAAAAATTGGAGCAAAATTGCTGGCAGAAAAGTTGTGCATAAAAACACTTAATTATTACAAATTTGATACTAATTACAAACCGATAAAACAAAATCAAACATATATAATATGTCGTATTGAAAACTGTTCTTTTCAGGAACAAGCCTATTAAAACAGTCCTTTTCAGGGCCACCAAACTTATAAATTCCTTACAAAATACAAAAAAAAAAAAATCCACGATGTCCATAAAAATCGAAAATTTGATCAATGGAAGTTTTTCTAAGATGGTATACAAAGAAAAATCTATGAGACGTTTATCGATATTTTTACATTTATTTTCCAGACCCAAAAGCCATACTTCAACCCGTGATTACGATAGTGTTTTATTTATAGACTATAGTTTCCGTTGAACGTTGAATGAATTGAAAATTCGTTCAGAATTATTTATGAGGGGGTGTGGGGGGCGCAATCTCTCGCAGCTTTGGTTTACGAAAAAAATCGTAGCCCCCCTAACTTTTTCAAAGGATTTCCGCCTGTGCTTAACAGGGTGGATGATATCGTTTTAATGTTTCGAATCGACAAATCAATTGTTTTACACATCATCGTGCGTATATACCCGGTCCGTATAATAATCGTTACGATTGTACAGAGCTTATATATGACGTATTGCGAAATGTACCTACGTCCCCGTCGGAAATCGAATCGGTACACCGGGTGTACCATGTTACATATATTATATTACGATAACCGGGCAATTAATTATTATTAACTATTGTAATAATATTATATCCGATGTCCCCGGCTATATTTATGACGCGCGTGACGTTATTACAACTGACGCGACGAAATAAAAACGTCAACCGGTTGCAATGACCGGGCCCCGCCGGGCGGGCAGACGAATCCGTAACGTTTTAACACGCTATTATTATTTGTTACAATTAGCCGGTACGCGTAATAATAATATCGGCGACGTTACACGGTATATGGAACAAAATTACGGTTTGCGCGCCGTACAAAACTGCGCCATAATAGTCGTGTGATGTGATATAAATCGATCGCGAACAAGGAATAAACCGGATAATCCGGCCGATTAAACAACACCCATATAATAATAATAATAATAATACCGTAATAATTCCGGGTACTGGGAAACGGGTTTAGGGTGGCGGTGACATTATTGCCCTTGCGTTATTATAATAACGCGTATACGTATAACGTACATAAACCATCATCCGTTTGACTGGAAATTTATCGCGATAACTCGTCGTATATTCCGGCGGCGTATAGGTATAGCCGGTAGGTATATAGGCTGTGGTAGTGGTAGTACAGGCCTCCTCGGCTAATCCAAATTTATCAGCGAAATTCATTTAATTATAGCGGAAACTTTGCGATAATCGAATTCGAAAAGTTTGCAGGACGACTTTACGCTAAACGTCTAGCAGCGCCGAGAGATACGTGAGATGAAAATCAGAAAAGCTATATAACATATAGCTCTTGCGAGGACGCTAATTGGTAGAAAGGCTTCTTTTTTCTCCCCCGAGTTTTTACAGTATACGCCATCGGACCATCGACGGCTCACACAACACTGGTCTGAAGTTATTACGATACACACTGTACAAACAATCTATTCGGACGGAAGTTATTGATATTGTGCGTAAATATAGCTTATATTGACGGGTATTATATTATAATATTATACATTAGACACGGATATTATATTATTACCCTCATATACATTAGAATAGTTAAAATTATATCGTAATAATGAGATGTATGTACCGATGCGATACATCGAATACAGTTTGTGTAGTATAATGCGATCAAACGAATAATAAAATTAAATTCCGAGCGCCGCGGCCGTAAAGTGTTTCGTTTTGTGAATAACCGGGAAAAAATCGATTTTTTTTTTTTTTTTTTGACTGTTTCATTTTATTCTACTGTAGTATGCACAGTATAGGTATATTTATGTCTAGCTTATTTGAGTATAAAGCCATTTTTCAATAGTTTAATTAAGTTTCAAACATGTGAACCTCGGCATTTTAATATTATTACCAACATTTCATCGAAATTTATTAGATTTCAGCGGCTTGTAAGTTGCCTACCAGATTAAACATTTTTAAATAAGTCAGAAAAACTCACTCTGCGAGCGAGCAAAGTTCCCGTTTCTAAACGTATTTAAACCAATAAATTATAATTCCGCACAAATTTTATTGAATTTAATAACCTAGTATACAAGGAAAGATCAAAACACATATGTACAGTGTACTTACCATTATAAGCTCAATAATTTTTTCGTTTTTAGATTCGAATCGGAGCGAAGGGTCTATTGGTTTTACTATGGTGTGTTTTTTTTTTTTTTAATAAACAGCTTTTTGTATGCTATATAATATGTAATGAATCTGTAATGTAAAATGTTTCTTCTTTTTTTTATATATTAATTTTAATATCAAATTTTAATGAAAATCATAAATATTATATAAAACATGCATAGCCAAACTTCGCTTCAAATGGTTTTTCGTTAGCAATGGTTTAACATTAGTTACATATATAAATTAAATAACTTTATGTATCCTACCTTCCCAACTTCCTACCTACCACGGTGGCACACCCATCCCCAATATCAGCTTTTTTTCTTCGAAGTGTATGTTTGTTATTGGTTTATCGTCAACAACTCAAAAATTAAGTAGATGCTTTCACGTCTGTTTACATAATAGGATTTAAAGTAAAAACACACGCTTTGAAATAAAAAATGTGACAACATTAACCAAGAAAAAAATTTATTTTGAAAAAATATTAAATTTCAACATCATAAAACACATTTTATAAATAATCAAAACAAATTCAAATTAGTATCAAACTACATTTGTTTTTATTCATATTTTATATTATTAACAACTAAAAACGTCATTTTTATAAATACTCTTATTATTATTATATAAAACCCTATAAGGTTAGGTTGATTATTTACCAATATTCGAATGATTCATAAAATATAATAAAATCTGAAAAGAATATGTTAACGTGTTAAATTGTATTTTATTTTTAACAAAATTAGACAATTATATAAATATAATATAATTATAAAATCGAATTATACCTTACTTCCGGGAATAAAAAATAGCATTATAATATAGGTATTTAAAAATAAAAAAGTGTATTATAGTATTTTTATCCAGTCTGACATGTTTGAAAATTATTTTAAGAATTTAATTTATTATTACACGTTGAGTTAGGGTACTAGAATAATTTCAAACAAACAATTCGGTTTAATGGTTTATTTTATTTTTTTAAGTACTTATACTTCTAGAAAATGGTTGAGGATATTATATACAAAAACCATATTTTTATACCTTCAAAGCTAAGATATATATGTTTTAAAGAAAGTACAAAAAATTAGTTTTAGAACGTACGAATGTCGTTTTTATGTTCGATACAAATACAGTTTCACAAATTGTATTATTTTATAGTATGAAATTTACACTAAATATAAACGTATTTTTAACGTATTTATATTTGTAACAATATAATTATACAAATATTATAGTAGTCCAAAAATGATTTATAGAAAAATGATATTGATTAATCATAATAATATATAAATATAAAATGATATAAATACTACGAACACAATTTAAGTGTGAATTCAAGTGGTATCCAAAATAAAAATAAATATATTCTGAACGAAGTTCGGTTGATTAAGCTTTAATATAAACTATGTAAGTTTTGAAAATAGTAACACGTTTAGAAAGAACCAGTATATAAGTAATCAGTGAAAATTTGAAGCATCAATAATTATTTTTAACAATAATAGAAACCGTTATTTTAAGTATATTTTCCAATTTTTTCATTATTAATAAAACTACAAAAAAAAAGTCAAAAAATGACCTTATCAATGTACCAAACCGAAAAACTTTTCTACGGATCATTAGGGGAATATTTCTGATGGAAAAATTGGTTTATAAACAGAAAAAAAAACACATTTGCATAATAAAGCATATAATATACAAAATCGTATTATTTTATTGTTTTTAACATGACCGGCGAAATATTAGGTTTAGGTTTTATTATGTAAAAAGTTAAGTTTTCAAATATTTTTAGATTCGGAGGAAAGTAATAGAACGATTTTGGTTTTAAAATAATGTGTTACTTAAACACATTTTTGCTTAAATATTTCTAAAAAGAGAAGAGCTCTAATAAAATTCTATGCATTTTACGGCAAACCCGTTGTTGTGTACAGATTTTTAAAACTTACGATGAGAGGATTTACGACCGAGTTAATTGCCTGCTGAAGATTGATAAGAGAAATACTCAGTTTAAGCATCTTTTTGAGTTACAGTATTATATACAATTGTAAGTTGAGTTTTAATAAATCCGTTTAATAATAATTTATAATGAATTATATCCAATTGTTTAAGTGTCGGTAGTGAACTATGAAAGTTTCGGATTTTGTTAAATAATTATTACGTAAATGGGGATATTTATGGACTAAAACCTTAATCATTCACGGATCGTAAACTTCATTTTCATTTGCAGTTCGCTGCGTTCGTCTTTATCTTTTTCGATATATAAGTTTATAATAGAGGTGAGAAATTGTTTTTATTTACTTAAGTGGTATATGAATGAACGTGATTTTATATTTTGTCACTTCGTCAGATTTCCATTAAAAAAAAATAACTGAGTTTTAAATTGACCAATCCCTATATACAGGATAGATTTTTATTGTTAATACCTCTGGTAGAAATGTAAAAACTTAATGACAAAACTAAAAAAAAATATATGTAATGATGAATAACAGTAATAAACGATCGCTATTTCAACGTAAGATTTAAGAACTATTTCATTTTCTCTGAAATAATTACAATAAGAACTCAAATCACAGATGATTATCTATCTGCATTTAAATACTAAACAAATATGTAACAAACAAAATGTAATATTCAAATCAGAATAAAATCAATATTTTTTTAAATCGTTATTTTTTAACATAATACAAATTCATGTTTTTATATAAATAATGTTTTCAATGTAAAACTAAAAACAACCGATTTCTATGTATTCAATTTACCAACTTATTTATTTGATATTCCTTTTTTTCTTTTTTCTTTTTTTTTTTTTTTTTTTTTTTTTTTTTTTTTTATCGTAAACCAACAATTTGTAGTAAATTTATTTTCGGTATTTTGTTTGTTAGTAATTTAATAAATAAATAAGGTTCTTATATATACGTTATTTTCAAAATTAGGCATTTATTTTTCATTATGTGCAGCTTCGAAAAGAAAATATTTTTAATGGTTGTATTAATTAATAATTATACAAATAATTAGTAGCTTAAATCATAGTATAGTAAAGTTTTAGAAAATGTGTAAATATTGAATAATTCTATAACATCTAAAACTCTAAATTATAGAATAATATAACTAAATTGGATTTCCTGAATTATTTCACATAGATAATTTTTGAATCAAGGTATTATAATAAATCTTCATGTAGACAATATTAAACTACCTAAGGTATGATTATAGCATGTAAAACTAGATTGCAAGTGTATATATGCAGGTGATATATTAACATTTAGTTTTTACATTTGTAACGTTTAATGTTAAATAAATAATGCACAAAAATATCTTAAATAAAGTTTAAAAACAGAAGAATAAATACTTCGTGTTGGTTAAACATAGTTTTAACGAAACAAAAATTAATAAGGAACGCATAAATTAACAACATAAATATGTTGTTAAAGGGGTCAAGGATTATAACATTTGCAGGATGAATAACTTTACATATTATGGGAACGTGAATTAATTCTGAATTTAAATAACTTCTTTTTTTTTTTCTTTATAAAAGTGCGAAAATAATATCATATACACCCGCTAAACTCGATTCTCTAAAAAAAAAAAAACTTTAATAATCAGTATCATAAAATATTTTGAATGTCAAATTTACAAAAATAAAAATTGAATGGATAATAATAATATATAGTTTGAGTAGGTAGGTCATATTACTATTAGGCATTATTCTTCTCGTTAATGCTACATAAATATATATGTATTAAATTGTATAGTAAAATCTGCAGAGAATCTGACACATAATATTATGTTTGCTGATCCGATATATGACAGGGAAAAATGGTTTATATAGATACATGCATTTCTCACGTTTTATAAAGAATATTAATTTGTTTTATTATGTATGACTTAATGTCATATTAGGCCTTTAAAAAATTAATTAAACAAATTGGTATTCGAAAAACTGTTTCGGTCCATTTTACAAAAAAAATTGCCGTCCGTTCCGAATTTGAATTAAATATTATTATAAATTTATAATATTCATAAAAGTATAATATTATTATTCACAACTAAAAAGTACAATAAAAAAAAATCTACGAGTTCAATTGTAAACGTTTCCTACAGAATCTTAATTAATTCTAATAATTTTCAGTTTCAAACTAGTACGATATAAATATTTAAAAGCTGGCCAACGTTTTCTTTTAAATATGTATTTCATTTAGGTTTTGTCTTTGGAAAAAGCGTGAAACCTTCTCGCGGGAAACTGTCTTTTCACAGATAAATATCATAAGGTACATACGTTTTCGAATAAAAATTGAATGTACGAATGTAAAATGCATATTTTCTTTATATGTAATTTATATATGAATAATTTATTAAATTTATATTTGTACGTGTTTAGTGCTTTTTTTTTATACCTGTATAGCAATTTTTTTCTAATTATGTTTAAGTTATGAAAAATCGTTGAATATTAATTTTCAACGATACGATTTTACTTGTATTATATTTAAGTACGCGTACAAAAACTTTTCTGATATCAGTTAAAATTCTTGATAATCGTACTTATTTTAAATAGTAAACAGATTTTAAAATAATAGTATAGGTACCTATTCTAATTTTAAAGTATATTTACAAGAAGTTTATACAGTTTATTCTTTTTGTTTTTTTTTTTATTCATACTATACATCTTAAAAAACTTTTACGTATCATTATATAATAAGCATATGCGTAAAAACTTTTAAAATCCTATTTTCGTAATTCGTAAATGCCGAATCATAATAGTGAGATAATAATATGCTAAAATATTTCTTTTTAATATAAACTAATGTATCTAATGCAAAGTAAAATTAGGTATTATCATAAATCCATAACTGTCCATTATGAATTGTTCATACAATTTTTATTTTTTGTATTTATGTGTAATAAAATTAATGACTTATGGTAATCGTAGTTAATAAGGGCCTAGGCTGGGGAAGAGGCCATTTCAGTTTTAAAATTACTGCAGGTAGCAATCCAAGGTTAGACACAGGGAAGTCTTCTGGTAGGCCAAAATAATACTTAGTTAAGCAAATATGATGTCAGATGGGATAACAAATGAGTAACCAAAGTATAAGTGATTAATCCAATTTAATATACAACACGAGATATGATTTAGTTATTGTGTTAAACTGGAAAATAGTGCTAAAAGGGCTAGTAATGAACTGTTGGAGGCTACTGTACGTTATCGAGGTACTTTTAATAAACCACCGGAGACTAAAGAAATTATTTAGGGTCTAACAGAACCTGCAGTGGGAAGTAGACTATTGGTTGCTTGTAATGAGCCATCGGTGAAAATTAGGATCCACTATTACTGTATAGAGTTTACGTATATACACACAAAATTACAATGAAATTATTGAAAGAAAAATACTTACCACCAAACTGTTTGAATTAAAAATGTTCGCATTGCACAATATAACAAAAAAAAACAATGGTGATGGTAAATCCAAAATCTTAACAAACAAAGACATGCGTGTACATTTTATTTAAAAAAAATCACTTAAAAATGCAGTATGAGAGATCAGATTCCAATCAGCCTTTTGGCTGAGGTATCCTAATTGATCTTTGATATCAAAAATGTCTTTACCATTAACTAAAACGACTTCACCACTTCACAGGTCCATACCTGTGTTATTTTGACCATACCTCTGGTCAAAATAATTAATATTTTATTACGATATATGCATGATTTTAAGATCCTAACTACAGCAAACATTAGATACATAGATAAGTAGAGCGTGATAAATTTCTGTGAGGGGAGAGGGTTATAGCCTAACAATACTGTTTACATAAATATATATAAATACCTAATCGTGGGTACTATCATTCCAATCCCTTTAAAATCATTTTTTAATGTCTCTTTCTATACAAAGATAATTGTTCAACAAATACTGAACTGTCATCATATTCTAACTTTAAAAAATAGTCAATAACAACTTCAATTTTTAAACTTTCTGTTGAAAATCTACATTTAAAATCCGAAATATTACAATCAAATATTTTAAAATATCAATTAATTGCTCAAGGTACTCAATTTGTATACCTTCATCAGAACCCCCTCTATTCAACATCAATTAGGGAACTAGTAAAATAGTTTATAATAAACATAAAATAAGTCTTTGATATATTTTGTACACTTTTGAAAAAAAAGGATAAACAATTTTCATTATTTGATGCATTTTTTAAAAAAACTGCGAGAAGTTTTGGAGAGCTAAATCTCCCGTGTCTTACAATCATACGTCTATGGGTACCTAGATACATATTTTAGTTAAACTTTAACTCGTGTAATAATATAATATAACCCTAAGCTTGTATTTTCAACAATTTGAATTAAATTACAAACATTAACTTTATCAAGTTTTGACTTAACCTGTTAAGTTTAGTTATTAGCAATTTCAACCGATCGTTAAACAATAACAAAATATTTTATTTTCCAAAAACAAATACACATAACAAGGGTGCATGAAATTCGATCGAAAAGAGAAGATTTCAGTATATAAAGGTGAAAGTATTTACAACAAAATGGACTGTCGTAACGTCCTTATCGTCACTGTCTGTTGCAACTTAATCGAATTAAAATATCACTGTCAAATACAGAAAATTGTTTATTGTTATTTTCTATCATAACTAAACCAAACCGAAACTTAATAATTCTATAAACCCTTTTAATCTATGTTTGTACAAATAATTGTACGTCGTTATTCCGAAAATACACATATTCAAAAAAATAAAATACACGTTTATAATGTGAAAAATGTAAAAAATCTTTGATAATTAAAACTTCAACAACTCGAAAACTCAATAGGTAATATGAGTAAATAAATATATCTCTTTAAAATTTCCAAATACCTTTAACTGCATAATTTCAGAATTTCGAAAGCTCGCATATTTATTAATTACGGGTATTATGTTGTCTGATCACAAAATGATGATTCTCTAAATAAATCATATTATTTTTATTTATTAAATATTTTTAATTTTTTTTTTTTTAACTCATAAATCACAATAAACCAACACGAAGTTTAAAATGATTAATTCAATAAAATAAAGTATACATGTTCTGAAATTGTTTGACAGAAAAATATAATTTATATTTATAGCTTTAAATAATTATTATTTAGATACCTACTTATTATAAAATCAATGACGATAAAAAATTCAGCACATTTACGACAAAAACTGTTAAACTGAGGTAAATCTATCGCCAGTGCTAAAGATTAAGGAGTTAATTAAATTGTTTTATTTTTTTTAATACAAATATTAACAATTTTGAATAAATATCCTACTTCTACTTTACAGCAGCAACAACGACAATTAAACTAATGCAGTGATGATGGAGACGACCGCGACGGTCTGGTTGTATTTGGTCAGTGTCTTTCTTTGGCTCCTGCACACCAAACCAGACAGAACTAATGTAATTTGTTTTGAATTACTTGCGTGAATAATAACCCCTTTTTCCCTTGCCAAGAAACAAATTATAACTCAACGATGATCGGTACGCCATTAATCTCTGTCAAAAACCAAGCGGCTCTCAGGGGAAAAAACCACTTTTCCGATTTTGGAAATTACTAACAATAATAATTCGACTCATGAGTCATGACGCTGATCTGTGTCTACAACGGAACGTCAAAAGCAGTTCGATGGCTGTACGTTTCGTTCGACAAAAATTAAAGAAATGCGCTATATTTCGTATCCATACTATAGCTATATATATATGACCTAAATTGACTATATAACTACTTTGCTTACCAATTCCTATAAAATTTAGCTGTCTATTTATAAAACACAATAAATCACAATTCACAAATTTTATAGTAGAACCATTTTAGTAATTTTTTTAACACAGGGACTATACGAGTATATGGGATATTGAAATTTCCAAGATTAATTCCAGAGAGAATTTAAATATTTCAACTAAAAGTATGGTGTCAAAACATCTGCGCAATTCAATTTTGATCAGAATAATATCAAAACATGAAAATTAATAAGAATTCACATTATATAAATGTATATACATTTGTATTCATCTAATAGATTGATGTCAAAGTTTTATTAGCATCTACATTTCGGTAATAGGTATCTGATATAATACATATTATTAATTAGATAAAATAATTTTAAATTATTATGCAAAAATATTTAAAACAATAAATCATCAGAAAAACATAAATAATGTCTCGTAATAAATTAAACAACAATTTTGAATACAATATATATATTAGATTCAGAGCGTACCGAGGGATCTATTGATTTTATTTATGATGTGTGCTTTTTTGTGTCTGTGAACAACATTTCTACACTAGAAATCTTGCTTCAATGCACATGTTCTGAAAGGTAATTTTATTTATTTGGTGCATTCAAAAATGCATGTTTTAATTTTCCAAAAGGTTTTCATAATTCATAATAATTTGAAAAAACCAAAAAGTTTTTATAATAGTTTTTAAAAACCAAAAAAAAAAATAATTTAAAATGTTTAAGATTATATTTTTTTAAATTTCAAGAATAGTATATCTTCTTAAATAAAATTTTGTCTAGTTTGTAAGTAAGAAATTCGTTTGATTTTCCGTATATTTCTCCTAATAATTACAAAAAACCACCGGAAATACGAAAAAGTGTGTGGCATTTAAGATTTTTTTTGTTGTTAAAAATTATTATAGAGACCTGCAGTTTTTCAAAAAATACTGATATTGACTTTTAGACGTGGTAACATTGTCAAAACATACAAATTATATTTAGGCTAAATATAATAGATATTTGATATTTTCGTTGTTTTATATTATGTATTCGTTTCTTTATGATAGGCATCTGTTATTATAATTATATGACTTAAGAGAAATGCTTAGAAATTTAACACAAGATACATTTGTTCTTAGTGGTCTAAAAAACAAATTTGAATTTTATGTATTAGTTTTTTTCAAAACTATTTTAAGATCAAATTTTGACGAAATTCGTAAAAATTACAGCATTTCAAAATAATATCGCTATAATGTCTTACCGAACATCGCTCCGAAACATTTTACGTTAACAATGGTTTATATTTGCTTACTGATATAAATTATATAACTTTATGTCCTTCATTCCCAACTTACCTACTACAACAGTAACCGCAACCATCCCCAACATCAGCTTTTTTGTCACATATATACAAATAATTTGTACAACATTTCTATATTATTCAATAACTCCTCGCCCAACATTGACACGGTATTTAATAAGAAATTAAAATGCAGTTGAAATTATGAACAATATTGGTCGGTATAGTATTATGTAAATTTATAATACTGTATTTATAATCATCTATTTACTTAATATTTATTATCATTATCGTCGTTTACAGTTTCAATCAGATATTAAATAAACAAAAAGTATAATAAATATAATCAATGCTCGAATGCACGGTATTAGCTAACTTTAAGCTTTCGAGTAGTATTTATTTTAGGCTAAGCGCCCCTATTATACGAACGGAAATAATAATGGGTACATACCTACATCATTGTATACAAATATCCGGAATGTTTTACTAATCTCGTGTCAAAAACAATAAATCCAAATCGATAGGTATTTATAATTTTACATTTATAGAATTTTTTTTTTAGAATAAAATAACGGATAAAACCGTATTTCAGTGGTTTAAATTACATATGGATATACCTAATATTATAATTGATATAATAAAAACCAATGTAAAACTCTAAAAATTGATACTGAAGTCGAAAAATTAATAATGCAATGTAAAATTAATCGAAAACGTGCATACGTATATTATAGATATATATATAAAAATAAATTATAGAAAGTAATAAAAAAAATATACAAAATTCTCGTTTTATCGTAAAAAAATAAAATATATTTGTCCCATAAACGTGATATACCTATAATTTGCAACAGTATATTTTATGTATTTTAAAAGAGTAAATAAAAAACCATTAAATCGGAAAATTTTTGTCACGATAAAAATAAAAACATTTTGCAAAAATGTAAAATTACGAGTAATAATTGTAATAGTTGTTTATGAATACTAAGCCAAGCCGCTATGAATAAATTATTAAAAACGATATACACGATTTATATTAATTAATTAACATTGTATATTACAACGGTATAGAATCGTTTTTAAATAAATGTTAAATATACTTACGCCAAAAAAAAACAACCTCATGCTAAATAACTGCCCACAGATACGATGATAAATCATCGGTTAATTTATTTCGATTTTATATTTTATAATACGGATAAAATGTCTAATAATGTGGTCACTCGATGTTTTAATATCGAAAATCGTTTTTTCATGATTAGACAAATTCTATTTTATAATTTTCATTATGATAATCCACTATTTGAAAATCTTAAAAACATCCCGAACCATTTATTTTGTAACGCTCCTCTCCCCACCCTCCGGATAACCATAAATCGTATTCGTAAATTGAGTTACTATATCTAAATAGGACATAGGTGGATTTAAAAAGTTTGGAAAATTAAATAAAGTTGTGTTCGCAGTTCTTCGCTTTAAGCTTGGTTTTAAGTTTTATCTCAAAAAGGATCCTCCGCTAATTTGATTATCAACAACAATATTACCAGTATAAACTATATTATACATAATAAACATAATAATTAATAATTGTGCAGAGAAAATAATGAAACAATTGAATCTTTAAAACTGTATGGTAGTTTAATATATATATACGATTTGAAAAGTATACGAGCAAAGAAAATAACTGGGTAATAAAAACACAAAAACAGCACACGAGGGAAAACGACATAATATCTTATTAGATACTACTATACTATACTATAGTGACAAGGATTTTCTAGAATGAAAAATATTTGTTTATATTATGGTCTTTGTTTAAACTTTAAAATTACAAGTTACAGCCAAAACAACGAAATATATTGCATTATTTTAAAGGAAGTGTTCAACGTTCGTCAAATAATACCGAAAAAAAAATACATTGTAATAAGTAATTTATTTAGTTTTATTAGTATTGAATATGTCATATTGGTAAATTGATATTAGTTATACTTTGTATGTATTTGGCTTAGATGCGTAGGGCGTAGGAAGGATTTATTAGATAATACTTTATTTTTTTTGTCCCGATATTTTTAGTACCTACCTACTGCTGATGTAAACGAATCAATTGCAATTGTCTTTATATGATTTAGATCGATTTATAACGTTAAAAACGTATCGCTATATTATAATTGTCTTCAAAAAATGTCCAATAAGTAAACGCCTTAAAAAATAATAATAATACTCAATAACCGAGTAAATCGAACCGTTGAAAATATTATGTCATTGCGTTAGCGTAGTTTTAAAAAACGGAAATATTATGTCTAAACGCGTGTATAGATATACCTACACCTGTAATACATAATGCCTACTATATAACGATTAAGTCACTGGTATTTCCCCTCTTCCGACGGTTCTCATAACAATATCGTATATGTGTACGCCTTCTTCGGCAAAAGCGGATAAAACCTACTTACAGACATAATAGTATCTAAATAAGAGCTACATATTCGAAACCAGTTAGTTGTCGGGGAGATGAACAGCTGCTGAGGTCTCCTGACGTAGTGATGCCACTACAGTAATGGCGAATAATAATAATTACAATGTTTCGGACGTGATCAGAGAAAGTAAAAAATTCTTCCACTATAAAACATACGGTCACCAAGAAACATAGTACGCTACAGGTCGCGTGAAAGGACCGGTAGGGGGAGGAAAGTCGTACGCGTCATTTTGACTACGCGAATCCGCCATAACCGGTTTGTTTGTATTTTTTACACTAATATTTATTATTATTACAATAATGAAAAATTGTGGTTATGCAACTTGACTCTACGAGAACATAAAGTTACTATTTTATTGGGTCAGACTAAAGAAATCGAGAGTAAAGAATAAAAACAAATTCGCAATTGATTAAAAAAAATTCAATAAAACTAAATAATATCTAATAAATTAATATTTAATTTTTCATTAAATAAATTAAACTTATTATTGTGTTCATTACTTATCACCTTCTAGCACTTAAAATCAACAAAAAGCAATTCAAAATTCCAAAAAAGCCCTTAAAACACTTTAAAAAAGAAAAACGAGAGATTTAATAGTCATTCCTTTTACGTCTTTAACTTATTAAATAATTTTTTCCAAAACAATAAAAGTAACAACACAAAACGAAGTAATTGAAATAAAATTGTACATGGGTATTTTTAAAAAAAAATTCCTGTTAATAATTTTTGTAATGTTAGAAAATAGATTTTATAAGTTAAAGGAGACATTTTTAAATTCCTCTACCATTTAGAAATATTTATCTATTTTTTAATTGCTTTTTTCAGAACTCTTTGGCGTTTTTAAGAACTTTTTAGGAATTTTAAGTACTAAAGTGCTACTTATAACCCAATAACTTTTGCTGAACCTCTAAATTAAATAAAAAATAAAGTATAAGTTTTTTGTGTTGCTGATAAATTATAAAGATTTTCAAGTAGGTAGGTACTGATCAAATTTCATTGCAAGGAAAACAAAACAAAAAAAACTTTGAAACGTATTTAACAATGATAAAAATAATCATTGTTTAGCTTGTAATTTAGACTAGAAATTCAAAATTATTTTAGTGCCTAGTACCCAAAATCGATAACTTTTCTTTCTTAAGTTACCTATCATAGATATACATTTCTATATTGAAATTACAAACATTAAGAAACCATAAACCTCATAAAATCGTAATTTGTAATAAGAAATTATTTAGGTAAATATTTGTATAACAACATTGCATAAAAAAAATCAATTAGTATAATATACTATAATCAATTATACGCCCATATTCTTAAAAACCAAACACTTCATCTATGACAGTTTTCTATCATCAAAAATACTACAAACACCTACTTGCCTTAATATTATTTTAGTTTAATTTCACCAATAAGTGAAATGAATATTGGTAAAAACAACCAAATACTCGAGAACATACTTATTTCAGTAAGTTAATGTTTTAAAATAAGAATTTTTAAAACGGTTTTAAACAAAAGATATATATGTTTCCATTGAAATGAAAATTACGATGAAATATTTCAGTGGCATTGTATTATCAATAAAGCTATCATATAAAGTTATACATCAAAACTGAAACTGCAAAGAACACAATCCATACCATATAAATAATCTAAAATAAAGTCTATTGAAAACAATGTTTAAAAAAAATAATAAAAATCTATCTTCACTTTCAAGAATTCTATAAGAAATAGTTTTTGAATAGTAAACATATATTTTTATTCTTTTACAAGTATGTACCTAAAGAAAATAATAAAAAGATTCACTCACAGTACATGGACCATATCAACCTTGTTATATACCAACTATTAACTCATTAGTAATGATTAGTTACGGACTACACACAAGTTTTTAGTAGTGTATCTATTGTAGAAATTTGAACAAGTCATTTCAATTATATTAAATCCTTTGTTAAACTAAATTATGAAAAAGTGAATTTACCTGTCCTATGTTGTTGAAACCATGTTTGGCTGCAATTTGTTCAGCCTGACCAGAGCCTTTTGGTATATGCACGGCGAATTGGTTCATATAAATTGGGCGCTGACGCTGTCCCACGCACAAGGTGACAATGCTTAGGCACAACAGGCCGAACCATGGTCTCATTGTACGTAGCCAATCCTAAATAAAATAAAATAATGTATCAATTCAAATCTTATAAAAAATATTTTAAAACTTACATTCAATGAAACACAAATTAAGGAGATAATTTACTCAAATTGAAATTAAGATATATCCTTATACTAATTGAATAAAATAAACACCTATACAAAATAATTAAAAAATAAAACTAACCTATATTCAAAATTTAAAAAAAGAACCACATACTTACATTTTTAAAAATTAAATAATTAAGTATACCTACCAATAGGTGTTAATAATATTGGTAAAAAATATTCACAGTAAGTATGGCCAAATAATAATTAATAGACTCAAGAAAAACTAAGCTAAAAAAAAAAAACCAATAAATAAATTGTAATGTATAATAATATTAGTATAACAATTCATAATATTGCATTAAATTTAGTATACACCAAGTATATTTGTTTACATACTTTATAGCTATATCTGTGTACCTACCTATAAATAACTATTAAATATAGGTACTAATAATAATTAAATAAATAAGTTGACAGCTTTGGCTGTCAGTAAGTAAAATCATATATCACTCATATAGTATTTAATGAAAAAATGTAACTAGTATAGAATAGCTCTTTTTCATGTAATTATTGACAGTTATCATAATTACCTACTTAATGCTAATACCTTATTATGATTTTCAATCTGGGAAATAGAAATGCATACTCCCACATATTCCATAATTAGTACAATATAATATGTTTTATTATATTTTATAAACTTTAAATTAAATTTAAAAAATTAGCCAAATGCTTAACATATTACTTTTCCCTCCAGAAATTTGTCAGAATAGGGTTCATTACCTATTGTACAAATATTACTAATAAAAGAAAAAATAGAATAGTCACCTAACTATTTATTAATGTGTACCTACTTCTTTTTAAATTTAAATGGACTTAAATTCTAATTTATAAATAAATGCACAATTAAATAATACAAAATATAATTTTTAAATTAAATATAGGTACCTACTACTAATTAAATAATTTGTTCATGTGAATATTCAGGATGAAATTAATTAATTTAATAAACATTATATAGTTTACCTATATATTATTAGTTGCTATGTGCTTACATAGGTTACAAGCTGGGTTACATATTCACTGAAAATCCTAATTCAAAATGTACCTATTTGGCCCGTTTTCAAAATTTAATGTCATTTGTTGTTTCCTAGATACCATTGAAATTAAAAATGAATAGTAATACATATTTCACTTGATTCATAGAAAAATGGACTAAACAAAAATACCAAAGTAAAACTTTTAAATATGTACCACTTTAAAAATAACTAATTTTTGATAAATACAGATAAAGGTACAGGGTATATAATGTTTATTTTATTTTCTGTCGTTGAAAAAAATTTAAAAAATTACTTTAAACAGATACCTATATTCGTGGTATTATAATAAAATTTTAAAATTATTAATCAATTCTTGATTCATTAATAATTTATTATTTTTAAATTTAATAAATATATTATGTAGATAATTAATATAAATTAATTAAATGTCAAACTTACGGTCGCTTGTTAATTGAAGACTTTAAGCGTTTTGATGCACTTTATAAATTACCACTTAACATCATGTATAATCTGATGTTTTTCTTTTAATTTGTTCGAGAACGACTAGGTAATAATAATGAAACACCGTGAACAAATAGAAATTAACTTTATAAAAAAACAGAACGTATTTGAACACTAGAGTAGTTAACGGACCGAAATTTAATACGAAATGTGTTGAGAACGGAGAAAAATTGAATTTCTAAACAGAAGCTTGAATTACTAAACGACCGAAAGACAAGCACGGCGATCGGGAATCAACTAACTGACGGCGATTTGCAACTCGTTTGATAAAATGGATCTGCGAAGTGATAGCGCAGCACGTTTCTAGCAATCATACGGCTGTACAGTGTTGCCAGTAGGGCGCGTAAACTTTGTACAATACCCGATACCGTATTAACCGTATCTACGGCAGACCCTAAAGACGTCACGAACATAATATTGTTGTGAACCAATAGAATTATATAAAATTTACTACTATAATGCGTAAGTATGATAGGTAATTTTCATGATTTTAGGCTGACATGATTTACGATTTTCTTCAATAATTGTTTTTTGATAATTACCTAAAATCTAAACATCGATTTAAACACAATTGAATGAAATAATAAAAAAAGAGCCAATAGATTACACATAGATACTTCGCATTATGGTGTGTTAATGTCAGACTCGTGTACAGTGGGGGGTTAGGGGTTCACCCCCCCCCCACCGCCACCACCAAATTTCAAGAAAATTATGATGAGAGTAGATTTTTAATAGAGTCTCAAAAGTGGTTTCTGTCAATGAGGAAGATAGATACAGTTTTGGTTTTATTTTTATTTTATTATTAGATAGTAGTTATATATTGTTATTATAATCATTTCTAATTTGTTGTGATTTTCCTTTTAAAAAATTATGACTGATACGGCGATATTGCATGAATATTATCATATATATATCATATGATATTATCATGAAAATAATATAAATTACCTACGCAGGGACAGATCCAGAGGGGGAGCTTAAGGACTCAGCCCCCCCCCAAAAAAAACATATTATTTCTCCGATTTTTTTATGAAAATTGAAAAATGAATGTTATAAAAAATAAAAAATTATTAATTTGAACTACAAAATAAATTACAGTAACTGACCTCGTTTTTTTCTCAAATATTTTAATGTTTTTATGGGGCCAAACAAATTTATTCGGTACCTACACGAAATATCGTGATTTTTGAAATTTTCATCAAAATTTGAATTTTAAACGAAATGTTATGTTTTAAAGATAGCTGCGTTAATAATAATTTAATAGCTTCGTCTCGCAGATATTATTATCGACGTCAATAAGACAATAAACGATAAGGTGAATAAATAAGTATGTCTAATAATATTGTAGATAATGATGGGTCCTAACTTAACATAATAAATACAAACAAACCACTATAAATACCACTATTAGTGTTACTAAACAATAATCACTATTAATAATACCTATATAACAGGGGCGTCTTCAGAACTTGAATATGGAGGGGGCAAAATAATTAAATTTGATATTAATGATTGATGAAAAAAAAGACGTATGCACGAATCCTTAATTGCATACTATATATATCACGTATATCGGTATATGACACATATTTTGTACAACTGGTTTCATTTTTTAATATTTTTACTATACACACTTAATAATGCTATTTTATCTAAATAAATCCAGAGGTCATTTTTTAAATAAAAACACTTAAGTGGGAAAAAACGTAGGAAAACGTACAATATCACGATTTCGTTATTTTATAAAAACACGGACGACGTTTTCCATCAGACAAATGAAAATGATTTAATCGACAAATCACAAGACACCTTTTTTGTTTCCGTTTTGATTTACTTTCTAACGGTATTATTGCTAAAACTTTTGAAATTTTAATAAATTTTAAGTTTTGGGAGTGTTTTGCTGTAATTCGATTATAAATACACGTAGAGACATGAAACTTAATAATAATACTTATATTGGACTTACCTAAACGTGTTAAAATTTCCAAAATCATCCGTGGAATTTTTTTTTTTTTTTTTTATAGATTTTGTAGATTTTTTTTAAGATACAAATAATTTTACTATTTTACTATTTCATTATATTTACTATTCGAAGTATTTTCCGAGAGAAAAAAAATCGGAAAAAGAACCTAATGATGAACTGTTAAACTCCAGAATCTAAAACATAGATCTGTATAAAGGATCTGGATGATATCCATACGAAATTTCCCTCCCCCCCCCAGAACTAAATCATAAGTACGCCACTGTTTATAAGTGTATAATTAATTTTATACTAATTAAAATCGTGTAATGGAATACCTACCTATACTATATTATATTAATAAATATAATATAGTAGCATGTGTACTATAGTACCTATTGCATTACAATTATTGTACCTATTTGTATGTGTATGTGCCTATAATACTCAAACAACGAGTGAAAATGTATAACGCTGTTAAACTAACACAAAGGGTATCGGAACATTTTTTTCTCGTCAACTTAAATAAGTATGTAGGTCAAATGTTACATAATGATATGCCTATAGAAGTCTATTTTTAAAAAAAATAATAAATACAGAAAAATGAAAACTAGGTAATAACATAATATATATATAAGATAAGTACACAAATGTAGGTCAATGGGATAATAGTAGTCGGTACATAACCTACCAAATATTATTATAGGTATACTTGAAATACGCACCTATAGGTATATGTTTCATTTCCATTTGTCGTGTAAACCAGAATTTGTACCCGCATATGACGGTTATTTTACTCGCACAAACAAGTCGTTATTGTCTATTTCCTTTTTTGGCCTTACTAGTAAATATACGGTTGACGGACAGGTCGGGTCGATTAGGACTGTTGGAGACCTGCGCATCAACATTGTCTACAGCAATACCATTTTGTATATTGCATATGTAAATATATATATATATATATTATAATATAATCGAACAATCGAATGTGATGTGAATATAGTGACATAATATGATAATACAATATTTTACGTTTCAATCGGTTTTGCTAAAAGATTTGATAGCCTTGAGTTTTGTTTGTGATAACAATTTGACCGTGGTCGTACGTTTAAAGACCGTGTTGTGTCGCTACAAAGTATCCACCTACCCTATCGTGTGGTTTCGAAATACGAACTCAAACGAGTCCCTTTAGATTTTAAAACGATTTCTTTACTTTAAAACGATCTGTACCTACTATTTTTTTCGTATAAACAATTTTATTTTATACCTACTAATTATTGACATTGACAGTTAGCACTATATATACGTTGTACTCAGAGACTTTAGGCGCAAAATATTTTTAGTGTCAATATAAGACCATTCAGCTACGACAAACATACGCATATCAGAACATCAAAAGCTATAATTTCAAAACTTAATTCGTCCGCTCAATTCTGACTTCACCATCGTTCTTAAATCGGCAATAAACATGTATTCAAAACAAAAAAAAAATTGAGAAATTTTAATAATAATAATAATAATTTTTTACTCAACGATTTTCGTCAAAATTTGATATTAAAATTCCTTTATAAAAAGGAAATACTACATTAAACTCAAATCGTCTTTTTTTGACTAAAAAGTAAGACTCTCTAATCCTCTTAAATTTTCAACCATTTTTGTTAAGTCTAACAATTTCACCTTAGAGTACCTACCGAATAAAAATTACGTATAAAACTCGCAAAATTAAATTGTCTATAAATAGCTCAAAAATGGCTTAAAATTTTTGAAAATTTGACTACGCCTAGAAAAGGAAAATATAAGTTCTCTGTCCAAATTTCAATATTTTTAACTGAATTACAACAAATAATAAGATTGAAATATAATAAAATCGTAAATTTTCGTAAATTTCCCGTTTTTCTTACGTTTTACCCTGGTTTTTCCCAGATATTATGAAAACAGTTTGGAATATCAAAAAATGACTTCCCAAAAGTATCATCTGCACAACATTCCCTTTCAGAAATGGTGTCGCGCGTATATATCTGAGCAAGATTGCTGGTAGAATTTTTGTACACGGTATAAAAAAAAAATAATAATAACAATCATCTTAGTAAAACCAATACATTCTTCGCTACACTCAGAATCTAAAATTAATTTTAAATGATAATGGAACATCTCATAAATTAGGTACCTATTATACCTATATACATTGAAATACTATTATTCTATTGTACTACTTTGCAAGCAAATATATCTTTACATATAGTGATGTAGGTAATACTGTTGCCCTCTGCAACAACTTTAACCATTTGATCTCAAGTAATCCGTCATTCGGATCACGTATACGTCTTATAGTCCAGAAATATAAGGGTTCATTTATTAGAATATGCCAAATTTAATAACTGAACCGTGCCTACTTAAATCGTTGTTTAGGAGAAGCTCCTATATTATATATATAATGTGTCCGTGCTTAGAATATTATCACCAGAGATGTGACCGCTATATAGGTACAGATATATTATGGTGTCACATTTGTCTATAGAATAGAAGCCATTTATTAGAATAGTTTATACAGTTGTGGCGGTTTTAATAAAGAGCGGTGAGCTTGTCACTGCTGTGCGTGTGGTACGTTATACGGTACCAAACAAATTGAAAAACTAAGATTATTTTTTAAACCGCTACGGTTTTTCACAAAAAAGCACCAATGATCCCAGTTTTTGTTTTACCAGAATTATTGTACGTTATAATACCTATATTAATCTAATCAATAAAATATATTAAGGGGTAATTATAAAAAGCTGTCTTAGGATTGTGGGGACGGGTGCAGCCACTGTTATAGATAATTTAATGTATATCTGTATAAGCAACGATAAACCATTGCTAACGAAAAAAACGATTCTGAGCGGAGTTCAGTCGATCAACAGTATATATGTCATATCATTTTAAAATAATTCAATAGGCATTATATAATTTCTTTAATACACCGATTTTTCCGTATTTCCAGTTTTTCCATATTTTTTTCCGGTTTTTCACATTTGCTGGGAAAACTCTTGTTAAAATCGAAAAATGGCGTCCTTAAAGTATCTTCTCGGTCAGATTTCCTTTCAGAAAATGTAATGTATCATTGTAAATCGGAACAAAATTACTGGTAATTACTCAAAAGTAAAATCAATAGAAATTATAAATATCATTGTAAATATTAAAGTAAAATCCATTCCTATCTTCGCCACCATAATATCACCTATATCACGATAAAAAAATGTAAAAAGTGAGGATGAAGGAAATGACTATGAATAAGAGGGATATATTTAATGGTTGCAGTAATCGAAAAAACATTTCTGAATATATCGCATGAATTATGAGCTAAGAGATTATTATATTTTATCTATTAGATATGTGATAAATTATAATACTCGTCTGTCGAGGAGTCGTCACCAAATGCGTTCGTGTAACAGCGCAGAATAATAATATTTTTCTGTATTCGAATAAGAGGCTGACATCTAGTGGACATTCTAGTTGGTACGAAATATTGTTTATTATTTTGTAATTTTACAACTCGCAGGAACCGCACAAGAAGGAACAAATATTTTCGGTGCGCAACCGACTATCGATTTCATTAATTTTATTTTTTTAGCATTTAAGTTTGCAACCAGAAATATTTCTCCTATCAAAAAAGGGTTTTTTTGTTTATTAATTGAGTCGTTTTCTGATTTCCCAAATAGTCAGGGCCGATGGTTGCAATTATTATTGATGGGGGAATGTAAACATATATATTTTTTTGTTTTCCTTATCGACCTTTTATTAGCGTAACATATTTTCAGGGCGCCGTCATAGCGTAACAGTACCATTACCAAACGGTTAAGGTTAGCTCAAAATTAGAATATTCCCGAATGAAAATTGTTGTGTGGTCTGTGGGTAAGTAAATCGATTTTTTTGATTTTCCGTGTAGTTCTCTGAATAATTGTGAAAATCAATGATAGAACGAGTTTTTACGGGAATAATTATTTCATTAATTTCAATTTTAGTTTTTTTTACTATTGTTTTGTTAAAAATAATCGCGAAGACCTGAAATTCAAGTGTATTATACCTGTACAACTATTGCATGGTCGATCATGACTGTTCAACGTTTCGGTCATTCGCATAGTAATCCGCACGGCAGAATTGAAAAAATGGTTTTTTGTTGTTTTTTTAACGCGAAATCACAATAATATATTATTTATTATACGCTCGTGGCGGCGGCAGATGGGACGGAGGACGCGAAAATAATATTTCAAAACTTGCAGTAAAGTCACCATTTTTATTCTAACATGCCCCGGGTCGGTATATATTATACCTATATATAACTGATTGCACATGCATATTATACGGCGGTATATGTATAATACACAGGATGCCAAATATTTTATGCACTCCGATATGTTTACCGACATTTTACGTGCAGTCATTTTTCACAATATGATATTAGGTTTCCACCTACCTACTGTCTATTGCGTTCAAACTGCAGTCCATAAAATAAAAACTGTACGGATGTATAAACGACTACTGCAGCGTACAGATAAATATTTCATTTGTTTTCGTACGAAATTTTTATATTTTTAAATGTATTACAGTTTTGCAGTATATCCGACGACGGAGGAAGGGGGTCACACGCAGGTATCTCTTGCAGTAAAATATATGATTTTAAGCGTTGCCTACGTCGCGCGCGTCGAAAAAAAATTCGTATATTTGTTACGTCGTGTAAAAACGTAACGCAATTATTTAGATACATCCAAGGGAATTGAGGATGGAAAAAATCCCCGGGAAAAAAAGCACCACGAAAGATAGACCGTCAACATAAAACATTTGGAAAAAGATAAAAACATTATTAGGTGCCCGGTTAGCCGAAAACGTAGTTTACGTGCATTATTGCTTCTTGCCTTGAAAAACTCTTCAATATTTAATCGGTTATTATTGAATTGAAAATTTGTTTGCGTTAGGACTCGGACCGACGGTGCATTGGGATTGTTTGCGGTTTAAATATTTTCATCGAAATGCACGAGCATTTCATCGCTCACGAGATTTCGAACACCCCCCCGCCGAATTATGTTCGCGCGTTCTTTTCGCACGTTGTACGGACATCCGTGCAACGCGACCTGGCGGTTTTCCCGTTAGTCTTAACGATAACTCCCGTCGCGGAATTATAACAAGGTAACCGACCAACGGACGGAGGGCCGTGCCGAACGGGACATTGTGATGCGCGTATGCACTCTCGTCTCGGAAATCTATTTATCCGCTTGCGTATTAATTTCATTTTACTGCTTGAAACACCCCATCGCGTACCACGAGTGTACAGTGCGCGATTACGTGCCGTACGGACAGAGGTACCGGATACGTGGCGTATTGTAATATTCGGACTCCGGGGTTTTTGAACAGTAATCTCAGTGTGTCTGCGGTCAATCCGTCCGTATCGGTTATCGTGATAATGTCTGATCGCAGTAGTTTTTGTCGCGGGTAAACGTTAAAAACAAATATTGTTTTCTTTCGTCGGCGGTTTTTTTTTTTTCCCCCCGTCAACAATAACCAACTAAATATCGGTGGATTTTCAAAGGCGATAAGCCGCATGTAATACAATAATACGAGTAAATCCTTTTTCTTTTGAATGACTACCCAATTATGATCGCGATTATTTATTTTTTTTAGTGGTGTTATGTTAAATGATATTGTCTCACCGGGGCTTTTCCGTCGTCGCGCCATCCAAAGTGTACGTACGCGCGGCGACATTTAGTAACGTTTGTAACGTTTCTTTACGTAATAATGAAATTGAAAAAATGTACGTTTTTATGTGTATTCTCGAATTTTCTTTTGCCGAACATGACGGCCGTCAAACCTACACTCACGAAATAAAAAATCCTAACCGTATGGAAATGTCACGTACTATATACGAGTAGGTGTATGTGATCAGACGTACTCTTTTTTTTTTTTTTTTGAAAAATATTATGAGCTTATAACATGCTTATGGTTTTGCATGATTTTGATTATTCATTTATATTTTAATGTTTTATGGTTCAATCTGCAAGTGACTGAAAACGGTAGCGACAGCTGGTAAACCATTGTTTGACGAAAAACAAAAACGTTAACATTATAACCACTATAGTTTTTCCTAATTTTTATAGTTGATAATAGAAAAAATAATTATAGAGTAATCAGATAAAAAAAAATGTATATAGATGAAGATGAGCTATGGGCAAAATGCGTACAATAGTATACACATTGGCCAATTCTTTGAAGCGATGGGTTTTTTTATAATGGAGGACCTAAATTTTAAAATTTACTTTTTTTCTGGTCGACATTTATATTGATCGTGGTTTCACATTCTGTATACCTACGCAGCGAGAACTGGTTTTAGTTAAAATATGATGAACGATTTTTTGATTTTTGAGCGTAACGTGGAATTTTAACATAGCTAGTTGACTTGGTCTTATTTTCTTTTTCGTTTTTGTCCGTTGACAACTTTTCAATACCATAAATCTTAATCCAATCAAAATACGATAACAAACCGTTTTCGTGGCGTTTTGGTTAGTGCATTAGGTAGGTATGTATTTTTTTTTTTTTGTTTTCAAAACTGGAGGAAAAACCTTTAAGGAAAAATGGACAAATTTACTGTAGCAAAGTTTTATTATTTTTAATGGTTTAAATTTTATTATTTTACCATTGATAATGCTTTGAACTTCAAAAGTAACGTCTTTTCCGAAAGAAATATTTGTCTAATTATTGGTGCATGCGAAAGTCGTCTTATTTTGATAAAATAATAATTTTATTGGCATTTTCTAGACGCGTGGTAAAATGTTCAAAACATTCTGTCGATTTATGTGCTATTTATACACTTTTTATTTGGTTTAACGCAGATAAATTTGTTTTTCAGCCTATCAGAAATGCTTGAAAATATACTTGGCGGTAGAAAAAATGTCCATGCAATTTAGTGGTTTATTTAAACGAACTGTGCTGTGAACAGTGGCGGCTGGGGGAGGGCAAAGGGACCACGCCCCTCCACCAAATGTCGAGAATAAAATTTCGAGAACAGGTAAATATTCTATCTAGGTACTATATAATTGAATTTAATATCGTTATGAGGTTTTATTATTACAAATTATATAATACAATATCAGTTAATACAATATCGGTTAATGCGCTGTTTTCCGATTAGGAGTCCCAGTTTAGGATTCTCGGGGTTTTCTATTTCTAATTCTAATTTGGTTTATCAACTGGTCATATCAACTTAACTGCCAAACACAGAGTAGGAACTTACTTCAACGCTTTAGCTGTACATCAGTCTACCACAGTAGTTTCGCTCGAACAGAAAACCGACGGACGGCTGCGCATTTAAATTGCATTGTAATGGTACGTACCTATTATTTCAACAAATTAAATGTTTATTGATAAATTTTTTTTATTACATTACTTTGAAACATCTGAACGTATTTCGATGTTAAAGAAATTTACTTGTATATATTACTTATCATCATAATAATATGTATATTTTAGAAAAATAAGTGAACAATTGGTATATGTTTATGTCCCCCCCCAACCCCCTCGAAATCAAACCCTAGTGCCGCCTCTGGCTCAGAATCATTTTTCGTCAGCAACAGTTTGTCGTTACTCACTGATAAAAATTAAATACGTATTTATACATCCCATCTTGCCAACTTCCCACCTACAACAGTGTCATACCCAGCAGCAGTATCAGCTCTTTTTACATTTATATTCAAAACACATTATGTTGCCACTTTCCAAACGTCTATATTAGTTATGGCATCGATGCTTGAAATCACTAGCAATCTTCTTATTGCCGTTTAATAAATAATTTGGTTTATAGTTACTGTACACCGGTAATTGAATAAGTTACTTTTTTTACTGTGTTGGTGAATTTGATATTGCGTAGTATTGTTAGTCTATTATTTTACGCTACAGCTTCCTCTAGATCAAATAAGCTCAAACTCGGGAATTGAAGTTTTTTCTAGCGGATTGAGGTTGAAGGTTGATTGAATTTTAACATGAATTCCACCATATCGTTGTGGTAGAAGGGTACCTCCTCTAGTCTAGGGCTCTAGTCTGTACACCAAAGTGTTAAAGCGTTGTACAATCGTGATTGCGTTCTGGCGAACACCGACAATTTCATTTAGAAACCAACGTTCTTCGGTGTAAAATAATCACAATGATGTGAAATCAGTCGCACGTAAATTAATAACCGTTTTTAAATTGCAGACAAATATTGAAATACATACACTATATACAGGTCACAAATACACGTTTTAAACAATGGTATTAAATTTACATCTAGTAGGTGCAACGGTGTGTACAAATGCAAATTGTAAACTAAATTTTGACGATTATAACGCGATAGCGATTAACTTGCTGGATTGTAAGTAGTCCCCACGAAAATGATTCTGCACACCCCCGCGAACAATTTTCGTGCACGACAATGGTACTGTGGCACCACCTTTCGACATTTGCAATAATTATCGTAAGTCGGTATTTTTTCACGCATAATTTATTACGTTTATTTGTAAGCCCATTTCAGTGCTGTCTACGGACACTTTTGTTGAAGATGATGTGTTATTGTTTGCCCGCAGATATATTATAATACTAGATGGGCGATCCCTATAAATCCTGGCGGCTATTTACACGTGTTAAGGAGTGGTTAAAATAGGTAGGTACCCGCTTTATGAATATTAGCTCTTGACAGAGCCATAGGCACTTAAGAATTTTAGGGCACGGGGCTAATATTTTCGCTGAGACGGGCGTGTTTATTGTTTTTTTTTTTTTCTGTAGACAACTTTTCTATCAGCAATTTTGCTCTAATTTTCAAGTATAGCGCTTTTTCTGATTGGGAATCCAGGGCGGTACTTAAAAAAGGGTCATTTTTTTAATTTTTCCAACAGTTTTCCCAGTATAAATGGGGAAACATGGTAAAAATAGAGAAAATAGAAACAATATTAAACAAATATTATTAAAGAAAACATATAATGTATATGTAATTATTTACCATAATGTGACATACATATTATATTTATTTATTATGAAATATATACGAGCAAGCCCTTTAAAAAAAAAAAATTATTATGAAATATCAAGAGAGAAAAAAAAATGAAGAGAAAAAAGGCACAATCGAATAACATTGATAATTAATGCAATATTGGTTTATGAATTTATGAATATCAAGCAATGCCAGACCCGTTAACTAAGTTAACCCAACCATTTACACAAACTTACCTAGACATAATGAAATTTATATTGCGCCTATGTGCCTACATAAAAAGTAATAAGTTAAACTAACACGATAAAAAAAACAACAACATATTTACAAAACGAAATCCAAATTTTTTTTTTTTTATATATAATAAAAAATCTATTTAAAACATCATCTATTGATATATTAATAGAATAGTATGGTGTGTGTTTAGCGAATTTATATAAGTCAAACATTCCTGTCCGTTTTAGATCCAGCTTAGGATAAAGCTAACTGGTTCATTAAATTAGACATATACCGAGAGTTGAAACACAAATAATGATAAATATGAAAGTAATACTCAAAAATAAACGACTAGATAATTATTATGTTATAACATTATAAAACATAAGAACAAAACAACATACAAAAAGTGATATTATGTGCTATACAATTTTAAAATATGCCTGTTCTAATCTATAATCAATGTCTATAATATGTCTGCAAACAGGTAATAAAATATTTAAAAGCAAAGTTTGCATCAAATCACATTTACCTATCAATTCATGAAAATTCAAGTATTTTTCTTTATCAAGAGCTAATATTTATACCTAACATATTGTAAACATTTACAAACATGTAAATGACCAAAGGACGTCATAGATATGTAGGAAATTGGCTATCTAATATTATATTATAATACAACAACATATTATTACTTATATTTTAATAAAAGTGTCCATAGGAAGCACTAACATGAGCTTACAACCAAATATAATAAATTATATGTAAACAAATACTGAATTACAATAGGTAGTTATTGTAAATGTTGAAAGGAGGTACAACTATTACCTACCCCGGTATTTTCAAAGAAAAAGGACTGTCTTGGAAAGATTAAAAGCACAAATATTAGAAATAACGGCACAAAAGCTCTTGGTTTCGTATTAAAATTTAACTCTAAACAAATTTACCTTAATTGCGCCCATGAATCTATTTCTTTTTTATAGACTCCTTTTTGAGTTTATTTTGTAGAAAAAATTTAAAATAATAAAATCGTTGTGCTGTAATTTGAAAAAATTGTTTTTCGTCTTTTTTGATTTTTCCCAATTATCATGAAAACTACTATAGATATCAAACAACTTTTTTATCAGTGTCTGTATGTTAAAAGGAATAAAGTCGATCTTTTGATATTTTTCGATTGGAGCAATATTTCTAGTAAATAGCATAGGTTAAAAAAAATCGGTAAAGCCACAGTGAGCCATAAATATTTTCTATTTTACCTTTAATTTTTCCCATTTGTTTTAAAAACAACTTGAAAAATCAAAAAATGATCTTCTAAATGTATGAACTAAACAAAATTACCTTTTAAAAAAGATGTTGCACTCTATACTTTATAGCAAGATTTTTAGTAGCAAAATTGTTCACAGCTTCAGGAACAAGAAATAAAAAATATAAACACAAATCCAATAGATCCCTCATTATTACAATCTAAAATATAAAAGCATCAAGTTATGAGCCTAAATAAATAAGTAGAAAAATTTAGGAATTTTACTAAAATTGTAAGCAATCCATTGAGATGTAATTTTATTCATAGGCACCTATCAGTTTTATTTCCAACAAAGATAAAAAAAAAAATTAAAATTAATACAAATAATTGAATATTTAATAGTTTTAATTTTGGTACATTTATTACACAAATATCAATATGTATAATATTAAATATAGATTGGCACAGATAGCAGTAGGTAAAATAAATAATTTTGTAACAATATATTGGAAAAAAAAAAAATAATTTCTCAAATTTATTTTTATTAAAATAATTTAAGTATTTAACATTATTCTTTAATTAACATTGTCTCTTTAATAATAAATATACATAATATTGGGATTAAGTAAACTATTGTTACAATAGCCTTGTTAGTTTTAATAAAAAGTGTACACTTTTTGCATAGATTTTACACTAGTGTGTACACATTTGATGGTAGAGTAGTGTTTCTTATGTAACTTTTTTTTCTTTTAAACAAATATAGCTAATGAAAAAAAAAAAACTAAAACATTCCTTTCATATAACTGTACAATTATACTACAAGTAGGTACATAGTGTATTGGTACTTACAAATATTTAATTATCAACTTGGTGCTAATTTGTTTACAATGACCTGATGAAAATTATAGGGGTACATTGCTAATATAACAAAACTGGGCAAATCACTTAATTTTGTTTGTTTATTAATTTAGTAATTAGGTAGGTAGATAGTTAAACTACAACTTTCTTGGAGGAAAAAGTATTTTTGTTTATTTAGTAGTCTACATGGTTAAGTTACTTTTTTTCATGTTTTTTAATTTTATAAATTATGTTTCAATAATTAATTATAGTTACCACCTACTTATTATTTAGAAAAAATATTAAACCTTTAAGTTACTAATAAAAAAAAGTAACTTAAGTTATTGTTACAAAATACATACTTATTTGTGTAACTAATTACTGCCGTTTTGCTACACAACATACCATAAAGTAATGGTTATACATAATGATTACATAATCTGACTGGTATGTAATTTATTGTGACAAAAATAATACAAAACTACATAGTACAAGTGTTTCAAAATTGTAAGGGATAAAAAATTCCTCTTAAATAACGAATTTAGCTGATTTTAGAGTGATAGTTATACTTTTATTGTTAAATAAAAGTATATTTGCTTTCGATTTTAAGATGGTTGGAGACAGAATGAAAGTAGTAGCGCAGAATATAAGCATACTCATAGAAGGGGCAAAATCTTTTGGTTTAAAAATTAACCAAGATAAAACAAAATTAATGGAACTACTCCCCAATAGGGAGGATAAGGATAATGTGGTAATCAATTATTATGTTTTGAGAAAGTTCAAGTACCTAGGACTATTACTAACAACAATGACTGGAGTCTTGAAGTCATGAGTTCTATACACAAGGCAGAGAGGACATATTCCATGCTGCATACATTTTTAAATCAAAACTGTTTTCTAAAGAACCGAGATCAGACATGATCATAATAAGACCAACAGTAACTTATGGATGTGAAATATGGCCCACTACTATACAAATGGAAAAAAAACTCTTAGTTTTTGAAAATAAAATACTAAAGGATATTTGTGGTCCAGTGTTTGATATCAAATTAAACTTATAGCGTAGAAGGAAAAATATTTTACTAAGAGAAATCACATAAGTTCCATCTGTTACAAGTTATATTAGGTACCAACAAATCCAGTAGTATGGTCATGCTATGCGTAAAGCAGGAATAATGCAGCAATTAAATGGCAACTAACGGATAAAAGGCCTAGAGGAAGGACTATAAAACAGTGGATGGATGGAATAATAAAGGATTTAAAAATACTGTGACAAATTTAGAAGATGAAAGTTCAGGATTGTGATGATTGGAGAACGGTGATGGTGGTGGCCAAAATTTTTACAGAATTGTTAAGCCAAAAGAAGAAGAAGACAAAGTATACTAATTTGACATCTTTCAAATAGAAGACTTTTGATTGCAGTACATACACACTTCAGTGGCATAATTTCAATTGCTTGACTACTCAACTACAAATGATAACTGAAACGGATTGGTTATTTTTTTTCTATTTTTTTGCTTACTGTACCTAATAGGATAGCATAGTTTTTATTTTCTACCCCTTAAAATAAATCTAAAAGAGGGATTGAGAAAATGTATTATAAAACATATTGAACTCAGCAATCACACAAAAAGGTTAAGATTATTTTTTTTAGAACGCCACAGGTTTATCTGGAATAGTGTAAACATGGTAGGTAATCAACTTTTAGGACATATGTAAAAAATATAAAGAATACACACTCAGATGGTTAACATCTACTTTTTTTTAAATATATTATTATGCAATGTATAATAGACAATAACATTATTAAACTATTTCAAAAGTTAGAGTAGCTGTATCTATTCCCCATATACATATTATAATAACATATTATACATAATATGTTATTTACATGTCTATGGTATGTCCAATTAAAATATGTATATACTTTTTCAATATAATCAAGCTGAACAATTTTAACAATTTTAGATAGTTCTAGATTTTAAATATAATGTTCAAAAATATAACCAATAATTGTTTGAATTTTCAAATATATTTGACACTAATAGGATACTACTACTTCAAAACTTCTCTTACTTATTCAATATTAGTTTAACACTAAGAAATATATATAAATAGTTTTTTTTATGATAAATTTATATTATTATATTAATTAACAATTATTATTATTATTGTTATTATTTTTTTTTTTTATTATTATTATTATTATTATTATTACAGTAGAACTTGAATAATTTGAACTAAAAATAAATATCAATTATATAATAATTAATAATTTCTAAAAATGAAATTACATTGCATATAATAGAATAAAATATATCAAGAATGTTCTAGAAGTCGAAAGGAAAAAAATTAAGTTATCGAGTTAGCTAAAGTTCTACTGTAAATGAATAACTTTAATATATAATATAATTTTTAAATAAACTACATCTAAAATACAATAATAATTATTACTATAAATTACTAACAAATACACACAAATCGCATGAACCTAATTTTGTTTTATATTAATATTTAAATATATCCAATAGTGCTTATTAATTATTATTGGGATACTTAAAATATATAATGAACAATATTGTTATGCAAATTAATTTAGTAATGTGCTTACACAATTTAAAATCAAATACATTAATAACATTAAAAAAAAGGATTAAAAAAAAAAAAAAACATTCACTAAGTATAATAATAAAAATGTATACCAAGATATAATAATATGTGTATGATTAATAATTCACCAAATGAACCCAACTTATTGAGTTATTTTTTAACAAAAAATAATAATATAACATAATTATATTTTAATATGAATAACTTTAAATGCATTTATCAACCAACATCCCATAAAATAATGCAACTATCATTAAAAACTATTCTACTTTTATAATGCAAAATATCATTAAAATGATTATATTTTGGTATATATTATAAAATATATTTATATTTTCAATAAACTTAATTTAATTTATTTATACTTAAAAAAAAAAAAAATTAATAATGATATTTTGTATATTTTACTATAATGTGTAACATAATATCATTATAAGTGTATATAAATTCATTTCAAAAACAAACGAAAAAAAATAATATATATAAAATATATTATAGAGTAGTAGAGTAATTGTCAAATATATAATACAAAAATTAGCAATCAAGGAAAAAATAATATTAAACTAAAACTAGAAAAATTGTATTTTCAAAAACTGATAAAAGGAACACAATAATTCAAATAAAAATACAGAAAGACGATAATATTTAAAATTATTATTCTATAAATTTGTTAACATTTAAAAAATGTATGTCAAAATCTGTTCATGTTAAATGTAAATGTATATACACTTATATTACAATGTGCATTTTTAATGCATTTAAAAGCTAATTAATAGGATTTAATAGCTATCCTAAAAAACAATATTGTTTATTAATCAGTTCTTGATTATATAAAATAATAAATGGAATTTAAAATGTTTGATCCATAAAACATTTATCATAAGAATAATTCTATTTTAATTATTGAAAAATCCACAGTTATCCATTAACAAATGTGAAGAATATTTAATTGACAAGATATTTTAAGTAAAATGTTTAATTAGAAAAACAATAAATAATTTCCATTTAATTGGAATAACAAGTTCCTGTGAACTGATTGCAATGAAACTAATTTTATAGGCTTACAAAATATATTGCATTCTAATAATAAGAACAAAATATTGATAATTATATACTATACAAAATTAGTGTAAAGATTTATAATTTTTAAAATATTTTAAGAATAAAATGTTTTTTCACGCAATATTCATTAAAATTTATATTACTTTTTATACGTAATTTTATTTGTATATGTTTATTTACATAGTGAATATGGAAGCATACCCATTTATCACAATTAATTTAACAGTTATTCAAACTTTTAAAGCTATTAATTCAATTATAAGTAATATTAGATAAGCACATAAATAAACTTTGGGAATGTTATTAACAAAGTAATCCATTGATCACAGTATAAATTAATTTAAAACCAAATTAAAACAAAAATAAAGTTGGCAGTGTAGTAACAAAGGAAAAATGTATATTTATAAAATAAGTTCTTTAAGTTGTCTAATTTTATGAGAAAATATTAATTACAGCTTTTAAAATTTTCAAAATTAAAAATGTATAGTTTTATAAGGTTACTCCAAATTATTAATTTTAATATAATTTGAAAGAAAGAAGATATACAATTTTAGATATTGGACACTGTAATATTTTTTATACTAACTCATGTATATATTGATCGATAAATCCAGAGATCATAATTAAATATACTTAAAGACACCAAGACATGATCAATAAAAAAAGACCTATAATTTAAATGTGAATAATTAAAATAATTTACAATTAAAAACATAAATTAAAATGCATAGAAAAAAAATTGTCAAACAAATATTTACAGTGATAAAATTCAAAGCACGAAAATACATACAATAATAAGAATACTGTTTAAATTACTTTAAAATAGATATTCTTTTATATACATTGAAAATATGTTCTAAAAAGAATAGAATCCATTATTGAATACTGAAATCAAAGATTATAAATCTTATTTTTGATTTCGTTTTCAATTAAATTCTCCAATAATCATAAATTTAGATTTAACCTTAACTCTTTTTTCACGTAAAATAATATATATGCTTGCACATTTTCAACCAAAGATGCATCAACTTCATGCACTTTTTCATCATTATATTCATACCATTGGCCTAATCAAGAAAAAATTGATTTAATATGTCAAAATTGTTTTAAATTAAAAAAAAAACAACTCAAATTACCTTCTTTATCATCTAAAGCATATGAAGTATAATGGCCAGATCCACCACTGAAAATGCAATTTATTAATTATTAATCAAAAAGTCATTAATGGTATAATATATCTAAATAATAAGTAGAGTTAAATTTACCCTTCCCCATCATGTACAACAACAGCTACCAAATCAAACAAATATGACGCCTCTTTAGTCAAATTGTTCTTCATGTCACTATCCAAATACTGAGACATATCTAATGAATGCATAGGGAATTTAATATGTGTGTGAACTTTGGTGCGATAAGTTGAATCCCATCTGAACCGTTTCAGATGTAGACAAAGTACCTAAATAAAATAAACAATAAAAAAGCTGTCCTAGAATAATGGGAACGAATACATCCACTGTTATGGGTGAGAAGTTGGGAAAGTAGTAGAGGAGAAATTGAATGTATATCTGTAAGCAATGACCAACCATTGCTAACAAAAAAGGATTCTGAGCGTAGTATGGTTCCTTTGTCAACAATGTATGTGTCATATTATGGTAAAATAATTATACATTTTCTTTAATAATATTATATCTATTTTCCTGTTTTCTCATATATTTTCTATTTATTAGAAAATTGAAAAATGAGTACCAAATAAGGTACCACACCAAGTAGGATTTCATTTCAGAAAAAATGCTATAATTGTAAATTGGAGCAAAATCGCTGGTAGAAAAGTTGTCCACAAGAAAAATAAATAAACATCATTGTGAAACCAATACATTCTCGCTCCAATCAGAATCTAAAATTTAAAAACACAAATGCTACGTAACCACATTTAAAAACTTACATTAGGCAAACGGTTAATCCAAAATCTCTTAGTGGACTTTTGTTGGCTCTCACATTTGCTACAGAAATAAAAATTTTTTTCGTTTAACTCTTCTACTTCAATGTATCTTGCTAAACAATCTAAGGAAAGACATTTGTTAAACATTAATAATAGTATGTAATTATTAATAGTAATAAACATCCTCGTTAACATAAGAAATTTAATTTGTTTTAAACTTACCTGTTAAAAGGTCTTCTTGTGGAGGATCCAATTCATTTTCAATAGGCTTAAAATCCGGAACATGTAATGAAATATCTGAAAATGGATCTTTTGTCCTAGAAGGAGTCTTACAATTTAAACAGAACACCTAAATCAAAACAAATATTTTAAAAATATAATTGTCCAAATTGTATTATAAAAAAATAATAATAGATTCTTACAAAAACCAAACAATAATAATTGCAACAAAAAAACTTAAAAGAGCAATTAAATATTGAATAGACAAAAAAATCTCTCAATGTAATAAGGCAATATTCACTGTATGTATGTTCAAATTACATAATTACCTCACTCAATAAGTATCCGCGAAACATAACAGATACAAGTGTATCAATTTGATTAGGATCAACATGTACTATTCCCTTTTCTAATAATAATCTTGTTTTTTCATCTCTTAGTTCCGAATGTAAAGTGTCCAATGTAAACATCAAAAATTCATGTGCGTCATGTTGATGAAATCCTCTAAAAAATTATTAAAATTTTAATACACCTAAATGTATAATATTATTTGTTAATAAATAAATTTAAAAAATTAATTATTTAATGTATACAAAGATTTAATTTTTATCTTATGTTTTAGGTTTTTTTTCCGTTTTAGATTCTAAGCAAAGTGAGGAATGTATTGGTTTTATTATATGTAAAAACTTTACTACCAGAAATCTTGTTTAAATCAAAAACTTTAAATGACTTTATTGTAGCAAATTAGCAAGTTGGTGAGTTAAGGACATTTTATGATTTTCAATGTAATTATTTCAAAATTAGAAAATCTATAAATATATGGTACAATTTTTGTTAATTTCTGGTCATACACATTGGCAATAAGACATAAAAATACAACTAATAATGCTCGGTTCAGAATCGGTTTTTATTAATAATAGTTTTATTTTTGTGTACATATATCTTGCTCTATAATATATCCTGACTTTTAATTTTCCTTCTAAATTAGTGGCATACCAATCAGCAGTATCAGACTTTTTAATAACTTAAAATAAATAAAATCTAATAAAAATTATTTATTGATTCAGTAATCCCAGGTTAAAATTAAGACCAATATGTTCCACGATTCCCAAAATACCAAAAATTCCCACAAATACAACTAACCTATTTTTATATATTACTATTGGAAATATTAATTTATCAAAAACATCTATATTTTAAAACATTTGATACTAAAAGTAGAAACTAGCATTTAAAAATTTGTGTTTTTAATTTATAAATATGTAATGTAGAGTACTTAGATATAATACTGTGGATGTCACTCAAAATAATACTAATAATTTACTGTCAAAAAATTACAAAAAAATAACCCACAAGAATTTTAAATATTTAATCCTACCCAAAAGCATAGCTTGTGGTGGGTGCAGCAGTTCAATAAACATTTTAATTAACTTTAAAAATTGGTGATCTATTCAATAGAATACATCTATATATGTAGGTATATATATGATGAATAATATATACAATATATTTTAAATGACTTACTTGTAGCGAGGTTTAATTTTGCAAACAATCGTGTGAAGAGCAACTGGTGAAATTGCATCTCTGTATTTATAGCCAGGAGGTTTTTGCCAATCAACCAAACTAATCAATAGTTTCAATAATTCTTCAGCTATAATAAACCTTTGTTGTTTCTTTGGATCTTCATTATATTTCTGCAGATCACTGGCTTTAAATAGTTTCAAACAGTAAATAAATGGTTTGAGGTGTCTGAAATTTGAGAATCAATTGAATTAAATAATATATTATGAATACGTGAAAGGTAAGTAGTAAAATTAAATCTATTATTATAATAAATTATAATATAAATATAAAGTTATATATAATGTTATTGGTACAAGTTCCATATAACCCATAATATTAAATAGTTGTAACCAAAATACAAGAGCATTAATATTTAACTATAAACCAAAAGTTTACACATTTAAACAACATTATCTTAAACTCTTATAACACATTCGATACAAAAAAAATATCTGAATTTCATAAACTTATAACACAGATTATTTTAGTATAATAACAAATCTAAAACTAATACAACGTTTATACAAATAATAAATATGTTGATTAGGTTAAAACTATTTTAGATCATGTTTTTAGATTGTATGTAATTCGGCTTAGAATGAAAATGGTTAATGGTTATTTTAAATAAATATAAAATGATTTATAATTGTATTATAGGTTAAAGCAAATTTAAGACAAAAATAAAACCAATTTTAACCATACTATTAATTATTATCAGTTTTTTAAACAAAATTAATTTAAGTTATAGAAATATCAGAACAAAAAATATGTTATATTTGAAAATTAGTTTTAATAGAATAATTTGTGCTAAATATAATTAAATATTACTAAGTATTGAAAAGTTTGATTAATAAATCAATAGAAAAATTTCACTTTTAGAAAATATAAAAAAACAAAAATGTTAAAACCTTATTATACAATTAAATTAAAAATAAAATAAATTTCTAAATTATATAGGCAACGTGGAGACTGGAGAGTTGTGAGACTGGAGGTATGATTTTAGTTTAAATCGAACCTAATTCATTTAAATTAAAAATTTATTTAATAATGATGACTAGTCTATTGAAAAAAATTTGGCTGATCACCAATTGCTTATAAAATATACAACAATAAGTTCTTCAAAAAAGAAAAGTAATCCATTAATGAACGATAAAAAAAATTCTGGAAAGAGAAACTTATTATAATTCCCTTATCAAAGGTTTCAAAATAAAATATAACTAAGTTCAGTCTGTGTCTGAAATTAAAATGAATTTAGTTTAATTACTGTAGTAAAACTTTACGTTTTTTTTTTTTTTTGAAATACACCTACAAACAAAAATAAAATATTTTTCTTACAAACTTTTAGTTTTAAACACTGCAATAAACTGAACATTCACTCTCTAGTAATAATTACTTTTAACATATAAAATTACTTAGTGATCTATCCAATTTTAGTTTATGGTATTTTTTTAGAGTTCCAACACGCCTATTAGAATATATCATAACAATAATGAACTTTATTTAACAAACACAAAAGGAATTATAAAACTGTTAATACAGATACTATTTATGGTTTATTTCAGCAATCAACCATCACACTTAATGATCAACTCTGATTAACACACATTATTGACATTATTTTGTTTCAAACTTCAATATATTTTTGAGTCAGCATATACAGTTTGTTCCAACTATTTTTAAACTTTTACATTTAAAGATAATATTTACCGTAATGCTTGCCACACAGCATTCATAAAACAATTGTTACCACTATTTGTAATGCCAATCTTTTTATTGGTACGAGGTCCTCTTTTAAAAAAAAACTTTTTAGGTTTAGCTGTTTTTAATGATTTTTTTTGTGGTCTTTTCTTTCCTTTGTCTTCATTGCTAAATATATAAAAAAAACATTGCATTTTAATATACAAATTGTTTTATATATTATAATAATACTATATTATACATCTATATATTCATACATGGACATCCATTAGGGGAGGGAGGATAATAGGTAACATTTCCCTTATATTAACTGTACTTATGGAACAATTTTTATTTTTAAATTAATAAATTCAGTATATTATTAACATTACATTATAATACCTAATTTGGCCAGTCTGAATTTTATTTGATGAATGTCCTTGTATACCCTGACCAGCTAAGATAGTGAAAATGATCAAATTATGTATGAATAAAACCAGATGTAAAGTTAGATTTAATCAACATATATCAGATGAATTTGAAGTTAAGACTGGACTTCGACAAGGAGATTCCCTACCCCCAATACTCTTTAATATAGCATTAGAAATGGTAGTTAGAAAAACTCAAAAAAAATATGGTGGGGTAAACTTGGAAGAGAACAGAAGACAATGCGGAGTACTAGCGTACGCAGATGATATTATCATATTGGGATCAGACAGTCAAGAAGTCAAAACAGGAACCAAAGAACTAATAATAAACAGCAGACATTGGATTACAAATAAACGAAGGAAAAACCAAATATATGGTAATATCTAGGCGAGAAAATCACGAGGAAAATTTAGAAGTTGAGAATTATAAATTTGAAAGAGTGCAAAATTTTAAATACCTGGGTGTTACAATAAATAGCAAAAATAATAATCACGATGAAATTAAAATAAGACTAACTGCAGCAAATAAATGCTATTACAGAGTAACGAGTATACTAAAATCAAAACAGGTATCACTCAAATCAAAAATTACAATATACAAGGTAATTATCAGACCAGTCCTTTTATATACGTGTGAAACATGGCCAACGACTAAAGGAGACGAAGACAAATTAGCAATACTAGAAAAAAAAATATTAAGAAGAATATTTGGGCCAAAAATAAATAACATGACACGAAAATATGAGAAAAGAAATAATATAGAAATACAACAATTATATAAAGAGCCAGACATAGTAGCAGTATTAAAAAATAGGAGAATGGCATGGGAGGTCAAATGGTCTTATGAAAGAGGTTTTAAAATGGAAACCCCAGGGAAAAAGACCACTTGGCAGGCCGAAACAAAGGTGGATTGACAAGGTAGAGAAGAATTTAGCAGAGATTGAAATACGAGATGGAGAAACAATAGCACAGGACAGAGACAGATGGAAGCAAGTTTGTGTTGCGGTAATGGGCCTCAATGACCTTTAAAAAACCGATGAAGAAGAAGAATGAAGAAGAATGTCCCTGTATATAGGGTGATTTTTATATATACCAGCAATTTTCTTGAAAGATTTTAAGTAAATTTTATTTCTATTTTTTTTAACAAAGCGGTATCTTAAAAATATTTTTTTTTACCCCTATTCTGTATGCCTTAAATAAGAATGTACTTCTGATTTTAAAGAAATGTTGTTATGCATAACACTAATATCAAGTTTACCAAATATAAATTATAAGTTTAAAACAGAAAAAAATATTATTTAAAATAAAAAACATTCTCTATTTGAATCTTTGGTTAAAAGAACAAGTTGCTATCTAAAAATATAAAATGGATACACATTTCAGGTATAAGGAGTAGAGGTAACAAATTGAACAGTGTTAAAATAAAGCTTAAACAATTCCATAATGATTAAAAAATAAAACCAGAAATCAAATTCATTTAAAATTGCTGGTCCAACAATAAAATAATCAACTTGAATATCAGTATAAATTTAGTTTGAATATTTATTCAATAATCTTTAAAATAATGATTGTTAAATGAAAAAATACAAAAGTAGATTCTTTGTTTGAATAAAATAAAAATAAGACATCTTTATTTCTATTATAAATATGAATACGGTAATCCTAAAATTTTGAAAACTATTACTTATGCACTGGGAAGGTATGTTATTAAAATTAAAATGGCAAAAAAAACAATATCCAATACAACAAATTTATGTTAATAAAGAAACTTTAACTGAGGGAAATTAAATCATGAAGAAGTTTCATTACCAATTAAAATATGACCTAGGAGCCAGACCAACTCATATTAGAAAATTGTCCAGAAAAGCTGCAAGCTGACCAGTTACCCAGAAACCTACCATGGATTATCTGGAAGATAATAAATATGCTAAAGGCAGAAGTAGCCAAACAAATGTAAACCTGATGAAATAAGGATAGTAAGATGGATCAGATACATGTGAATGAAAGTCAATTGGATGAACACCTACTGCAGTGTGCCTTGGCTCCACCAGAATGAACAATTGATGACTTAGCACTAATCAATGAAAATGTCATAACTCAAATAAAATATCTGATAAAATTAGTATCATGTAGGCCAAGCAATAAAGTACACAAAAAATACACAAATGACAATCCATTTTTTTTTACAAAACAATAATAATATACAACATTTTTGAACAAAATGTACAACATAATGTAAAACATCATAAAACATATATACAAGATATCCCACGAAGATAAAGATAATCAAATTATTATTATTTTTTATGTTACTCAATGGGATAAGGACTACAAATATTTATATTGCAATAAGTCATTATAATTTTTATGTTTTGGTAAAACATTTAAAAAAAAACGAAATTTATACTATTATTTTTGAAAAATTTGATGATAGCTATTTTATAGAGTTTAACTTCTAAAAATTGTTATCGTATCAACTTGGTATTTTCATTAAATTAGTGATTTTCAATAATATTTTAAAGTTTAGAATAGAGAAAAGTACCTTTAATTATGCAGCAGGATGTAATCATAATCTCTAATTGATTATTATTATTATGATTAATTGACTACATTTCCTTTTTCTGGACTTTAAAAAATGATTAAACATCAAATAAAAATAAAAAGTTAATAATATCAAAATTTTCAGAAAAATTAACTCTATAAAATATATATCTTCAAATTTTTCAAAGGTAATAAAATAGTTATTTTTTCAAAGCATAAAAATTAATTGAAAATAAATATTTATATTTTTTAATCCCTGTAATATAAAAAAAAAAAACAAAATACTATTATCTATTACTATTATCTTTACTATCTCCAGAGATATTACAATAGTATATCTTGGTGAAACACCCTGTAGTCATCATTAGAGGCGAGTGGCATTGGCCGATATCATGTATCACCCTGTACTAAGATTATCAGATATAGGGAATTTAGAAAATTAATATTTTTGGGGAAAAATATTCTATATCTCTGGAATATGAAATAAAGGTAAAAAATCAGATTTTCAACAGATATATCGATTAATTTTAATTTTAACTTATGGTTAATAATTATAAATATGGCATTGAATTTTGGAATTAGATCAAAATATTAAAAAGTCTTGTTAGCTCACCACTAATTATAACTATCTAAAATTTCAATAAATTTTAAAAATCAATATTTTCTTATAAATATTGGAAACTTTTTATTTTAAGTCTTTATAAAAACTGGAGGCCAAAAAAAAAAAAAAAATGCTCAAAAATTTGTAATGTATAATTTATAACCCACAATAAATTAATGGTTTAAAATTTAGGTAATTTCAAAATACCAACAATACAAGAAATAGAAGCAATACGTACAAATTTAAATTCAGAACTCTACTATTAAAATCCTTTTAATATTTAAATACACGAATTAGATCAAGTACAAAGTTTCATCTTTATTAATTATTTAAATTTTTTTTTTTTTACAAAATAATGAACTATAATTGAAATAAAACACTACAATAATTATATAAAATCAAATCATAATATTTAGGAAATTTGTTTAATTTAAAAAATTATTTACTTAATATTGTACACTTTAAACGTAATGATTATATTAATATAGGCAATATTTACCCAAGTTCTTGCTGAATCGCAGTGGCAACACTTTTGTCTGTTATAGCAATATTGACTTTTTTATTACTCCTACGTCGTTTAAAGGAAGTCCTTTTTGATCTTGAAGGTTTTTTAGCTGTTGGTCTACAAAATAAATACATAAAATCTTAAATATAATTTTGTGTACATGTTACAAACTAAGAAAATCGGTTATTATAAGAAATGCCTGGAGGTAAAGAGACAAAAACAAAATGGTCCTAAATTTTCTTATACATTTTGAACAGTTTTAGGGCAACATATACATTGTCAATTTATTTCTGGCCAAAGTACAAGTTACAACAGTAGACATAGCTATGAACTAAGTTATAAGTATAAATTTCACCAATATATATCCTTGAATGAATTTCTAAGTTTTTACAGTCTGGTAAATCTATTTTGAGTGGCCATTAATTTAATAATAATTATTAAGATAAATTAAAATAATAATAATCGATACCAATACTATATTTGTGTATAGTAACACGAGTACTACTAAAAGCAGATTACTTTTGCTAATGTTCAAAAACAGTGAACCATTACCAATATTTACTTTTTCCTGCCTACTAGTATAATGTAATGAATAGGTAAGAACATTAATAACTATGAGAAAAGCATGTACCTACGCACATAAAGAAAAATAATACATTTAAAGAATTAAACCAGCAGTTTATTCAGTTGTGTCTATCTTTTTGGTTAAATGTCATATTGATCTATAAAATTAGGGGTACCTTTTGCTTTTAAATAGGTATCAGGCAGCAGATTATTGGCATTCTAATCATTAAGGTGGTAATTAAATGTAAAACATGTTATTAAAATTGTACAAAATTAGAAAAAGTTTGGAAAACAATCTAATCCTCATAAATGGAAAAAAAAATTGATAGTACCTTATGGAACTACGAAAGCATACTGTATCTAGATGAGTTGGTAATTTGATAATTAAATTTATTTTATACATTTATAATTATTCCTAAATGTCAGAAATATAGATTTTTACACTGTAAAAGGGCTGTATAAATAAATAAAAATATTTTCATACATAGTGGACACTGTTTAGATGTTTCTAATAATGACGAATTTTCTTCTTAATCCATAACATATAAAAGTATACATGATAATTGATGGAAAAAATAATAATTAGGTAATATGTACGATTAGTGCCTATGCTCTCCTCATCAGTAAAATTGGATCATTTGGATCTAAACAACTTAATAACTCCATTAAGCACATTTTTTTTTTTTTTTAGAATGTGATGTACAGAAACTTCTATAATAACTGTCACTAATCACTCATTCACACTTTGATAGAATAATTGTGATTGTGAGGATTCACATACAGTATTTTTGTTTAATATTGATAATAATTTAAAAAACAAGAAAATTCAGGAGAAGTAATTTTTCTCAAAATTATTATGATACTCACAAAAGATATTATTGCTCAGGAAGGTCTATAAGTCTATGATTTTATACAAAAATGTATCATTTCCATAAACAGTATATTGAGAATTTGTAATAAAAGTAAATATCTGTTAATTATCAATAGTATCTTAATTTACTACAAAAGTATCTACTTGATAATGTTACATAATATACAGGAAAATTACCTATTCAAAATAAAAACTAATAATTTAATTGTAAAAAAATGTATTGTATTTATCAAATGAGATAATATTTATTCACTTGGAATCGGGTTATTTTCAATATCTTAATTTACTTACAACATATATTAATAATACATAAAGAATAATTACCTGCTTATTTTATTATAATTTGGAATTGGTCCACGATTATACAAGATGAATTGTCTAAGGCGATTCAATTCATCGTCATGAATTTTTGGTTCAACTTCTGTTCCACATTTAAAACTTCAAAAATAACAAAAAAATAATAATATTGTACAATATAAGCCATTTTTAGAATAATTAAAAATAAATGTAACTTAAAAGATTCCCGTTGATAATATTTCAAGACAGTACAATTATTTTCTTAGAAATACATCTGTAAACCAGGAAATAGAAAAATATTTTTATTTTTTTTTCAACTAACCAGAAAATTGCAGCAGACTCGATGTTTATGAATATACAGTGAGTATTATGATAATCATAGTGTGCAGTACTATGGCCCATCACATTTTTACCACAGAGGATTTGCTTACACACCACACAAATCCATAGGTGATCCACACGTACGCAAACTAAAAAAAAAATATATAAAAATTTAAAAATTAGAACAATCATACATTGTACCCATCATCTAAATATTAAAATATCACTTTACTTAATAACTAAAATTTGTTTTGAGAAAAAGATACCTACTAAATAATTATATAATAGTTATTTATATTTTACCCAAAATATTGTCCTATCTAATGCGAATAATAAATATTAGAACACTTCTTTATTAAAACTTTAAATAATTATTTGAAACATATATATATCTGCATTTTGTTTTATTATTTACCTATATAATTTAAATTTTTTAATAAACACAAATTATAGTTTACAATAAGGTTTCCTATTAGGCAAATATACATTTATATTTTATATAATATGAACATTCACTATCAAAATCGCATACTCATGTCACTAGAAAAAAAAATATAGATTAATAAATCAAGTTCTGTAATACACCAATTAAATGAAATATCACTTTAAACCTTACAAAGTAGATATTTAAAATAATTTAGAATGATTTTATTTTCAATAAAATGGTGGTGATCATAGGTTCAGTTAAACTATAAATTTGTATTCATCTTTTATAATGCTTGAATTCAGGTTCTCCACCTCAATTAAATCTCTACTGTTATTCCCTGGTTACTTAACCTACACGTGCTTGATTATGGTTCTATTATTTGGGACCACCTATAGTTGTGCTGACAACCTTATGATCAGGTGTGTCTAAAGAAAGTTTTTCTAATATTTTTAGTTTAACATCAAATATCTCCTACCCTTCCAATGATTATGTATCTGGATTATCCAGTCTTTCAAATTAACATTACCTGGTTAATACCTCTTTCCCTACCAAAGTGTTACCCATCCAATTTGGTTAATTCAACATATTTTTTTCCTGAAATAAAACTCCAGGGTTATTTATTGTTCAACTAGCTATAGCGCTCTTTTTGAGCCCACTTTGTTCTCAAATTATCTGTATAATTCCCATATTAATCAGTTGATGTAAATCGTAAATGGGATGCAACTTTTTCTATGTTTTTTTTTAAAATCATATTTCTCTAGTTGTTTTAGATTCTGAGTGTAGCGAAGAAGCTTATGGTTTTACAAAGATATTTATTTTTTTTCTGTGAACAGCTTTTCTGAAAGGAAATCGAAACTGGGAAGGTACTTTAGAAGTCATTCTTCGATTTCTCAAGTTTTCTCCTAAAAAGTAAAAAACTGAAAAAAAAATAGGGAAAATCACGGTGTAAGTATCTATTAGTTAAAAGATATTACGACCTACTTTTTCCCGCGTTTTTTTTTTTCAGTTTTCTTGACAAATGGGAAAAATCAAGAAAAAACATGAGAAAACTGGGATAAACGGGAAAATAGGTACAATATTAAACAAATATTATTAAAAAAAATATAAAATATATATTTAATTATTTTACCATAATGTTATATACATTTTAATGAAAAAACAACACTTAACTAAACTCCACTTAGAATCGTTTTTAGCAATGGTTTATCTTTGCTTACAGATATACATTAAATTACCATCTGTATCCTACCTTACCAAACTTCTCACTTACAACAGTGGCTGTACCCACATGTTAAGTATGTCAGTCTTTTTTATTCCCTAGTCACTAATCTAATAGTGCAGATGCACTACCTTTATATTTTCTGTATTTATTATATCCTACAACCTGCAATAATATCTGTAAATGCCATTTGACATATAACAAATAAAACAAATATATAATTTTATGAAATTATTATACACCAATGCAAATTGGTTAAAATAAGGGAAATTTTTTTTTTTTTATATTTTGTATTTCAAATTGAAGTTCAAATGGTATCTATGTGCTATACGTGCTTAAATTAATTAAAAAGATACAAATGAAAAAAATATTATTTTTTGTTTTGTTATTTTTAAACTCTAAATGGTTATGCCACATATTTGATCTCAGGTCTTTAAATAGTTTAATGACGACTAATAAATCATACATGTATCCCAAAATCATTGGTGTTAGTAAAAAGTTTAAATATGAAAAGTAACTAAATTATTCACTAAACAGTAATCAGTAAATTCGAGTCCATGTTTTAAATTAAAATAATTTCCAATAGAAAATATATTATTTATTTCAAATGAAAAAATGTCATTGCTTATATATCAACCCACAGGTTTACCTATTACAATTTTGAATGACTGCATAGAGTGCCAAGAAAAATATAATGGTTTGAAATGCTATAAATTGTAAAGTTCTATTCCTGGTTATTGCGATTTGATTTTTTTTTTTCTTGTCAAGGAGAGTATCAAATACCAACAAGGTTAAATAACTAACAACTAAGTAAGAAAATATAACATTTTTTACCTACATAAAAACCAAGTGTATTTGAAAATATTGTGTTAATATTGGTAGGTATCTAATTTCAAATATTTTTTTAGCACATGGAGTGAAGATTTTTGTTGTTATATTAAATGTAGCCATTACTAATGACATATGACAATAAGAAGATAATTTTGAATAATAATGTGACTAATTGGTATCCTATAAACCTTGGTATTAATAAATTATAAACTGCTGTATTGAAATTTTGTTTTAAGTTTATCTTTTTAAAGGTAGTTAGGAAAACCCATTCTGCAAGCTCCCAAAGTTCTCAGTTTATAAATGTATTTAATAAATAACTATAATTTCAAATACAATTATGAAAGAATTTGACAAATTATAACTATCAGTAGAACGAACACCGTTAATTGTATATTATTGTGTGTACTATTAGTCTATTTAAATACTAATTATGACTGGCATTACCACATAAGATTTAAAATATCCATTAATAAATACATCAAAATTTGCAATTATTCTTAGTAATTTCAGAATTATCAGAGACCCCTGAGCTCTGGGAATTTGCTTCTAATTGATTTTTTTTGTACAATATATAGAAAATTAACATTCTCGTAAAACCAATACATTCTTTGATTCGCTTTGAATCTAAAATCTGAATAGCATAGACAAGATGAGACTGTTATGGTATCTTTTGTAAAAAACATATTACAATCTGTTTCAGTTAAAAACAAAAAATACCTACCTAATATCGGTTTAAATTAACACAAATTAATAAAATAACATGAAATACGTAAAAAGAGATTAAAGGAGATTATTTGATAGTAGAAGCAAAGTTAAAGTGTTTGGGAAAAATATGCCTTCTACAAATCAAACAGTAAAGCAAGATATTTTAATTATTGTTACTTTACAAAATTTAAATTGTTAAAGAACCACAGAACATATCTAACAAAAAAAGAAAGCAGAGTAAATTATTTGCTTAAATGAACAAAAATGACTGTTAGATTATATAGGCTAGTATGTACAATGGAGTTTTTTTCACATGGGTTACCAGTTTGTCTAAAGAATATTCCTGCTTTAAAATTAGGGTCAAAAATGTATTAATTATTCAAGTTGTGAAATTTTCATCTTAAGCTTAAACTAAATTTTAGATAGACTGTTAATTTTCAGAAAACTATTCAGGACTTGAATTTTGTTGCAATTTGTTTCTAAATGCAAAGTAGAAATTAATATAACTCTTAATAATATTTTAATATTTTGTCTTTTAATTTGAATACTTTCTATATTTGTCAAATAATTTTTACTATTTGTCAATACTTTAAAGTTTATTTTAAACATACTAAATAGTCTTAACATAGCCAATATAAAATATAATCACAATACATACTACATAATATTACTTAATATTATGCAAAGAGGAAAGAAAAGTATTTAAAAACATGTTAACTTATATTAAAGTAGTAAATTTAAGTATTTATATAAAATAAATACTTATTATATCCAGCACCCCTTAAAACATATTTACTTCTTAAATAATAAAAGATAAGATAGATACATAAAAAACATGCAAATAAAAAATTGTTTATGATATTATTACAATGCAACCTTCAAATATGAAGCACTTAACGGAATAATTTTAGAAGATTTATAATTTATCTATAAATAACACAACATTAACAACTGTACTAAAATAACCAGGAAAGATATTTAAATTATGATATCCTCGATACACTCTTGACATTATTTTTTTATCCATTCCAAATTTAAAATGTGTAGGATGATAATATAAACGAGATAACCAAATATTATAGTCTAATTTACCCTCTGTGTAACTACTTCATTGTGCTGTATTCATAAAATATATTATAACATGTATTCCAAAAGAGTTCAACTAAATGTTTTTTAATTAAACAAAACCATTGCTACTATATTATCAACTTTTTAATGAAATTTAATTTAACATTGCAATTATACATATCAATGCATATTTAATTGTTATCAGTAGTTTGAATTATAACAATGAAAGTAATCAATTATTTAAGTTACTTGTAAAGTTTTTGGAATAGGATAGAGTACACACCTAAACAAAAAAAGTTTTAATTATATTATTATTTTAAAAAATATTGAGTTTTAAAGTGTTACCACTTAAAATTTAAAGAAGGATTATTATAATAGTATAATAAATAGTTTTAATATATCTTAGTACAATAATGATAAACTTTTACATAATATTTTATCATGCAAAAAATATATAAAATACATTTAATACAAATGTAAATGTTTATTCACATTTTGAATCAAAATTCTAATTAATTGGTTGCCATTTAGTAAATAGAACATTTATAATGATATGTATTTTGTTCAAAATATAATCAATATTAATATACATAAGAGGACGCTACATCTAGATTCACTGTTTCATGTTTCAGTTCAACTAATGGGCAAATGATCAAAATTACATAAACCATTTATAATTTAAATTGTAATGTTCATGCTAAAAATACTTATATATGTCTAAACTTTTAAAACAAATAATACATTTGAAGAGGAAATATGTTAATCATTCTAAAAATGTACAGCTATGTTAGCTATTTATTTAAATAACTTACTCGATTTACTTTAATTTTATTTTTAACAATTTTTTAAGAAAAAAACTCTAAGGTATCATTAGAAATATTCTTTTCTTTAAATTTTCTTATTACATGGTTTAAAATCATTTTTCAACCTGAGGGCTACAATTTAAATTCTAAAAACATAATGTAATTTACTATGTTACTATGTTGCACCATTTGTAAAGATAAGACAGTTATTGAGTTTGTGTGCTTAATGAGGTACCTACTGTATAAGTATACAATTTTCGACTATGCAAATACAAATCAATATTAATAGAGTAAGTTGAATCATGACTTCAAAGTCCCAAACAAGTTGCACACATTTAAATATTTAATACGTACCAACAAAAATTTGTTCAATTTTTTATAAGTAATATTAACTTCCTACATTTTTTTATTGTTTCAACAAGAGCTTAAATAATTTTATTTCTAAATTTGCAACATAACACGGGATCTATTAATTTTTCTATGATGTGCGTTTTTGAATTTTTTTTTCTACCTGTAAATAACTTTTTGAAAAGAAATCTTGCTTTGATATACAGTGAGATTTTTTTTATCACGAACCATTGTAGAATCGTTTAAGCTTTATTTTAAAACCATTTTTAATTTTTTACCTATACTCCATATAGCCTAAATAAGTATACTTTTGATATTTTAATAGGAACACCCTCTTTTGAACAGATTTAAATAAAGAATATTTTTCTAGAAATTTTCTTACACATAACACTAATATCATATTTACTGTTCATGAATAATAACAGTAAATCTGATTATTTTTGTTTTTATTCTTATGCTCTCCTTTACTGTTATGATATGTTCTAAATCATTAAGTAGTGAAATCATTAATTTTGTGGTTAGGGGTAAGTCCCCCCCTTATTTGCGCCTATGGTGTTATGATTCATCTACTGTAAAATTGTGTAGTTTATGTTTTCTACCAGAAATACTGCTTAGATAAAAAAAACAACTAAACCATTTTTATTGAATTTAAAATGGAGTTAGTAAATAAGAAAGTTGCTTTTTGATTTTCCCAGTTATTTTTTTTAATTATTGAACAAAATCAGAAAAAACTTAAATATATTTGTAGGCTTGAAATTTAGACAGAAAACTTATAATTCCCTTTTCTAGATATACAATTTTCAAAAAATTTAAAATTATTTTGAGCTATTTATTGATATTTTAATTTTAAGAGTTTTTTTACATAATTTTTATTTGGTAGGTACTCTATGGATTAAACTGACTAAACGAAAATTATTGAAAATTTAATAGGTTAGTTGTACTTTGCAGTTAAAAAAAAAAAATATAGTGTTACATAGTACTTTTTTTTATAAGAATTTTAAAATCAAACCTTAACGAAAATCATAAATATTACGGCAATTCAAAATATGTATAATGGTTTAGCAACAATAGTTTCTAACAGGTATAAATAAAATAACTTTATGTATACTACCATCCCAATATTCATCTTACAATAATGTACACCAGTCTCCAGTAATAAGTTTATTGATAATTGATTTCTTATCAAAAAATTACTGTTTATTATAGTAATCAAAATTAATCAAAATTGCATGTAATAACATAATTACTTCAAACATCCACTTCAACATTATATATCCTTCCAATATCTTTCCTTTTCATTTATTAAACAATGAGAACTCAATTAATTATATAATTATACACTATTATACAAGATATAGTATTGCATACTATTATATACTGTACAATACATTATAATAAACTGTATCAGTAAATTTGTATTATATTTTCAATGGACCTTATAACATAACATTTTAGATTCCAAGCGTAGTGAGGAAGCTAATGATTTTACAATGTCATTTATTTCTTCTTCTTATTGTTCTAGTCTCTGGACACATTTTTTTCTAGTGAACTTGCTTTGATTTTAACATGTAGTTATTTTTCTAAAAGCTCAAGTTGTCTAGATTATACTTTAGAAAGATCATTTTTTGATTTTCGACTTCATTTTTTAAATAAAAAAACACTTAAATGGGAAAAAACGTAGGAACATACAATTTCATGATTTCATTATTTTATACAAACACGGACAGGTTTTCTACAAAAAAAAAAATGATTTAATCGAAAATCACAAGACCCTTTTTTGTTGCGTTTTTGATTTACTTTTTAACGGTATCATCGCCAAAACTTTTGAGTCACTTTTGAGCTTTTAAGGAATTTTTTTTTTACTTTAATTCGGTAATAAATACACATAGACTTGAAACTTGGTAATAATACTTACATTGGACTTACCTAGACGTGATAAAATTTCTAAAATCATCGGACAACTTTTTTTTTTAATAAGCATTTTGAAATCAAATTTAAACGAAAATTACGAAAACTATGTATTTCTGAACTGAGTTTGGAACTGACTTTCGTCATCAAGCAATGGTTTATCGTTGCTTACAGATTTAAATGAAATAACCTTATATATCCTACCTTCCCTACTTCTCATCTATAACAGTGGCCGCTCCTATCCCCAGTATCAGTTCTTTTTGTGGCACTCTAATTAACTTTACCTTTATTTTATCTACACTCACGTGTAATAATATAAAATACATAACATAGATATAACATATAAAAGTATACATGATAATTGATGATAAAAATAATAATTAGGTAATATGTGTGATTAGTGCCTACTAAAAATTTCTCAAATTAATTATTTACTTGCTACCAAACCTGAAAATACCTATTTCTTAACAGATTTTATTAACATAAATTTATGAATATTAGTATTGAAAGAAATGCAATTTTAGTCAAATTTTTGATTATCTGTTTGCCATCATTATCCATTTTTGGAATTGATCCAATTATGTAATAAGAATTCTGAAAACAGATTTGAATTCTCACATATCTCTAATCTAGAGAAGATAATAATAAAAGGAAACAATTCACAACAAAAATATAAACAACTGAATAACATATTTTAATAATAAATCAAATGAAAGATCATGGCCTTAAAAGCTGAAATAGTTTGAAAAAAGCAGGCACATTAATAATTTATTTCATGTATTTTAAAAAATGTCCTTATTGAACTCTCTAAAATGGAAACTTTCACTCAGTCATACACTCATACACTCATACAAAAATTGTTACTATTATACAACTTGTATACATAAATTGTGAAAATAAATATAAATCAATTGTATTTGAATAATAATCAACCCTAAGCTTTAATATAAAAATAAATATACTGCTGTTAAAACAATAGCTCCTTTCCTCTCTCCTAAAATCAACTAAATTAGAAACATACAATTAACATTATCAAGAATATAGATTACTCATTATACAGCTAATGATTAAATAGCATGGAAAACTCAAAAAAATCAATCAATCGCCTTAAACTATATAAATTAAAACAAGTAAACACTGTATACAAATCTACAAATATTCATGAAAAAGAACATTGAACCAAAATTGAGGTTGCAATCTAACAATGGTAGACATTATAAGTACCTACCTTACCATGTTTATCTAACAGACAATATAGACAATAATGGTATAAAATAATTTCTCATTTGCTAAACAAAGACATTAGTGATAAATGTCATCTTTGAAGTATTTGCTTAAATTATCTAAATGGATTAATAAAACAATGGCCAAATCAATATCATAAAATATATTGAACAAAGAACCATTGCCTTCAATATTCTTCACAAACTGTTAACTAGAAGCAATTCAAAATTATTTAAAAGGGATAAACCAATAATGTTTTCATTGTCAACTATTAAAATTTCCTAACACTTAAATATGAAAGTATATATTTTAATGTACCTAATAATTATTAATTTATAATTATAATTTAGTGAGAATGATTGCAATAACAATTAAACATTAACAATTCTATTTTAACAGTATGTCAATTTGATAAATTGCTTTTATAATTATTAAATAGTATATTAACAGTTAATATTTGAAAGACAATTAAACATTATATTGAAGATTTAAACTATACTGTTACATTTTTACAAAAATATGTAAGGAATAAAACTAAATCAAATAAAATTAGATAACACAATCAAAAGGTCAAAAAGAGGAAGAATTTAAGAGTGATCGTAAAGAAGATTACCTAATGAATGTTTTTACTAATAACTGAGTTATGTCTTATTAAAGAATGATGTAAATATGCTGGGATCTAAAACATTTTGTGTGTTACCTGAGATTATCAAGGATTAACTATGGCAAATTTGATTGTATGTGTAGTTCTATTTTTAGTTGAAAAAAATCATTAATCAAATAGTAAATTTAATTACTTTCATAGAATCAATAACTTATTTACATAAACCATCTAAATTTGTTAATGTTTAATCACTATTAAAAATAAAACTAATGATCCCATCTATTTTATAAAAACATTACATATCATAATGTTATTTGTAATGTTATACATATCACTATGTATACTAAACATTACACTATCACAATGCTCTTGGGAAGCTCAATAAAAAAAAAAAAAAAATCAAGATTTTTATTTAATAATTATAATATAAAATAAATCTTTTTTAATTGTTATAATTATCGAGTTATAATAGAAAAAAACAATATTATATTCTTTGAAATTATCTTATGAAAAAATAATGTTCACTAAAGTTTAAAAATACTTGGATAATGTATATTTCTTCAATATAATTTAATAGTTTATTACAAATTTATGTGAAAATATATCAACTAATCCATTTGCAACAATAACAGAATATAATGAATTATACACACACATCATGGCACCATGTACCTAATAACACATTATCACATTTCTCAACTAGTTTGTCAAACTTAACTGAAACTTTTTTCAACAACTATCACACATACTAGCACACTCTTCAACAAAATATATATTTGAAAGTATTTAAGAATTTAAAAAATCCCGCATTAGATATTACAAATACCAAGTTAGTCAAAAGTTTTGTTAAGTACTTAAAAAATTGATAAAAATGGCCTTTGAATGAGCAAAATAGTATCGAAATAATCCATTCCAGGCTATTTTAAAATATAATGATAATTAATAATGAACCACTACACATATTTGTTATAGTAAACTGTTAAAATCATTAATTTCATACAATATTAAGTCATTTGAATTTAATTATATTTGTGACTAAAAATAAAATAAACTTTACCCTTATTAATTAACTCATAACATTTATCTTTATAAAAGCCTATTCTCAAAGAAAGGATACCCACATTTATAATTTACCTTGTCTTACATTCGTGTATTGTACTAAAATTGTTGCCTAACCTAACTTTCCAATAATGTGAGTAAGTTTTGTTAAAATTTATTTACATATTCCTTATTACAAAATATTTTCTAAAAATATCTTTATTTTATCAAAGATTATTTTAAATATATACGTCAGTAATAATTTATAGGTAACTATGTATTCATAATAAACTCCAAAATATAAACATATAAAAATACTTGCACTATTATTATTATATTTTCTTTACTTAATACAAATGTTAAATAGTGCAACATTAACGCAGAGCTCACATTATTGGAAGTAGAGAAGACAACTAAAAAATGCATTTGAAAGTCAAGGACAACAGATATACATGTGACGTCCTCTAAAATAATGTGATAATAAAAATAAAATTATATTTATTGATTTTAACAGTTAGAACCGAGTATTCGGTAAATGAGTGTTAAGTGTCATGCAAGTATTTAATATGGATTTACTAACAAAAAAATATACCCACCTGCTGCCAAACCTCCCTCAACAAAAGAGTACTTGACATAGTATAACATACCTAGTTGTTATAACCTATACTTACGTGCGAATAAACCAAACCCAGTTGCAACCAGCAAGTTTCTTACAATTACAAAACTAATAAACACCCGAAATCATATTACGAATGGAGAAATTAAAAGTAATACCCAAATTATAAAAATACAGAACTGTTGAAAAGCCATAACTAAGTACCTACATATTGATGGATTTCTGTATTTTAATATCTATAAGTGGCATAGTCTCACCATTACAACTCCTCTTGGTCAGGGTGGCTCTCATTTCATCAACATCGATTTTAACGTTTATCGCATACTCTGCGATATGAGCGCAATCAATTTCGTCATCCATGATTACAGACATTCTCGTTGGCAGGTTATCGGAAGAGACCGGGACCGATGACGTCGCACACAAAACAATTCCAAACGTTGAACTATTCAATACAATTGAATCTACCAGAAAACACAGTGGTTAGAATACAGTTAATAAAAAATAAATATATAGAAATCAGTAACAAGCGAACCCGGTCCAACAGCGGCCAACTGTATAACAGATGACGCTTGCGACGATGATGAAGATAACGGTGATTGATGGCGACGACGACGTCGACGGGCAACGAACGGATGACGACGACGAAACCCGACTATATAGTCGTTCCAGTTTTTGGTTTGCGAACGCAAAAAGTGGTGCGCGCGAACGCCCGCTCGCTCACTTTGGGTTCAGCCGAACCTTTTGAGGTGCGAGTGTGTGTGCGCGCGTGTGTGTGTGTGTACGGATGCTAGTGGCGAAGTGCAGTTGTAACAATTGACTTGACCGACAAGCCTTGACGGCGAACACCGAACCACCGTAGACCACGGCAACTGGCTTGTACTTGGAGAATGGGCGCAGATCCTCCGAGAGGTGCGGAGACGGCGGCGGCCGGATGGTTGACGTCACGGACGAGTCACGACCGCGGCGGCGGCGCTACGAAATCCCCGTCGTCACTCATCGTCACCAGTCGGAACGTCGACGGTGGTGGCGGGACGGTTAGAGGGGCGAGTGGCAAAATGGCGTTAGCAGCAGCTGTTCGTGGCGGCGGCGACGCAGTAGCGACGGAATCGCACCGATGCGCATCGGTCGCGAACAACGGTGCGCTTCGTCGGAACCCCGCGCCGTGTCGTCCGTCTGCGGCCGTGCGCGCACGGCGCACGGTCGCGGCCTCAAATCCCCGGGCAACCGTAGCGATCGATCGAACTAAAACGCAGTGCGGTCGTCCGCCCACCGGGCCACCTGCTCACCCGTCCGCCGGGTAACGGCGCGGCCGTTCGTTGCGACTTTCGAGATCCCCGAATAATGTTTCTCGCACTTAAAATACACAGTGCTATTGTTATACGAATCCGAATGACCGAATATCAGATGCATTTTCCGTTAAAAAACCTGCAACAATAATATTGCCGTCGCGTATGCGTAGTCGGTTTCAAAATCATTTTGATGAAATCGTAATCGCTCTGTTGGAACGGCGGTGTTATACTGTGTGTGTGTGTGTGTGTGGATAACTCGAAAAGCGAGTTTGGAAATTTGTCCGCATTTTCAAATACGTGTAAAAACGAAACTATCGTTACATGAAATGCATTCACGCGGCTTGCGAATAAAATCGATTAGCTCGCGGTCGAATTCAGGAAACTGCCCGGGTCCACTGCCTATGACCCAAAACCCCAAAAATTATTGCGAACAATGAATTATGAATGTTACGCGGAACGTGGGCGCATCCACAGCGTTGATTTTTCAGAACGCCCCGGGTACTCGCTTGTGACAATGCGATGCGCACCTATTCCATTCACCGTCGAGCGAGTGTAGCGACACCGCCGAACACGATAGCATTATAGATCGAAACGGGAGTTTGATGGCAATCGTCAACAACATTTCAAGAATTAAAACCGCGTGGGAAAAAAAAAACCCCTAATTAACGCGGCCATACATTTTCCGTATGAAAATTTGTTGGGAAACAAACTGCGCGCGCATCTCGAACGTATTCATCGCTTAGAGGCACGTTTTGTAATTTACATTTTCAATGCGATTTTAAAAACTAACCAATTGGATTTCTTCGGGTAAAACGAAAAAGAAATTCTTTACCAACACACCCATCCGTATGTTGTGGATGATGCGTAATCGCCAAACAGGCCCGGTTTTACATAAACCGTCTACTGGGCGGACACGAGCGGTCAGAATAACATCCGAGGGAGACGTGTGCGCGCACGGTTTATTTTTAAACCCTGGTGGCGGGTACAAAATGTCCGCGGACAAACGCGCCCGGGACAAAAACCGCCGGTCAGTTCCCGATTCCTGAACGTCCGGTCGGGTTCGGTTTAGTTCCCCGGCAATATTCGGTAATGATGTCGTCACGGTCGGAAGTTTTTCCAACCGCCGACGGATCCGGCCTCTTGTAAACGCATTGCCTAGACACTCGTCGTATGCGACGACAAACCGTTGCATTTACAGCGACCTATTTTCCCCCAAAATAACTTTGGGCGTCGTAATGGTTCTCTTCTCTAACTTGTTCGACGCGGCACGGTCACGCCGCAACCTGTCGAACCGCATTTTTACCGCGATTGGAAGTGGTAAAAATGAAAATCTGTGTTTTTTTTTTTTTTTTTTCCTGTGTGTTCGTCTACAGTTATTGTACACTGCCCACCGTGTCCACGTACAATGCGGCGTGTGAACTGTGAAACCGCCGTAGTGACGTTACCGCCGCAACTGTTTGAACGACGTGTACACCGTGTAGACGAAATAATATTTTATTGGTGTGTGGACTTTGTTTTTTTCGGCCGCCGCGGAGCGCAGCGTCTGTATAGAAAAAAAAAAAAAAAAAAAAAAAAAACTACCGAACACGATTGGTATACCATACCTATGTTATATCGTGGCCATAGGCATACGCACACGAAACAAAAAGTAGCGGAACTGGTTAGGTGGGTACTGTTTCGAATATTTTCGGAGATTAGGCTACGTGATAGTAGGAAACAAGAAAAAAAAAAACTACATTATAATATTGACCGCCGTGAACCCGAGCGAGTAGGCTTTGTAATAGGAAATCTGTTGCCAGGAATTGTAGTATTACTGCTGCGCGCCGTAATACATTAAAAACCCGATATTCGGCGATATTATTATTTTCCGAATTTCGGAATATTAATTAATTAATTTTTTTTTTTTTTTTTTACAATCGGCGCGTTTTAATTTCGACGACGTAATTATTTGCGAAAAAAAAACGTTTCGGAATTATTTCGAAGTCTACAGCTAATGCCGATTCCGATACGCTGCGCTGTGCACAATATTATGGAGCAAAGTGGATTTTAGCCTCATATTTGAATAATAAATGAACAAACGGCCGATGGGCCCGGGACACAGAATAATTGCAGAACGATCGATAACAACGAAATACACAAAGGCGCGGACCGGCCGGGGTGTCGGCGACCCACGCCCTACGGTTTATTCGTCCGGACCGGCACGAATTCGCTTGAAATTCATTCCGCTTAAAATGAACATACATTTTTTAATACAATTAATTGTGTAAACGATTCTCTGATAACAATGCAACAGATATAATATTACTCGGTAAACAGATTATTATAAATAATTTGCTCATAAAGATATTCAATAATTACCGTCTCCATCGATTGTTTTGCGTCGCCTACTGATAATCGTATAGGCATTAGCTGCAATTTTCAGTTTCTCGACGTATTATTACGCTGTTTTCGAAAAATTCCGGACTTCCGGCGCTTTTTGTAATTTCAAAAAACCGCAAACTAACTTGTTATTCATTTTGTGTTTACAGAGTACAATGTATAAGTTTAAATTTAAATGTGTCGACAAATTTTGAACCGACCTTGTTTTCGAATCGTTTTTATGTGCACTGACTTATCATTGCGTAGGCACAGACATAAAATAAACTACCTGCCCTGTGTGCATATCTTATGTTTTATAATTTGCCCCAATTATTGATGAAATTTGTTCGAAAATAATTTAGCGTGCATTTTTTTATCAGTCTGCGGCTGATTAGACACTCATTATCTAGGAAAGGATCAAGTTTTTTGGAATTTTCTTTTGGAAAAACTGAGAAACAAGTAGCTCTAAAATGTTAAAGTAACCTTATGATTGGAGCCATGGCGGTGAAATCGCTATTAAATTAAAAATTGAATGGCACTTTAAAAATGTCCACACTGAAATGTATTAAAACTAAAATTTATATTTGTATAGAGTTTTTAACATATACAGTATACAAGTTGCCATATTAAAAATCAAAATGTGATATATTACATTGTTTCGCCACTAAACATAAGCATGACAAATAATAAAGGCAAATGTTACAATTTAAAACAACTTTTTTCTTAAATTTCTCAACAAATATTTTCAAAATAATGAGTATTTTATACAACATATAGGTATTTAACAAAATTTTACATACTAAAACATTGCTATGGATATAATTTCAAATATTGATATCGTTCAAAATTTACCGATATCGTATCGAAAATTATCGAATTAATACCTTCCGAAATCAGAAATATCGATTTTATTTTATTTAAAAAAAAACTGTTTTTTTTTTTAGTATTCATTTAACCAAATTTACATCAAATTGAGAAATTTAACTCATTTAACTCAATTTACTTTATTAATGCTATTTTTCGCAAAATGTTATTTTTACTTAACGCGTGTATAATAATAATAATATGGCAGTTTCTCGTGTAACTTAAATATAAAATTTTTTATCTTATTGATTTTACTGGTTTTTTATCGCCTAAATAAAACGATATATCAACGATCTATAAAACATATAATTGTTTAATGTTTAGTCGCTTCGTTCGTTTTACGCGGTGAACAGTGCATTCAAAAATTTGTTATAAGTATATTAATTTTATAAACTATAATCAATTAATCATATCAAATCAACAAATTATAGTCAAATAATCAGAGAAAAAACGGGAAAATATAAGAAATGTAGGTATTTATTAAAATGTATTTCGGTCTTATTTTTTTCTGTGCATAACTTTTCTACCAGCAATTTTGCTCCAATTTATAATGGTAGCAATTTTTCGAAATGGAAATTTGACTGTAGAGGTACTTTAGAGAGGGTATTTTTAGATTTTCTCAACATTTGTATTTACACAAAAATACAAATATTTTTCTGATAATTTGTATTAATCACTTGTAAATTCCTATGGATTCCTATGGAAAGTGTGATAATTCTGCGTCTGAAAATATCAAATCATCAATCAATACCGAAGGATATATTTTGGTAACATTTTGTTTTTAATGCCTACCTATTTGTATTAGAGTATCCATTATATATAAGTAGGTAATTTATTTTTATTTTTCTAAGTCTCACCCCCTAAATTTATGTACCTATATGAAAAAAAAACTAAAATAAGACAAGAAAAATAACTAAGAATACAATACCATATTAGATGGGTGGAAGTTAGGGAACCGGTGTCAGGGGGACTCTTGATAAGAAATGAGTGTCATGGCATCGTGTAATTCAGTTGCCTATGGCATACAAATTAAAGGAGTAAAATTGCGAAAGCAAGAGGTACATAATAGTATAAATCTGAACACTAGATAGCGCTTTTGAGTCCAATAAAAATTGATCTATTAGGTAGGCGATATCATTGATCATATATTTAATCAATGGCAATATTCTACACAGACGCAACGTTGCAAACAGCTAAACGCAGAAACTATACAACTAAATTTGATGAAGTTTTATTTAATCGGTTATTTTTTTAAACCGTAGTATAAATATAGAATTAGGTTTTTGTAAAATGTATAGCCAAGCACCGATTCGAAGAAACGGTGCACTAAATTTTTGAAAAAATTCAAATTTCGGCTGCGTGTTATGATAGTAGGTACCATTTTCAAACGCATACTATGTATAAATAAAATGTATGTATTTCTATACCTAATATAAATATATACACGGCATGCTGTGAATAAAATAAGGGAAAAATATTTTTTTATCCGGAACACTTTTTCTCCTAGAAATTTCGCTCAAAACTATCGACTATTGACCCTGACCTGAAAAGAAATTTTATCATCTGTAGGTACCTACTACCATTGATTTTATATATATATATAGTATATTATTATAATATAGAATATTATATTCTAAAATCAATGCTACTACCTAGATATCGTAGTGGGCTCGCAGTTCACTATCTTATTATTTTGAGAACCATTTGTTTTAATATTATTTGAAAAGCAAGCTGCGATTGCATAAAAATCCCTAATACTGATATATTTTGCACGATGGTTGGGCCACTGTTGTAGGTGAAAATTTAAAAAGGTAGATTATATAAAAGAACTTAATGTATATATATCAATGATTAACCATTGCTAACAAAAACCAGGGTTTGGTTATGTATGTTTTTAAAAGATGTAATATTTAAGATTTCCGTCAAAATTTGTTATTGGAATTCTCACAAAAAGAAAATTCTAGATTTCACTCAATTTTTATAATTTTCGATTTTATAATTTGATATTTTACTATTATGATAATAATAATAGTTATTGTTATATTTAATAGACATATTATTGTTCTAAATTAATATTTTTATACAAATTAAAAAAAACAAAACTAATCTATCATAATAATATAAAAATTATATTTTTCTCCTAACCTTGAATCAAGTACAAAATTCCATACAAAATAAAATTATGTATTTACCTACCTATTATTAATATTATTAGGTGTATCTAATACCGATAACAATTATATATATATATATATCTTTATTGGTACTTACCTATATTTACTAAAATATTCTTGTAAAATTCACCGGTAAGCATATTATTATTACCTATGTTGAATAAGTTGTAATAATTGGTACACAAAAAAAGGTTTGACGAAAATCCATGAAAATTACAACATTTCAAAATACGTCTTACCGAATTTTATCCTGAATCGTATTTCTTCAGCAAAGGTTTGTCATTGCGTATAAATGCAAAAAGAAATAGCGTGTATGCTTATAACGTATTCAATCTTCCCAACTTCTCATCTACAACTGGCTAAAACAGTGAATGTACTCGTAACTTGTATCAGAGTTTTTTTTTTTTTTTGGTTTTAGTTTCACTTTAAAACTTTAAAATAAAATAAATTAACCAGATTCTGACTCTGCTGATTCGACGACATTGTTGACTATGTTCAGGTTAGCGGGATTGTACAATATAGCACACAATCGGAAAAACTCTATTAGAGGGTCGACATTTTGTATACGACACGATTTCAAAAACATATGATTCCGCCAAGTACCCTGGGTAAAATCGTTTTTTGCGACAATACTGGCTCATAGATGCTTTAGCATGACGCCACATTCCTTCTACATTATTAGTATAAGCTCCGGTCTCGGGTTATTTAAATTGAATTGAGTGATTAATAGTTATATGTGTGTAACCCTCATCTTGTAAACAATCCTAACTCTAAATGTATCAAACTAAAATTAATCTTAATAATGTTGGTATATTAGTTCGTAAATTGTAAAATAGATTACACACTTTCCAACAATGTTTTTTTATTTCTACGTTCGACAGGTATTAAGAAACATTTACCTGTTTTCCGCTCTACACCACCAAAAACCCACTGTCCTTCCACTCGATGCCCTCTATGATACTCCCGTCGACCAAACTTAGACTCATTAATTGCTAGAGTTTTTCCTTTTTTAACCTTAATAATAATTGAACGTTTGTAATTCTAAAACTAAGTCAGATTGCCTTATTCTGACTTCAATAAAAAAAACTTTGTTAGCAAAATCTTAGTAATCAAAAATCATAATAAAAAAAATGTCAATTTTTGACCATATTTTGGATGAATTTCAAAAATGCTATTTTCGAAGTTTTATGTACAAAAACTATAAAAGTAAGTATGATAGGTAAGTTTTTATTATACCGATGGATTTACCCAAGCATTTAAAAATTCACATTTTGAAAAAAAAAAATTTAAAAATATTAAATTTTAACTAAGAAATACGCGAAACGGAAAACCCGAACTTAATAAAATTTTTCCTCATAACTTCAAAACAAAGTTCATCCGCCTTGATTTGTTTTTAGATTATTAATGTACACGTAAAACCTCACATTATGAAAAAAAAATCTCAATAAATTCTGGGGCCACTAAAGAGATTTATTTCCCAATTTTTAGGGGGGGGGGAGTATAATTTTTATTGATTAATATTTGTTGACAAGCTGTAGATTATAGCTTTACACTATAGTACTGCAGTAGTCGTTATTCAAATTTGCTAGGTTTTGGCGGTAAGCCGATCGCGGCGCTGTGTCCGCGTCCGAATTATAATATATACATATAATATAATATATAAATAATATGTATATATTTTTCATTTCTATAATATACCATGTAGGTACACGGAATAAAATTAATACAATAATGGACAAATATTGGCTACTTCATCAAAATGTGTCTACTGTGATAATACGAGCCAATCAGAAAAGAGTATTTCACAGGAAACGAAACGACAAGGTGAGATGAGGAATCCCCTTTATAATACAAGTCCATGATATCGAAAATACGTGTTATCACTTTATAAGTTTATCATTATTTTTACATAGGCACCTTCAAAGATAATAAACTTTATTATCTATGGGTATTTTAACAAAGGTATTATTTTAAAACCGTGGTAGGTTTTTATCATAACAAAATATCAAATTATCACGACTCTTCAACTCTTCAAGTTTTAAATGAATATTTTCCCCGTGATATAACATTAGATATTATAATTTACCAATTACAATTTTAATTTTAACGATATCTGTTAAATTTCATTATAACGATAATAACGTTTAAATAGTTCCAAAAAATGAGAGGATGGAATGCAGTAAATTCACATTGTGAATTTTCGTTTTCAGCGTCTACCTATATTCATGTTTTTCAATTTCCTAGATACTCAAACAGATGAAATTTTAAGTTACAAATTTGTCGCCGAGAATACCAGTCTATATATTCTTTAAAACTGTATGCAGTAAGTTAATTATTTTAAACTCTAAAACATTTAATAATAAATATTCACATAATACCTATACAATTATAGCAGTCATACAGAATCCTGTGAATGAATTGAAAATAATCAACGTTTAAAGCAATTTTAACATTTGGATAATGTCACGGACAATAAAACTTCAAACAAACATGTTCCCCTTAAAAAAAAGTAATTTTTGTTATTTATTATTAATTATTGTAACAAATAATTGTTATAATATTTTTGATTTGTGTGCATTTAGTGGTTTATTAATGGTACTCCACACACATAATATCTACTATCTTAGTACATGCAGGATTTTTTTCGAGAGGGGTTTTGTTTATAATAATTTCCTAGATGACTAGATACTAGAGAGAGGATAGCACATATCAGTACAATACTATCACTATTTTTACTTAATAATAAATTATTTTTGATAAAATAAAATTTTGTTTTATTCTGTGGTATACGATATCATGTTTTGAATGTAAAACTGGATTTAAAAATATGTATTAAAAGAAGACATTTCGGAGGGAGTTATGACTCCTTAACTCCCCCTCTTTGTGTATCACTGATCTCAGTCTTACAAATGCACATTTCCAAACTAACTGTTTAGTATTATTATATTATAGACTGTGAATGATTGTAGCGGTAGTGTTCTATGAAGAATTGTCTCTGTAACCATATTCTGTAGTGAGTTTAGCAATTAATTTGGAAATTACTTTGTATAATTAAAAATTATCATTATTTTGTATTTTAGCTGTTGGAAAGGAATGTAACTAGTTGAGCATGTTAGTGGCTTGAGTGAAAAATGTTATTCACTGGATTCTATTCCAACTTGAAAAAAAAAAGTAAGTCATCCCATTAATACCCTTTCTAGTTGTGCATTTGAAAAAGAAAACTGTTAACTATCAATTTACATCCATAAATACATTTGTTTACAATTATATTATTACAAGCACAAATAATTATTTTTCTATGAAATGTATAATTTTTTCAATATTCATTAAGTATTATATTGATTTAAAATAAATCCATCAATTTTGTTATGTAATGAGCAAAGTTCGGGAATTATAGCACAAAAAAACCTTGAAAAAAAGCCTTCAAGAAAATATTATTATCTACCAAATGGTAGAAGGTTTAAATGTCTTCTTTCAACGACTCTAAATTATTTATTTAAATTTATTTTCTAACATGACATAAATTATTATCAAAAATGTATTTTGATTAAATAAAATTGTACGTATTATAAAAAAAATAACTTGGTTAATAATTTGTAAAATGTTAGAAAATCTTATTTAATTAGTTTATGTTGTTAGAGGGAGAACATTTTAACCCTTCTATCATTAGGTCTATTATTATTTGTTTGAAGTGCTTTTTTTCAAGGTTTTTTTGAAATATTTGTGAAATTTAAATGTTAAAAGTCCCGAACCCTGGTAATGTGTAATGAATTTTAACATTAAATTGTTTCGGTATAAAATGAAAAAAAATATATAAACCAATTATTAAAGATAGCTGTTGTAATATTGTAAAAGAACAATAAATGTTTAATTGATTAATTTCTACTAAAAAATATTAAATAATATTCATTCATTATAAAAGTCAGTCTAGTTTATTCATAATATTATCAATTTGTAAATCATTATTTATTAAATTTATTTATAAACAATATTTTGTTTGGTGTTTTTTTTCGTATTTTAGCTGCTGGGAAGTTATTCAATCAGTTAAAATTCCACAGAGCATGTAAACTGTTCGAATGAGAAATTGTCATTGTATTCTATTGTCAAATGTCAATTACCTACTTTAAATTTGAATGAAAAAGTAAGACATTATGTTTATAATCTCCTTAGTGATCCATTAACTTTTAAATTTGATTTAAATAATTTATACTATTTTGTTAAAAATAATATAACTAATCAGTGGCGCAACCGGGACTTACTTTACTTTTTTTTTTATGAAAAATTTAAAGGATTTTGTTGAGGAAGAGTCTATAAGGTTTATGAGTCAAATATTTAAATTGTTTGACTTTTATTTATGGTTTATGCATATTGCAAAACAATTAATTCATATTAAATATTTAAATATACCTAATTCCTAAGTCATAGTATAATAATAATTATTATTATTTACAGTCTAAGATTAATTCTTTGAATAACACATACGCAATGGTACAATATTATGTTTTAAATTTGTATATAAATCAATACAGCTACATACTAAGTAGAATTCGTAAAAAACTCGCAAACATATATATATAGAGGTTTACAACCTCCAAAGCCCCCCTCCCTAGTTGTGCCACTGAAACTAATATTCAAAATAAAAATAATTAATTTTTATTCTAACAGTATAATATAGAAAAATGCAATCAACAATAACTTGAAACAAAAGTACCTACTATTTTAATGTATAAATTAATATGCACCAATTATTATCAGATATTTTATGAACAATTTGTAATTTTGTTTACAATTATTAAAATATTTGTATTTCCCTTAGTAGTTTGGAAAATTATCAACAAGAAGTATCGTATGAAATCATAAATCTGCTAGTAACCAGTGAAATTTTATTCATTACTAGGTGAGTATATTTATTTTAACGGTAATTAGGGTACACCGAATACTAATAATAAATGTATATTATCCATTATTTACATGTTATTATAATTTCATTATATTAAAAATGTGTATATATAAGTAAAATTTAAAGATAAATACAAAATAAAAACTTGGTAATTTAATTTTGCTAAATTTAAAACACGAAATTCCGTCCCATTTTGCACAGACTTCGTACTGTCAGATTAACATTAACACAAATCTTTGGAAGTAGATTAATGAAATGTTAATATCTGGTATTGTTAAAAATTTTGTTTCTATTTAACAAACATGTAATGGCTAATTGAATCTTATTTTATTTTTTACTAAAAATCATTTGCCGCACTATACTTATTTTATGATGAACTAACCCGGCTTCGCACGCGTGCAATTTTTATATTACCTACAACTTTTATTTATCAGTTATTGTATTACAGTTATAGTTAGTATTTAGAAATGTCTTGTAATAACCAGAAAAATGTTCTATTTTAGTATTTCAATGACAAATTTTAAGAGAATTCTTATCGAAGAAATATTGAATTATCAATATATACCCTATAGTATAGCTGTTTAGTTGAACAAATTTTTTTAAATTGTTTTATGTTTTATTTTTATTCATATGATTCTTATTATTACTGTTGTTACTATTATTGTTATTGGGAGGCATGACTGCACAAAAATGGCGTGTTGAATTTAAATTTGTTGGGCATTGATCAGCAATCAAAATTACAATGAAATTAACAAACAATATTCAGTAGATACCATAGATACATTTTGACTATAGAGACCACAAAATCAACTAAAATATCAAACTGTCTGTGTCAGTTATCTTTTAGAGGTTGAATTTTAGAAATTTCAATAGCTATAAACCTCCAGACCACGTGGAATATTTTGCAAAAAACCCTGTTGAAATCAATCCAGTAGTTTTTGAGTTTATAAAGGACATACAGGCAGACATTTTTTTTATATATATGTAGAGATTTAAATTATATTATTTTCGTTTATTTTCACTCAAATGTTCAGTGACGTTTTAAATTTATTGTTGATCAAAATTCAATTTTTATTGTAAAATATTTGTTATATTATATAAATATTTCGAAAGACTTAGTAGTTTACTAATTATTATCATCCAAATTCATAGTGCAATATTCTGGTCATTAGATTATTACATTTACCATATAAAGAACAAAATTAACAGTTTTTTTTTTTTTTATAGTTTTCAATTCTCTGTTCTTTAAGAATACAGTTCAGTGCCATTCAACGACAAAAAGACGAACATACCATCCACTCGACACATTCATCTTCCATCTGAGGCCGATGTTTTCCAGAATGCCTATCACAGTAGAAACACACTTTAGTTATATCTTCAGAGTTCAACAATAGGTATCTTTTAAGTGTATCTTTGTAATTGTGAGGGTTGAATTCTACATTGAAATGTGATTTGCTCATAATTGTAAACGCGTAGTTTAATATAAAAACTCCACAGTTAAATGAATCTCTTTTTGGAACATTGATTAAATTTTATTGGTGGAATTTCACCTTCAAAATTAGAATTTGATTTAATTTTTTTCCACAAGGATTCAAACTTGATTTTTAAATAGTGATTTTCATTGTCATATGGTTTATATGATGTGATACTCTTTTGTATACAAATTTATGATTGCTATTATCCAATGATTTTCATTAATTAGCCATGGTACAATAGCCATACTGTTCTCCTTAAATGTAATCGTCTTGTCAAATCGTTCTCCAACCTATGTTTATCCATCAACAAATTCACTGTATTAACTGTTAAAATATGAGTTGTGTTTATTATATCAAGTTATTTAGCATACGTTGCCAAACAGATACTGATAACAAAGTTGCATAGCCAATGGTGGTTTTCTGTTAATATGTCAAAAGATGCAATATCCAAGCCTACCAGAATATCTGAATTTAGCTTGTTCCTTATGTAATCATCCCAACTAAATAATACTTATTATTATTTTTATTTAAAATTTTATTGTGTCCTTAGGAAGACCAGTCTTATAATGATGTTCTGACCTTAGTTCGATTGAATGGAAATTTAAAACTACCACTCGTAGAAGTCGATTTCTTTGTGCCATTGTGAATTTCTATAATGCAACTATTTTTGCCATTATTTTATTGTTTTGTTCATTCTTGCAAAATGTTTTTTTTTTAATCTTCCTCATTGCCAATAGATTTTTGGGATTTAAATGGCCGATACTTGGATGGTAATAGGTATTTATGTGATTTTTCTTTTTCCCTCAATATTTTATGGTGTTTAGATGATTTAGAGTACTCTCATATTTATTTAATTTTTTTAACAATAAATCCAGAAATATATGTTTGAGTTTGGTCTTGTAAAAACTGAATTTCTATATTATTTTGTGTAGTGTTTACTGTAGGCTGATTGATATTTATACTTTTATTATCTGTACACATCATTATTGTCGTCACTATACTTGAGAACACACTATGATATGCTATTAAACTACCTTCAATAAAATCTTCCCAATTAGATCTTGGAGAACGAAAATACACTAGATTATTCATTAATAATGTTTTGTAAGCTGAAGCTAATGCAGTACAATTAGGATTGTTTGCTCCAATACTTTGCACACTTCCAAATAAATTTTCACTTCAGATTAAGGTGTCTTTGTAAAATAGAATGTATACCATTTTTATTTAACATACTAAACAACGTTTGAAAACCTAAACAATCTATATATTGAAGTAAATTTATTAAAAACTATGAAATTCAAAAGATAAAACTTAATAAGTAGTATCTCACCTCTAATAGTATCTTGCTAATTATTAAGAGTTGGTGTAAAATTTTTTTTCCCATGTACGTCTATATATTTTATTGAATTTAATACTTTTAGACTGTCAATCCATAGTTGATGTTGTGAATTTTTTTTTACAGCAGTTTGATATACTTTTCCGTTGTGTATTTTATCTTAGCTACCATTTAAAGAATCAAATAGTTTATCAAAAAAAAGGCAAATGAAAGCAATAAACTTTGCTTCAGGATCTATTATACTTCGACTTATAAACATTATTTCAAAATAATATTATTTGATCATTATAAGTAGGGGTGTAGTTTATAAATTATAAAAGTGAAGTACTTGCAGGCTAAAAAATTCATTGTGGATTATACTCTCTGACTTAATACTTGTGTGGCATACTTCACTTTTATGTTTTTGATTTTGGCTCTAACCACATAATTGTCAGTATGATGAGAAAGCATTTTGTACTCTAGAATAGAATTATATAGATTATAAAGTTGTTCAATGTGTGACCATTTAGCAAGGTGTTCTTGACTATTAAGGGTGAATTGTAAATATTTTGTTAATAGATTGTTTCATATGCATTTTATTAAAAGTGGCACGTTAAATAAATTAACTAGTTGTATAAATTATTAATTTCAATTTCATATACATCATTTCTTAACTCCAGATTATTTTTTAATTAATATGCTTTAGTATCAGTTTTTAAAATTTTAATAGCACCTTCATTAGCTCGTCCTTGGTCTGAAATTATTGCAATAACATGCAATCCAACATTGTTGACTTGTTTAATTACCTGAAATATAAGAAAATTATTAGATAAGAAATACTATATTTCCATAAATGTACAAGTATATTTATGTTTCAATACCACTTTTAATTGGCATACAAGTTCAAATTGATTTGTGGCTCTTTGACAAAAACTATAAAAAAGTAGTTGCTTAAATTTTTTTTTTTATTCCTCTCAACATGAAAACTAAAGTATGGTATGCAAGTTCTTTAGATTTTGAATTTTGGGTTTTACGAACCCATCAATTTCATCTATAGTACGATTATAAGAGTCCACTAAAATAGCCAATGAAGGTAGTTTTGTTTTGTTATGTATTGAACTAAAGAAATATAGTACTTAGCAAAATAATTTATCACTAATAACTATAAATTATTAATTTTGACAAACAAATCAAACAATTTGGAATTCATTATTTTCCTTTTAAAATAATCAACTTGCAGGAAATAATATAAGTATTACATTTTACATTCTACAGCTATTAAAGTGATACATTTTTTTTTTTTGCTTAGTGCTACATTTCTTTAGTTAAACCTATAAAACAATGAAACTACACTATTTGGCTATTTTTCAACACTCCAGGAGCACAGAAAGAGGCCAGAGTAGTCATGACCAAGTTTAATCAAAATTACTCTCTTATAAAAATGAAAAAATTTAGGGGGTCCTACATTACAAGTAGGTATCAATTTTTTTTTCTTTTATAAATAAGGTCCACCCTAACATATGATTTGGAAATAAATTTAATTGTTTATTTATAATGTGTTTCTTTGAATTTTTATAGTTCAGTATCAGCATGGTGATGAAGAATGAATAAAAGTCTGGTTAAGATTGTGATCAAATAGTTTAAATTATCAAGTTATCCCAAAAATGATCAAATTAAGTATTCTAAAATAAAAAAATACTGTTAGATTAATAAACAAAACCCTTATGTTAATTGATTTATAATTTACTCGCTGTGTATTATAATAATTCATTTTTTTCACCCGATTCCCTGTATATTTACCATTCAGTATTTATTTAATTAATATTTTACTAACCATTTTTTTTTATATATTTTTCATTATTATAATTTGTTATGTATAATAGTTACATTATTTATACTTTTGAAATATGTATTAAGAAAAACTAATTTTGAAATTCACTGTATTTTGTACATTTGAAACTTATCTATAATGTAACATAGATTAGAAAATCATTGATTATTAATATTAACTAAAATATAACTATGATCTCTATATTTCTTCATATTTCTATATATTTAAAAATATGATATGTATTGTAAAACAGATTTCTTTGTAATCATACAGAGTGGGTCAGCCAGAGGCCAGGAAGATTTTAGGATGGGCCGCGATCCACCCTGGCCCATCCCTGGCTCTGCCACTGGGTACAGGTGGCAAAGTTTGTGTTTAGCAGTATGGTCTTAAATTCTGAAACTAAGAAAGAAAAAAAAGAAGAAGAAGAAGATAATAAATGTATCTTACATTTTGTTATTATATTATAATTGTAGTGAAGAATATATGTAGCTTTAAATTAAGATGTGTTTTTTGTTAAAAAACTCAACATTATTCATGTTATATGTTTCTATCTAAATCTAAAAAAACTGACAACAAATGTCGATACATTGGCTTTATTTTTGTTGAGTTTTATGTTATTTTTTGGTTAGATAAGAGATAAAATACGACTAATGTCTAATACTATAGAACCATAACAGTTTACCGAGCTTTGCTTATAATTATTATTTGATTGCAATAATTTATTGTTGCCATCATGCACATATGTAAACTAATTATCTTACTAATATATTGGCTACATGTAAACTCATACAAAAATGACCTTTTTACTTGTATTTAAAACATAGTGTAAACTCCTACACAGTGCCTTTTTACATTTTAGATTCTGAGTAGTGAGGAATGTATATTGGTTTTAAAATGATGTTTATTTGAGATACTTGAACTTAAGTGGAAAAAAACGTACAATTTTATGATTACATTATTTTAAATTAACGCTCTCGACTTTTTATACCAGAAATAGTTCTTTAATGGAAAAATGATAAGAGATATTTTTTGTTGCATTTTGGGTAAATATTCTTAAGGTCTTATGAATGTAAGATAGTAAAATGTAAAATAAAATTTAGATAATATATTAATATAATGTATCCTATCGGAAATTCTCAAACATTTCGATAACGTCTATTACGTTATTTTCGTAAATTGGAATTGCAACAATCTCTAACTAGCCTATCTCTTATTTTTGTAGTTAATGACTGATTTTTACTTATTTTAAAATATCTTATTTTACTTTTTATAACTTAAGAAATTTTTAATGTAAGAGTTAACACTATGTTAATGTAGGAGATTACCTACTTTTGTACCAGTTTATCATCCCCCAATATCTTACATCGTATATCTTTACTTTCCACCTGCAACCAGTAGTTCACCCATAATGTGAACTACGTTGTCTTCCTTTCAATATTCCTAGGTACGAAATTTTTTTATTTGTATTAAATCGATAATTTATGGTTTCTATTATAATATGTATCAGGCAGTGGCGCATTTAAAATTGTTTTGTATGTACCTGATGATATAATATGTAAAACTGTAGAAAATGTATGACTTTTAACACTTAAGCCTCAGGGGTCTAATCCGTTAACATCACGATTCCCTTGTAAATTTGACACCGGTATGGTACCAGCGTACCTAATACGTAGTAGTTTACTTGACGTAATAGTATTTTAATTACACGAATATTTGTTTTAACACCTAAATTTTGTGTATTTATAAATGCATTATTTTCAAATCGTATATATTACAGTCTTTTAAAACATGTATAATCGAACTCCACGTAGAATCGTTTTTCGTTAGCAATGATTAATCGTTGCATATAGATAAACATTCAAATTCCCAGCTTCGCACCTACAACAGTGGCCCACCCAAATTGCGAAGTACGTCCGTTTGTTTTGTTTATACAAAGTATACAGAGTTGACATAAACATTTTTTCTTGAGTGGAAATTATCAATGTTAAGGTAGATACGCTTCAAGGGGAAAAAAATAGTTAACTTATATCGGGTTTTCCACGTCACTGTATTACTTAGTTATTCATTTTTTCTTGGTTTCCTAAAATACGGTCCACATATCCAGAAAATCGATGATCTTTAGTATGTCGCATATTTGAAAATCACATTAACATCGAATATGGGTCACTTTTTTATTAAATAATAAGTATCCATTAAAAAAAAAAAAAAAAATAATAATAATAATATATAAATGCGTGGGCCGTACCAACTTACCTGTATAAGACTTCAATACATAGGCAGTGGCGTCGGAGAAGGGAGGGCAGAGGTGATAATTGATCCTTCAGATATAATCCAAGGGGGGCAAAAGTATAATTTGCCCCCCCTCCTATCACATTAAAATTAAAGGGTATACAATAGTAAATCACGTTTAATTTATACGTTTACGTATTCGAAATTGGTCTTATTTTCATGAATGTGCGTAATAATAATATTACTATTATCATCATCGATTTATTATTCAAACATTAATGCGCGTAAACATATTGAGTAATTTTTATAGACATTTTCGGTCCGAGTGCATTTGCTTTAACAAATTATATCGGAAAAATTCCACCAATCGCGGATAGTGTTTTCACAGCATACCACATTGTTCCAATATCATTAAACTATTTATAGGTTATTACAGTTTACGATTAGGTTCCGAATGGCGATTACGACTACCAAATGAGTACGCTGTCGCGTAATACAGTTTAAATGTATAATTATTAATTTGTGACAGTTCACAGTAACATTGATATTATACATTCAATATTGTAATATTTACCAAGTTCGATTGTTTAAACGCGTTACACGTACCTGCAATGGCCGTTTCCAATCCCCCCAAAAAAATATCAAAGACTGTTTCAAACCGAGAACACCGGGGAAAATTCAGGAACTTACACCTAACGAGGTAAGTTTAATACATACTATCAAGTTTCAAATAAATTTGTTTTATTAGTTGTAGTTAAGGTTAATTACTACTAAGCTGGGCAGATGTCCAGTAAAATAAACTGTTATGAATATTAATATTAGTACTGTATCATTTGTCAATATAAATCAAACTGGTTTCGAGTTGACAAAACAATATTTTTGTCGAACGGATAATAAATTTTACTTTTTAGATATTAATTTTATATTTCCTACAAAAATATATTTCAACAACTTATGCTGTTAATGATTATTTGTAGACCGCAGTGCAAAATATGCTATAGGCAAGGCTGGGCAAGTTAACGATTTTTTTAACTCGTTAAGTTAAATTAAAAGTTACTCGTATTTTTTTTCTTAACTCTTTTAGTTAAAATTTTCCAATTTGCAAAAATAAAAAATTGCACATATAATATTAGTTTTTTTTACGCTTAAGAAAATTACTGGGGGAAATTTAAAATGATATATAAAAGTATTAACTGGCTATCAAAAAACCTACTTTTCTAAAATAAATCTTAATTCTGAATTCATACTCAAATCAATATACTCAAGTGGTTTACATCCAAAAATTTAAAAAAAAAAAACCACCATTGATAGTTTTCTCCTAACTGCTTAGATACCAATATTTTTAATTGATTCACACTGAATTTTAAAAATCAAACAGACAGTACCCACCACCCAAATATATTTTCTATACTGGGCAGACAAAGTGTAGCCACCGTGTAGTTTAAAAGACTAGGCTCAGCCCAATATGGAAAAAATTATCAGTAAAACCATAATTATTTGTATTATATTTTTAGATAAAAACAAAACAACAAATGTTAAACCTTTAATAAATAAATTAAAAAATTACATATTTTGTATAAGCTTTAAACCTTTCATACAAAAAATTTAAATACCTGTTATAGGATATAAATATAACTAACTATACATTTAAAATACATAAAAGTTGTCTTTTCAAAACTTATGAATTATTATGCAATTATTTAGAGTTTACCAATTTTGTACTTAAGCTGTTGCAAAACATTATAAATAATAAAATAGTCACGAGTCATGACTATAGCAGTTGTTATATAGCATTGTTGAAAGTCACTACATATCATTTAGGTAATATATAAATAAGATAATCGATAATCTCATAATAGATATTATCTATAAACATAAAATATATATATCCAATATTAATTACAAAGAAAAAACATAATTTATATTTTTATTGAAAATATTTGTTATATTTTAACAAAATAGACATTTCAAAATTTTGATCAGAAATGGATCCTCTCCTTTTCTCAAATAATTGACCCCCAGCACTGAACAATCTCTCTACAGGTGCAGATGATGGTATTTATGAACAGCTGTGTTCTAAATTTTATATAAGATTTTTTTAATTCAAGTGGTACCTTAATGTTAGTATTTGATAAATAATTTGTAACTAAAGTTTTAAAATCAGAATTAACTACTGAGAAATTGAAAAAATCATCTTCATCTTCACTGTTTGTTTCAAGATTTGAAGAACTTAGAGAAGAAAGATTTTTGTTTTGATAAAAATGAAAATGCACACGATCAATAACATATTGTTTTATGATGTTTCTGTCTTCGGGATTAGCCTAAATTAATTTAAACTTTGGTACCAATGCGGAAGAAACTTGTAGTGTTTTTGACTGCATGTAATTTTTAAACCTGAAAATATAAATTGGCGTACATATATCATTTTTTAATTGAATTCTAATGATTATTATAAAAATTAAAAAAAATCAATAAAAGTATCTTTTTGTTAATCCATATTTTAAAGCATGAACCAATGGTCTACAGAAATTTAAATTATTAAATTCATTGTTTATAGATGTAATTGTTGGTAATAGATATCCAATACACACATGTTGTAAAATATCTAGCCCTGTTGCAGCAATTGGTTTCATTACCTAAGATAACAAAATAATAAGTATCATACATCTCGTTGAAGAAAAATTTAATTTCCTTCTTAATTTCTTCTACTCAGAGTAGTGACAAATTAATAAGAAAAAACAATTTTTTTTTTTTAATACATTTTCTGTAAAACTATTATATTTATAACTATCATTCTTATAATTAATAATATATTACCTTGCAGTATTCAATTAAAAATAAAGACTCTTTGACCTGAGAAAGGAGTTAATTGAAATGCTGTGAATATTGTATCCATTTTATCTATTTGGTCAGCAATACATTTTATGGCATCGTAGAACAAATTCTATCGGAAAATTATAGCAACTTATTTTATTAATAATGAAATATTTTCAAGTCATAATACATGATATTCTATTTTAAAGTATTAAAATTTAAATAATATTAACTTGCCTGGCATTTGGTGTTATAAGTTATCTTTCCAGAATTTCTTTAATTTTATCAGCACACTGTGGTGTCAATTGATTCTGCTTATTGAAAATAGATTGACATTTAGCAAACACACGTCTAAGTACTTTAAATGAACCATCTTTTTCTGCTTTTAAAATATAAATAACTCTTGCAATTAAATTCAATTGTGCGCTGCACATTTTTGATGTTTCAGTAATTTTATATCTAACATATCATTTATATTTTGACCAATTTGACCATCAAGTATTTCAGTGATATTTACGGTTCTCAATATTTCACCATATTCAATTTCACGCATTTCAGTATTATAATCACTATCATCAATTTCATTATTAGCACCATACACTCTGAGATAAAAATAAATACATTTAAAATTGAACAACTTGTAATAATAATTGTAATTATAAAAATAAAATTAATAACTATTACAAAAAATAACAAGATATAAATATGTACAATTAGTATATATTATAAAAAGTAAAAACAAACTATGACCGTACACCAGCGTTTAGCGATTAATTAATTCTAATATTTTTTATACTGTTGAAAAAGATAAAATAAAATCTGATTATCAAAACTGTATGTATATTGTAAATTACAATTTTAAATAAAATTTAAAATGTTGGTGTATGATCATCATGAATTTGTTAAAATACATTATAAATCATAACATTCATAACTAATACAAATAGGCAATTCTAAAATATATATTATTTGAATGCTTTCACAAAATGTCCTGAGGTATCTGTGACAATTACAGTGGTTTTAAACTGTATATCAAATTCTGTAAGAACTTTTTCAATTATTTCTGCTGTAATTATCATATGTATGCCTCCCTAACATATGTCTACAAGCAAGTGCACGGGAATTACGTTCCAATGTAATTGGGTTCAGCCAATGAACTGTAAAACCCATATATGATCTACAATGAATTTATTTTGTAAATATAGGTTTAATATTATTAAATAACAATAAAAATTTTATTTTTTTTGATAATTTAAAAATAATATTTTACCTGTGGAAAATACTCCAACAATCTACAGTAATGCAAACATTCAATTTTTTCTAGTTCAGTCTTCAGTTGTTGAATCATATCTTTGAACAATGAGCTTACATTTCTCATCAAACTTCTTCTGGACATAGGAACTTTATTCGATGTTAAGTGAAAATATTTTATAAATGCAGGGTGTTCAATCAAAGAGAAAGGTGACACAGTATTTATAATGAGTTTTAGGTTAGACTTATCAAATTCTGTTTGACTAAGATTTTTCACAGTTTTTCCTATTTCCGAGAATTTCAACTGTTTTTTCGGTTGAGTAAAATTATTATTATTGTCTGGCTTATAAAGTAAAATGCATAAAAATGTATTGACTTATTTTTCAATACTTGATGCGAAATAACGTAATTTTTATCTATAAGTTTTATGTTTACTTTAAATAATATTGAAAAATTACAAAAATGCAATTTTTTTTTAAAACAGTTAATTAACTGGATTTAATTAAGAGGACGTCAACGTTTTTTTAACACGATTGATCAAAAAATAATTTTAATCATTAATTTTCAAGTTGTTTACAAAAGCTGTAAAATTGGCACTTTTACTATAATATAGTGATTTATTTTGATATTATTGAAAAAAATTAAATAATAACAGGCAACTGCACCTTAACATTAACCAAATATTTTTTCCTAAATTCACGAATAATTACAATTATAATTTTCCGATATGCATGTGGAACGATATATATATTATTATAAAGAAACTTACCTTGATGTGAGTTTTTAAATTTGAATTTGAACTTATAGAAGTTGATATAAATTTTATTTTTGGCATGCATAACATGCATTTGAATGTAAAATTAAATTTTTTTTCAGTTATATCTGATTCTGATAGTTGTTCGAAATAAGTTTTTAAATACACTTCAAATGGTCTTCAGACATTTTAGTTTTAAATAAATAAAATAGGTAATAAAGAAATAATAAACTTTCACGGAAATATAATAAGCTAACAACAATATATTATAAATTCTAACGAGTTGTGAACAGAACACATGCTAGTTGGATCTTGGATAATGAAACTAAATTGGAAATTATGCCATAGTTGTTTTGTGATTAGTCCCCCACCGACACTCGCTCTCATGGTATTCACTATTTTTACAGAATATTCTGTGGATTTCCATGGGCTTATACAATAACAATGTTATAAAAATAAAACGAACAGAGCCATGAATCACAATAATATAAAATTCTTGTAATCTTATTTACGTTAAGTACATACAAATAACAATAATATAAAATTATCTTCACTCTTTATTTTAATTGTATATAGTTTATCTGTATATACAAAGCTATTAACTCATATCTGTAGAAGTTTAAGAGAAATCTATATTATATATAAATTTAATTAAATGCCAAGCAAAAATATTGAATGGGTAACAAATTTATATTACGAAGGTTGACTTGACACATGATGGTATACTTATAATTATCATTTTATAACTTATTAGTTGTCTATATTATAGGCTTCACCAATAACATGTCAAAATAATTATTTATTAAATTCGGCATTTTAACTGTATTGTGACTTGTTCCAAATTCGGACTTGCCGATTATTGCATTTATTTAATAATGGAAAAACGTTCACGACAACAATTGACATCCGTTTCAAGTAACCCATCAAAGCGATAATCTTTATTACCTTTGAAAATATTAGTAATACAATTGATAATGATAAACGTGTAAACAGATATTATGTAGCCCATATTATGACTGTTAAAGTTATTTTTCATATTATTTTCGTCTACAGGAAATTCATATTAAAATAGTAAATTATAAGTATATTAAAAACCTCATTCAATAATTTGCATTATTCTTTGGACGAAAATTAACTTAATTTAGATACTTTTGAATAAAATTAACTTAAAGTTAACACATTAATCTTAAAAAAGTAACTTATTAAAGTTAAAAGTTAATTTGTAGAAAAAGTAACGAGTTAATTAAATTAACGTTTTAACTTAATTTTAACTTTTAACTCATTAATGCCCAGCCTTGGTTATAGGCATCAAACTGGATTTAATAAAGATAATTTAATATAATGATTACCTACCTGTATATAATATATTAATATTATGGTATGGACATATGTATTATGGTATTGTAATTGATGGTTAAATTTAATTTAAATAAAAGTGAATTACAACTTTTAAATATTTTTAAACCATATAATAATTAGGATTGTTATTTCATAGTTTCATAGTACTAACATTATTGAATTATCGCAAGATATTTATCATAAGTAGCTAGGTTACCTTATCAGGGCCGACTTGAAGACAGTGTAAGCTGTGTACGCGTACAGAGCCCCGCGCTTTTAAAGGCTCTGAATCTAGTCGTTATCATAGCTAGTTAGTAATTTCACATGATTACTTAGGATAATACAAATTAAAATGAATGAACTTAAAATAACTGTATTGTAAAAATGTATCTAAATTTGGTATAAGAAGATGAAAAAAGAAATAAAAAAATGTATAAAGGCCCCTAAATAATGACTGCATAGAGCCTCGACTTTTTCCAAGCCGGCTCTATTACCTCTATGATGGAATATGGCTATGAGAACGTGCTGTGGAAATTTTAATTTCCTTTTGTGCGTGTGAAAGTAACGAAAGCATTAAATATTATTATGTTTTCTATGTAAAATGATTAGTCTCAATAATCTGAAATCTGTAGAAATATATCTATATCATTATACATAATTAATTCTAGTAGTTTTAAACTTTAAGCGATAGTTTCATTTGGAAGTGGATAGCTTTTAAATACCTATCTAATGTTTTTAAAATTATTATAGGGAAATAAATATCTTTGTGCGTCTAATCTAAGTACTCGGAGTTTTTCATAAAAAAAGAAAAATAGGTTATAATAATAATAGGTACCGTCTATTATACCTGTAATTTATTTAAAATTATGAAAGCTTATAGTTTACGAGTATTTCATACAAAAATAAGTAAGTATGTATAACACAATAATAATGTATAGGTAGGTACTCAACAATCGTTTGTTGTCGATTTACTTTTATTAATTTTGATTTACTTACAGGGTTTTTTTTTCTTTTTTTGCTTAGTTTAGGCTATTTACGTAATTTTCTGCAATCATCGCTTTTCTCCGTCCTTTTCAATTAGCAGCTATACCTTCCCCATTGTTCACTCTTGGCATATTTGCAGTTTTCTGAGTTCCATTCGCCCATATCTGTATATAAATCGTGTTTATGACGCTTATTCAAACATCACTTACAAAAAGTTACGCATTTTAAAGGGAAGCCTCGATTTCTAATTGCGTATTAATTTTACTAGTTTAATTTCAACTTGAGGACATTTTTAATAAGCCAGTGTATTGACGTCTCTTTTTTTTAATTTCAAATAAACGTAGAAATATTCATATACCTAATCAATAATAACTATGCAATAAACTCACATAGAGAACAAAATTGGTTTAATTTGAATCATTTTATATTGTATCATAAAATGTATCTATAACAACTACGTATTATGACGTGTATGTATGTTCTATACATATTGTAAATATTTATGTGACTTTTATCCACGGTCGTTGCATAATATATGAACTTAATAAATAATTGTAGTACGATCAGTGTAATAATGTAATCGATAGTAAATTTTTAATGCATCCCCCTTCTCCTTAATGCCAGTCTACTTTATATAAATATTCTAATAAGGTATGTATTCAGGTAGGAATTATGTATGTACCGTGAGTCTAATCTATACACAGATAATTGTTGTCAGTCGCTTGGTGAAATGTTGGGACGACTTTCTTGGAGTTTTATTATTTTCATAGTATCCGCTAGTAGAAGGAAAATAAATATTGTTCGAAGAAAACTCATTGAAGATTACAATTATTATTTTTTAAATACGTTCATATTTTATTCCATCATTAAAAAAAGTCAAGTTAATAAAAATGTATAGTCGATGGCTATGGAATATAATGGTTTTTTATTTTTTTATTTTTATATTAAACCTCGGCGACTATGGCCATTGGCATAAAATATAATGGTTTATAATAACATAATATAGTAATTGTATCAATTTTCAGTTAAGAGAATTTATGCTCCAGTTGATGTTAATTTCCAGTTAAACTAGAAAAGTGATTTTATCATTACGCGGTTAACGTTTTGACTGACTTGACTTTAACCACAGAATGATTTATCCAAAATAGTTGATCAGTTAAAGAGTTTAACGAAAGATTCGGTTCAATATTATCACATTATATTGTCATGTGATTACATTAAGTTTGATTTTACATGATTGCGAATATTTCTTGTTTCGTCGTAGATAAATAAGTAATTATTTCAAAGTAAATATCTATCTATGTATTCAATTTTTAAAGTATCTATTTATTACCTAATTTATTATTATTGATTAAGCATTTAAATATACACAAAACTATTAAAATTATAAAATTTACAATCGATTTTCACTAGAGATATAATAACGGCTTGTATTTTATTATTATATTTTATTGCGTAATACATATTCATGTAAATAATAATAATTGTTAAAGAACGTTCTTCGAAATCAGCCTCATCCCCTCCATGACAAAATTGTTTGACCGCCAATATGCTGCTCAATATATTAAAATAGTTAATAATATTATGTATTATTTAATTTGGAAATATTATGGATATTATAATATTGTGAACTGAAAATCGTTTAATAAACCGTTTGAAAAAAATACCTACACTCAATTATTGTTATAGATATTTTTAATTGCGAGATTAATATATTTCATGTATAATTTTCAAACAATATAATATATTTTTAGAGTAATCGATACATAACTTTTTAAAATTTCGTGATAAAATTATCGCATTGCATAAACACAAACATAACAAAATAAAATCAATATCGAGATAATAAAAAAATAATTTGATATAAGTAGTGATAATGAATTATATTTGAAAAAGTCAAATATTTCAAACATTATCAATACCTATTCAAAGGATTTTTCTTTAACTATATGATATTGTTGTAATAGTATAAGGTCGAATAAAAAGAATTTCTATATTCACGCGAAATTTGCATCGTAGTTAATAAGTAGGTATTTTAACACGGTAAAAGCGGTAACGGTTTTTATAATACTTAAATCGTTGAACTAACAACCGTTATAAACGAATAGCTGTGTTTTAATTTTCAAACATTTGGTACTTATATATTGGTATTTTACAAATATTTACAAGTATATAGTGTGTCGGGATTTACTAAAAAAAATTAATTAATAAATAAAAAATAGGGGTTGACGAACACGATACACGTGTATTCCTGGAACTCTGTTTTGAACTCGCGATCCCTAGGATGTCAACAGGGATGTATTACCATTAGACTTAGATAAACATATTTATGTTTGGCAATATATAGTTATTTAACATAACATAACATATAATATCAGAACTTCAAAAAGCTATAATTTTGAAACTGTCAGTTCGCTCAATTCACTTTTCAGATTTTCAAATTTCAAAAAGACTTTTCAAATTTCACAATTCACAATTCTTAAATTAGCAATATGCATATGTTCAAAACAAAAAAATTGAAACGTTAGATTTGTTCCAAATAATTTTTTACTCGGAACGATTTTCGTTAAAATTTGATATAAAAATTCTTTTATAAAAAAAAAAATACCATATTAAATTCAAATATTTTTTTAACCACAAAGTAAGACTCTTAATAAACTTCCTGTTCAATTTTCAACGCCCATGTAGGTATTACGGTAGTAGTGGACGGTTTTAGTATATGGCAAGAAAATGTCAGCAGAGAACCATGGTACGTACTTATATCAGTGACGATGATGTGCATGTGTGTAGGTAGTGTAATGTTATGTATATGCGATAGTATATGCGTAAGTATAGTCTTGGAATATTATAACATCGTAGTGGTGGGGGTGTTCGATATCTTCCGAGTTGCAAGGAGCAATATAGTTCGGATCACGGAACAATTGTATACCAGGTTCGATTCTTGCCCAGAGTATTATTTTTTTTCACAGAGAAATAAAAAAGAGAGATGCGGGGAAAAATAGCTCGTGTAAATAGTCGATATTAATAATGTGGAAAAAAATATTGAGAAAGTGGGCGTGGTCGAAACAGCTCGATGAAGTGGTGGACAATTCGGACGGCCGTGTTATAGGTGTAGCTCATGGTTCCGGCACTCGCGCTCGGATCAAGATCAGGATCAGCAATGGATTAGAACCGGCTTTTTTATACTACCACCACACGTGTGACGTTGCAGTTCTATATAAATGTTTCAACTGCCCACCCTTTTTATGCGTACGTATGTGTGTGCTTGTGAGTGTGTGTGTGTGTCGAATCGCGAATTCCGTTTCGAGGGAAAAAAAAATGGGGGCGTTCAATTATAGGGTTGGACTGTTTAGAGTATACCGGGCGCGAGCGTGTGGATCTAATTAATAGCGCGGTAACCGACGGCGGGTGTTCGGCAAAATTATCGTCGGTCCATGTTCGGAATTTTCGACGTCTATTCGCCTCCGCCCTCGTCTTAATTGGTATTTTCTTCCTTTTTTTTTTTCCCCAAACGACCCACCGATGGCTGCACATACACGCTCTGCTCATATTATAAAGACAATATTAATAGTTCGTTTTTCGTAAACCGTATTACTACGAACGCGCTTAACACAATAATAACGTAGCGCCGCGCGCCCTCGCCATCTGCACGTACCCGTATTATAATAGCCGTCAGGGTATATTTTTATACCCGTACGGACTCGTATTTATACGTTGGTCGAGGTTGAAATCGTCCGAGCACGGGTTTTTATTTTATTTTTTTTTGTTTGTTGCAATTATTATCTTAAATTTTAATCTAAAAATAAATTATATAGCCCCGTACGCGGGCAACAAGTAGGCGGCCCGGCCGACGGTTCCGATAGGTATGGGTACCTGGGTATAGATAATAACATTATGTAGCTGGTGTAGTGGAGACCGGAGAAAAATATAATATACCGCCGCGGGTCACAAAAGATTCGGTCGCATGCCTACGCACGGTGGAAAGAATGGGAGAAAAAAAAAAAAGGGAAAAAATAACTGAAACTATAATACTGGTACGCGCATTATACGCCGGCATACGGGCCAAATAAAAGAAACGCACAGATGATATTTTGTTTTTATGTACCAATTTTTATTATTTATTACTGGATTTTAGATGTTTTATTGTATAGGATACATACGGTGATATTTCACGTGTAGACCAGAATTTTGATTTGATAAATCGGCCGATAAAATATTATTACGACGGCCGAACTATCATATCGTATAAATAATGACAAAAGTAAAACGATATAGCTGGTAGGTATAGGTACGTAGGTAATAATATAATACAAACCATTTTGAAACAGGCAGAAATATTGCACTATAATCAGTAATGAATTATGTATTTTATATCCACGTTAATAAAAACCACAGGTTAATAATATAATAACGTTATTATGTATAATTTGTTTGAATTATATATGATTTTCATCAATTTTATTATTTGCTTGGAAAAATATCCGTAAAAAATATTTTGTTCACTTAACTTCGCACTATATAGGGAGGTATGCAGTAGATAAAGTGAGGGTACGGAGTCCTTATTTAAGGTAAAATTATCAGTCTCCTATTATTAGTTCAAGTCATCAAAGTCCTGGGGGACGTTTTAGTTGATGTATAAGTTATTCCCACTAAGACATGTTTAATGAAATTTTAAAAACGCGAATTGGTTTTGATTAAAAATAATATTCAATAAATTATACGTATAATCAGACTATGATTTATTTTACTTTTACTAAATAGGCATCTGCGTAGGATAATATTTTAGAGGGGGGAGGTTGGAGTTTATTTTAAAACCATATAAGTATAACATTTTTATGAACAAGTATATGTGAGAAAAAAATATTTTGGAAGTCTTGTTTCCACGATGAGTTTCCTGAAAGTTTGGTCAGGTTTAGTTATTTCTAGGAACACCTCTCAATTTTCGGTTAGTCCCAGTTCAAAGTTTTTACTCATTAACAATTGCAGTCTACAGGTTTGTAGGATCCAGCAGTGGGTTTATTATTATAAATTTACCATAAAACGTGAATAATTTTAAAACCGATTTACTAAAAATATATGTATACAATGAAATATTTTAAAGTAATAATTTTGTTAAAAACTCTGATATTGTAAATTTTGTTATTTTTTTAAATTGTTTGTCTCAATGTCGCAATAATTCAAAAACTGTAATATATAATTTATAAATATTTTGGTAGATTTCCATAAAACCAGTATTATTAAATAGGTTTTTTATTTTTAGCTGTTAAATAACGAAATCATTAACAATAATGTTGCTTGTCATCCCATTAACGAATTCTTTAACTATTTTATAAATAGGCATAACATATTATATTATATATACCTATTATACCTACCTCTTTTAGTTTAAGGATTTGTTTTATTTGATTCATACAATAATTTATTATCATGTACCTATGTACCATTGTATACCATTGAATTCTCGACTGGTATACTCATAAAATATATATTTTTTTTAAAATAGGAACCTATTATATACCTACCTAATGTAAAAAAGCAAACAAAATCATGATCATAGGGCTGCCGAGTATGCTATGGTATTTTCTGAGGAACTGGCTTAATTCATAGCTTTTAGTTGTTACTTGTTTACATTAAAAACTAATTTCAGTCATTTTGACAAATAGGGTTTTTATTTCTAGATTTTGAGCAGACCGATTTATCTTGCTCCAATGAAAAACCAACAAGATAGTTTTTTTTTTTATTATTTTGAGTCTATTTGGTGTATCAAGAAAGTCAGTTTTCAATTTTCTAAGTAGTTTTCATAATAATTGAGGAAAACCAGGAAAAACTGTGTAGGAAAAACGGAATAATTTATGGTAATACTATTATCTCATTACTTTCGATTTTTTTTAGTTTCATTTTTTACAAGAAATTTTATTCGGTATTTTAAGAGTAGCATTTATTCTTAAAGACAATTTTATTTTGTTGATAGAGGAGAAGGGTAAAGAAGAAAGTCTTTTTTTGATTTTTCGTGTAGGTTTTTGAATAATAATTGGAAAAACCCGAGAAAAAACAGGAAAAATAGGAAAGTTTATTGCAATAATGGCTTCTTTAATTTCGTTCTTATATTTTTATTGTAACTCGCTTAACAATTATCGTATAAACCTTAATTCTTATTGAATATTTATATTAGTTCTTTCCAGATGTGGTCAAATTTTCAAAACATCTGTTGATTTTTTAGTAATTTATAGGTATTTGACATTTTCTAGATTTTATTTTTATTTTTTCATGATGTGGATAAAATTGTTTGGTCAAACAAAAATTCTTGAAAATTGAACACGAGGTTCGTTATACATTGCACTTTGGTAAAAAAGTCGAGCTTTATAGCTTTTAAGTTAATCATGGTTGGGTATCTTATACCTAATTAACATTTATTTACACCGGGATTACATTTTGAGTTACCTATTCTCTAAGTTGCCGACCCCTGATCTAGAGGAAGGCTTTTAATGTATAAAGTATATACTTATTGTCGGTCGTGCCTCTTACTGTAGTTATACGGCAGACGCACATCGCTTGGGTGTGTTATAGTTTTATAAACTTTCAACTCCCAAAACATAGTTTCGAAATATGTCTTGCAAAAGTCCGAAATCCCGTGACTGTGCTCGTTAATGCACATGGTGTACTGTTTGGTCGGTGTTAGTGAGAAACATGATAGGTCGGATTTTAACATTTTTCTGTTTTTATTATCGTTTCTCTAACGATTATTTTGCGCGTGCGTTTGATGGTAGCACTCATTTGCCGTAAGAAATGTGACAGATCATAAATATATAATTGTGACAAACGTGAAAAGTCATATCGGCATATGTGTACATGGTTATAAGTCATGTAAGTTAAAGGTATACCGTTAGATCTAAATCATTTTCTTCAGAATATTTTGAGGATACGCTCTCCGTAACATCTACGGATATTTGTATAATATGTTGCTATAGTTCATTTTTAAACCAGTGAAGCAAATTAAAAATACGCGGAAAATCAAAAAAAAAAAAACAGCTACTTTCTTACTACTACTCGTAGATCCAAAATGCAACAAAAAAGTTCTCGTGTAATTTTTCGACAAGACTAATTAGACTATTAGAGCAATGGTATTTCGGGAAGGAAAGTTGTTTTAAAAAAAAAACCATACACATAGTAAAACCAATAGATCTTTCGCTATGCACAAAATCTGAAAATTTTATTTTGAACCGTAGTGAAAAAAGTTCGCTTTTATTGCTTTTATGCATTTTCAAACTGGTTTTTAAATAAATATTTGAGTAAACATTAAATTTAATAATAATACGAGACAAAATACCTATTATAATTTATCTATTCAACGGTAATGAACGAACGTTTGATGTAGATGTACTGAATCTAATAATAGTTAATGACAAAATTGTACAATACCTCTATCAAAAGGGCCAATTACCAGAGGGAGACGTACCTAGTTTGAAATATTTAATTGGGTCGGAGGGGGGGGGGTTCGATAGCAGAACTGTGGTGTCATTTTCTTCCCATTCCACATCCTCTAGTCACTATCGTTTGATATTTTAGAGAATCATAAATATATTCTAATATTCTAATTTTATTGGATTTGATTATATTAATATATTGATTAGCTCATTTATATGGTCTATAATGTATAAATATCGACCGGAACAAAATTATTTTCAGTAAAATATAATTTGAATAAATCTTTACAAAATGGTTTGCTTTATTCGAGCAAACTGTGTGCATTTCCAGGACGTGGAATTCCTCAGATCACACGGGCGAATACCTTCTGGCAAGGTTATACGGATGTATTTTAGGACTCACCAACCATCAACGTCTAGGTAAACCAGAAAACAAAAATACGATTTTCGTACTTTGAGGACAAATCATTTAACATTTAGAAATTAAATTGCGAAATGAAAATTTGACAGTGACCTTTCTTTTGTTTCGAAACGTAGATGTACTAAACTTCACGAAGATCGGAATAAAATATTGTAGATTTATATAAAATATAAAAATACAATTTGTACTTAAAATTGTATTAACAATTATTATTATTCCGCGTATTATTTTAACGAGGAGTACAGAATTAAATAAATGTGTAATGTATTTTTCGTTTTATTCTATAGACCAGTGGTTCTTGATGTTTTTACAATATGACTTTACTAGACTAGTATACTACACATGCATAGAGTATGTGGATTTGTTGCCCGCACACAAGCGCCCAGTTACTGTTTGAAAAGGGTATAATATTTTATTTCTAATAATTATTTTATTATTTTTTTTTTAAAATCAAAACACTTTTCAAATAAACTATAAAATCGAATAAAAAAAATCTGCCGGGTCATTTGTAAAAGTTAAAACGACATTCGCTAGGTTTAATATACTTTAAATCATGTTTAAAAATAAACAAAAAATGCCTATATAAAACAAAACAAAAAAAAAAAAAATATATTATATTCTTATTGTCGGTAGAAAAATTGCATAAATATAGTATTCTTAGTAGCTTGATTGTTATTATTATTACTATTATTTATTGATATGCATCCTATTATTATCGATAGATACATTAAAAAGAAACAGTTTTCATTTAAACAGAATAATTAACATTGATAAAATTTTGCTGTCAATAATTTCGATACAGCTGTTAGGTACTAAAAATTTACAATTTATACCTAATAAATGAGAAATGGCTATTTTTTGTTGATATACTTATCTAGACGTGAGTTAGGTATTAATTTCGACGCATAACATTTTTTACATTAGGTTTTACTATTTTTTTTTTTTACTGTGTTCTAACTAATAATATTTATATTGAAATATTATAAAATATTTCTTTGAGTGTTAATTTTCACAATAATTATGAATAGCGGCGTATCTGTGAGACGAGGGGTTCAATGGACACAATTATTAATTAAAAAAAAAAAAAAAAAAAAAAAAAAAATGTAACAATACTTACTTTAGTAAATAGGCTTAAAGTGAGTTTTTAAAATTAAAAAAATTTAAGTGTAAATTTCTTTCGTTTATTGTTCATAATAATATTATAATCTAATTGTATATGATAAAACAATTATTATTTCTTATACTATCGAATGGGTATTTAACAAAAAAAAAAATACAAATAGTGAAATTTAATTTACTAAGTACACGCCTAGTGTTCTTGTGTTTAATAAGTCCGTTATACATACTATAGTACTTCAACAAACTTTATAAAATCATATTGTTACGCGAGAACAATGTATTTTCGTTTCAATAACAACGCGCGGGGGAATAAAACAGCGTCGTCGTATACGCAATACAATACGTATTACACTTTTAATGCAATACCTTTAGAAAAGTTCTACTTACGATAAATAAATAATAACATAATATGTGGTATAAAATCGGGCGGTGCGATGAAATCAGGTTAGTTTAATATTATATTATAGCGACAAGATTAATTTTTTTTCTTTCTTTTGAATTAGTTGACCTATATTTTCATAATTTCAATCTTTCCTTTGATCATAATGTATCATATTATTATAATACGACTCGGTACGTTTACTGCTGGCTGATATTAAATTTTGAATGTGGCGAAATAGAAGCTATTATTATAGTGTATAGTTTCACTAAAATGTGGTTTTTTTTTCTCCGCACAAAATACTTTTTCGGCTATTAAAAATAGTCTCGTATTTTCACGCAGTATCTAATATTTTAAAGGATACTGAATCCGAAGGCCGGCAGCGATGCTTTATTGCAACAATATCGCTATAGATTCTCGAATTTTTTTTAGAAGTTTTAAATAAAAACTGACTACAAATGACGACACGTCGATTTTGTTTTTGTTGATTCCTTCTGGATTTACTTGGCTACGAGGAGAAACAAAACACAACCAATATTACCAATAGTATAGTTATACTTATTATGCGGTATAATATGCCGAAATACTATTATTATAAGTGCTGTTGTAAAATATTGGTATTTTATGTGCATATCGGTAAAACATTTTACATAGGTAAATTATTGAATTACGAAAATTGAATATTTTATTAAATAATGTATTATTAAAGTTTATTTAAATATAATGAGTATCTTAAAAACTATTATAATAATATCAATATAATAATAAATTCATGAGTTATACCTCGTTAAACTTTATACTATACCTGCAGAATTTTGAAATAATGTAAATATTTTTAATAGTATAAAATATAACACTAATAAAAAATTCACATGTTAAAATGTCTTTTAGCACGCGGTATCAACGAATCAAGTTTTTCGGATTCAGTTCGATAGACATGGGCATTTTTATCATAGTCTAAAGGCTAACTATATTATTATTATACCTGAAATCGTGTTTACACGAAGCGACGTATTCTGCTTTATATTTTTTATATATTTAGTTAATCAAATATAGATCATTAATTAAAATAAATTCATTATTGTATTATTTTGAAGAACATATGAGTGAAATCACTCGAAATCTTCGTAGATCGAATCGTTGATTCTTGATTGATAAAAAAATCACTCTGCTGCAGTATACTCGTATAACATCGTGATATTATTTCTATTTTTATTACAAGAATCTAAAGGGAACCAAACATCGTCTTACAGCCGCAGTAATCAGCAGTATGCCTGCAATATATTTCGACTTGTTTGCATTTTCGGGACGCCCACGGGAAAAAGCATCTTATGGAGGTGATCTTTTATAGTATGGAAAGGGGGATTGGAAGATTAAATACACACGGCAAACGGGTGGGTAACTCTTGGATTTTTTAGTTCTTCGGGCCATTATCGTAATTGCCACTATCACGGACGCACAAAGGCTGTACGGGCAAATTATTTAAATAACCGGTCGCTATATATGTTTCCGCAAGTAATTGTTTATTTATGGTAACGTTGCAACAGTGCAAAAACGCGCTGAAATAAAATATTCAATCGGATCGAATTGGCCGACAACAACAACAGTAATATTATGTAACTGAATAAACTCTTCAGCAGTAGTATAGCAGTGGTGGAAATGGGGTATTGTATAAATAGTTGGCATGAAACCGAAATTTAAATTACTGAGAATTTAAAAATATTAGTTCTCACATGTAGTACCCATATAGAAGTGCAAAAATATACCATTTTTGGCAACATGTTTTGGTTTTTCGACGTTGTGTCCACAATATTTTTACCAGTGTCAAATATATCCACAAAATATTACAATTTTGTGAATATAAGTCTACGCAGCTAAATGTTATTTTTATTTTAATGTCCACGTCCATACGACAAAATTATTCAAATGTCAACAACCACTGTTTTGTCCACATCATTTTATCCGCAAAATATTATGTCACCACAATAACGTTTACTTTATTTTTCCATGATATTTATGATGTCAAAGGAAATATTGAGACTTAATATATTCATAGTCGCTATTATTTTATATGTTTAACTGTTATCAACTGTAAACGTATCATTTCGAAATGCCTGAAACGTTACTTAACAATCTCGCAATAGAAAAGGAAAACTATAATAATTGATCCGTATGAATTTCTGTTACCCTCATCATATACACACTACGCTTCTGTGTACGTTACTCGGCAGTAAACACAAAAAGACTTACAATATGAAAGTACTCTAGATAACCTAGCATAAAATGAGTAAAACAAAAATGCGCAAAAATTAATAAAAAAAAAAAAAACAAAAAAAAACGAGTCTTTTAAAATATAACATTATCTATTTGTTTATTATGTTCAATTCATTCTCCGGGTCTTCCAAACACAAAGTCCCAGATCAGAATATTTTTACCAATAAAATTTGTATGAGTATATTATATCATTAATTAATAAATTAATTAAAGCGTTGGCTTTCATCGGTGGTGGCGCGATCGTGTTCGATGGTCGCGTTTCATAATTTGTTGAATTAACTGTGTAATCAGTTTCGGATTTTTCTTAGGTGTTCATTAAATATGGATTTAAAATGTATTTATTTGAAGACTACGATGACTACGAAATAATTAATAAGTCATGTGTTTGTACTTTATTTATACTAATAGGATAAATTATAAAGTATAATAGGATCCTAGTAGGATTCTTCAATTGATATTTACAAAGTTTGCTATAAAGTTTTTTCTTAATCACTTGAAACCAGAAATTATATATGGATAGGGACCACGTTCTGTTTTAATATAATAATAGGTTTTTTTTAACGTAATATATAAATTAGATTAGATTAATTAAATTAGATAATTAAATCATTTAAAAATAAATACTATGGAAATTAAAACATGGCCATATAAAATTGTTATTTAGTTGCATGATGAATAACGTTTAAAAATATCAGAGAAAAACAGATCCATATCGAATTTCCATGTTTTTTAAAAGTTTTTTCTCTTGCTTTAAGAATCACTTAGCAATGGAGAAAACTGAAAAACTGCCTTGAATATATTTTATACCTATTTACAAACGTGATCGATCTTGATGTCGGGCAAACGGCTAAATCTGGGAAGGAGCATTCGTTTTTCAATCGGACAAATTTATCGAAAAAAAAAATACTAATACTAATAAACTCGCGTCATTTTAAAACCGACTTATTCTTCCTTCGTCAACGACCTGTTCATATAATATACATGCGCAACCTTCGTTAAATATTAGTTAGTAATTTCCTATACAAAATCGAATTTACGTATTCCACATCATCATTTTAAAACACATTGTAAAAATATATTTACATTATCGCATTTTCCCTGTAATATATAGGTACTAATCAATATGAAACATTCGATTTTTCGCCTTCTCGGTGTACCTTTAGAATTCAATCGATCCGTATACCCGTATATAAATGTTTAACTGAATGTACTCTGAACAAATTATGTACGCAAACAAATAACCCGGTACGGAACGAAACGATAATATATTGCTCTAAGGAGTGCGAAATAAATTTTAGGCGTAACGGGGTGCCGGAACTAATGGGACAAAGTATTCTAAATAACGCGGCTGGAGGGATGTACGGCGTTATAGTATACGATACTTAGTAGGGTTTCATTAATCGTCGCATCGTTACACCCACGAAACATATTCGCTTAATGAAAATTGTTATTAAGAGCAATAAAACCGCGTGCCGATTTGCAAATGAGATGGTTTTTTAAAACATTTTTTCCTAATTTGAATTTTTATAAAATGTATTCAAGCGCTCGTGGACAAAAAACGTGCGATATTGGTAATTCGTCATACTATTGTATTAGATGGAAAGTTAGGAATGTAGAATACTACATATATAGCATAATTCAATGTGCGCAGAATTTGATACAATAATATTGTATCTTATATTACGATACTGAAATCAATGTATATACCTATCGAATATTTAGATACTCATTTTAAAGTATCTTGCCCAAAGGAAGGGCAAACTTGATTATTACCCTCTCTGGCTTTTTAATAGATACATTTAAAATTGAATGTGATTGTACCAAAATTGTTGGGAATTTCAAAAAATGTTTTAAATAAATAACCAACGCATCTCTTAAGATGCTGAATACGTGAAAATTTAAATTAATATTTTGATATTAATGTATTGAAAATTAGTATTTATAAATACTACAATCTATAAAATGTAAGTGTCGAGTATTTTACCAACTGTAAAATATCTTACTTGTTCCTTCTTGTACGCAAAGATAAATCGTTGCAACTTTTAAGGTATGACATATGAACAAATTGAATCATTTTTATTTTCTACTGGGCGAATAAGAATTTTCTGAGAAAAACACATACACAACACACACACATCATAGTAAAACTGTAGCTTCTTTGCTACACTCATAATTTAAAAAAAGATTATTAATATAAAACTTTGTATGCATTTCATTATTGTATTCTATTTGTGCCAGTGATAGATCTGATGTTTATTTAAGGGGGTGGGTGAACTGATATCGTAGGTATTGATGATAAACACGTTTCGGGAGAAGGGAGGATCTAAAATTTGTTTAATGTATGCACCTATCGTTCATATTTTATTACGTTCAAATTTGAACGTATACGTTATACGGTAATGTATACTTCTGAATTCCTACCACTTCTACCAGTTACGACCTTATAGGTGTAACTAAATAACTCAAGTAAAAATTGTAAAATAAAAGTCTTGTAAGGGGGTAGGCCAACGCACTTCGTTCCATCTTAAATCCGGAACTGATCCATGTAGATAAATTGATTTAATGATTTCAAAATACAAATCATTGAATCTATAACACTGTACAATCTGCACACTGCTTTAACATTTTTACCAAAGCCGGCAAACAAAATAAAATTAGAATCTCATGCAATATCTCTATAGTAATAGGGATGCTATATAATATGTACGAGTATATGTTAGGTACCCGTGTTATAGGAAGTGTAACAAGTTCTGAAAGCATATTCTCGACCTCGGGCTTTTTTGAATTTGAATATCACTTTGCCTTTGGTAATAATAATAATAATAATAATAATAATAATAATAATAATAATAATAATAATAATGGTGTATACAAAGGCAAATTGCTTTCGGTGAAATAGTAAAATCCTAAATTGTATTGATTCGACCGTTTTAGAATCAAAAGGAAAACGAATTCATCCGTAAAGACTCATCTTCTCTCCAAACCGCAAAAAAAAAAAAAAGATTGCCGATTTTGTTTGTGTCCCCAAGCTACCTAAAGTCTCTACCGTGTGATTTGTTTTCTTTACTCGCAAACGAATAAAAATCAGGGTTACCTATTCGTGTTCTAAAAGGGGGAAACCATAATATTGAAATTCATGTTACTTTTGATATATACCTGTCTTAGTAGTTCGTCCAAAAATAAATAAATAATGAGGAATTCGTTGGACCGGAAAAAAAAGAGGGTGTTTTTTACCAATTTTCATTCGCCCCGAGCGAAAAAACATCGTTCTTTTCAAATTAAATATCCGACAAGATCGTTTCTTTTGCGGTTTACCCCTGTTGTTTGTGGAATTGAATCTGGTAGCTTAAACTCTTTATTTTTTGTTTTTTATATTTTAGCATTTTGATATTTCTGAAATGTGGTGGACCGTGAACAACAGCCGGTGCGATAATTTTTTCTTTTTATATAATTATATGCATAAGTAACAATAATGAAAAAAAAGGGGACGAAAATACCTCGCGTCCTGCCCAACAGTTATAATTTTAACATACATTTTAGTTTTTAGTTAAGTTTCTCATGATTGTCGTGAGCACATTTTGACAAAATGTCTTCACAGAGATGTTACGTTATATTATTTTCTATTGTAATCGCACAATAATAAGAAGACGGTTTCTTATATATAATTAACTTTTTGACAGTTTAATGAATAATTATGTCAACCCAAACTGCACGTTTGTGTGAATCTTACCTACACGTTTTTCCATTAAATACACAATTTATTTTACGACTTCATAAATTTATCTTCGTTATCACTAATAAACAATTATAATATAAACATTAATTTTCTCTTTATTCAATACGCATTCATGCATATTACGCAGCGATTTTGTTACGCAATTTTAATGTATTATGTAGTCGACTTTTATATAAACAATTTTACATCTGGTTTTCAACTGCATAAACAAAATGTACACTACAGTATAAATTATAGATCATGTCAATACATTGTCAATATTATTAACACTGTTTAAAGCGAGAAATAATCGAGTTTATATCATCAATTGATTGGCTTTTAACCTCATTGAAGTCATATAATAATTCCAATGAAGGGTACACTATAAAGCGAAGATTAAGGGGCTAGAGGGTTTAGCTCCTTTAAAATCATCCAAAGGGCCATTGAAAATGGCATTTTATACAATAAGCTAGCACCTATATATATTATTATATTAATGGGTGGGTATTATTCTGCTTCTCTCCCAAAAAGGTATCAAATATCCATATATCTATATAGTACTTACACGAATTCTACTATATTTTCTTATGCGTATAAATCGTATCATATCAAATGTTTATGCGATTTGTGTTTCCTGATTTCAATTTTTCTACTCGTTTGAATTTGAAATTCAATTAGGCATAATATTATTGACGATTATTTAAACAAAAAAATACATGTTTTCTCCAACGATAATGATTTAATCCAATATCGGTTATTCTGATAACATAACGTGCAAATAACATAATGGCCAGCGAGTCTGAACTAGTGACATATTTAAAGAGAGTGATACATTAATTTATTTATGGAGGTTTAGTTAATGGGAAAAAAGTAGTCTGCAAATGACTATTCTCAGAATTAATTATTCCTTAAATAAGAGTCCTGGTGATTTTATTTCTAATTTATTGTTATTTAATATTAATTACGAATAATGATAATTTGATTTTTTTGATATTTTCTCTTATACATATTTATATTATGTTGTATATTTCTCTTGTATATATTATATTGTGTTGTATGTTTAAGTTTATAACAAACTTATGTCACACAGTTCATTTATTCTGTAAAATTGTTTTTAACTAGTCGGTATCATATCTGATTTTTGTATTTTATTTTATTTTATCTATTTTATATTTTATATAGAGTTTTGTTTCTTTATATTTTGATGCAAAAGGATGTGTTCAAATTGTCTTTTTTTAAAATTTAAATTTTATGCAATTTATATTACTATTGTTACTCTCTACTCCATTACAAGCTTAAGCTTAAAGGAGTAGATTTATTTGTTTATTTATATTTTATATGATGTATTGTATAACTAAAGAATAAAATGTCTTATCTAAAAAAAAAAATAATTAAAAAAAAATGTTTTTCGAAATCAATGTAACAGCTGATAACACTAATAGGTAGCTAAAAGCTACTATAAAATAGGTTTTATTCATCGATGATTGATAATAAACAACTACCGGTTTAAAAACATGGAGAAATATATGCACATTATGTGATGTAGTAACTAATTTTGATTGGGTACGCATGGCTTAAGATAGAGACATTTATTAATCAAGAGGTATTTTACAGAGAAAGAGACTTTTGGGTGTCCGATATTGAAGTGGGAACATAAAATTCAAAAAGACTTTGGAAAACTAAGACCCGGAGAACGACTGCCATGGGTTATGGGTTTTATAAGATATAGTTTATGCTTGGGACGGTCTTAATAATTACGGTCCTATACCGCGAAAAAGAAGATAAGTACATATTTTATCTAATAGAATTGTTTAGGCATTTTTTTTGTCCCTTTAAAATTCAATTTTAGTGACAGGAATTTCGAAAAAAATAAAAAAATTAGGACTTGGTAAATATACAGAGGTAGGCGCGTTACTATGCTAAACGTTTTCATTTTATACATTTCGATTATTGTTCGACACAGCCTTCGGCGAGTATAGTTCGAAATCGAATTCCAGTCGTATATAGGTACCTATATCATAATACTATGTGTTATACTGTGTGGTATTTTTCGAAAACCGAGAGAAACGCGTTCGATCAAAATTTCAAAGTTATTATAGGTGGAAAATTGAAAAATTATTATTATACGTATGGGTCTATATAGACACGTGGAATATGTGGCGATAGTATGATATAATAATATTGTATAGTGACGCTGACGCATTCGGTCCCTCGGACGCCACGGAGAACGCCGAAACGGCGGTAGTCTCCGCACCTCGCACCTACACACGTCTGGCAATCACTGCAGCGTCGGATTCGGTTACCTACCATTTTAAATTCCTGAAGTCTATATATGCCCGGCACACGGTATACATCTTCACGCATGTTTTATCATTATTATACACACTATACCTGGCAGCCCTGCACCGTATAATTATGCCGACGAACGGTATATTATTATTATTACTTTTTTATTTCTACGATTTTTTTTTTCTTCTTTTTTTAAATGAGTTTTGAAGGACGCAGTAACGCCCAGATCGGACGGTAGCATCGTCGGACAACAGCAGTATAATAACGAACCGCGTCGAATAACATTATAACTTTTAACGATGTTCCGTGTTCATCCGTAGAAAATATCCGAGATACGTATATGATGTATAGGTATAAATTTAGAAAATCGAGAACGTATTATACAAAAAAAAAACCTTTGCTGCCCCTTCGACGATAATAAAATAAAAATAAATAGGTAGTCGGTCACAAATTAAAAATCTATTTAAAAAAACGAATGCCTATACGGATAGGTAGGTATACCTCAAACGTGACAAATCCGTCATCGCTATACGAGTACGTATATGATATAAAAAGTATTATGTGTGAAGACATTTCCTCCGTTTACGATTTGAAGCATTTTTATAGGGAATCTGGAAAACATAGTATCCGATTTAGTTTGCGGGGAAGGTTTATCCCCCATAAGATCATCTGAAACCCCTTCCACGCAAGGGTAGGATCCCGTCAATAACATTAATTTAATATTATAATGAGGCTTAAACCCCCTACCCCTCCCTAATGAACTAAATTACCCTATATATCCTATATAGCCCGTGTTTTTTTTTTTTGACAAACAATATTTTGAAATTAGTACATCACTATTAGTACTATAATATTATAATTTTATTATTGTATCTTTACCACTTGCGGGTGTTAAATTATTAAATAATAAAAAAAATAAATATAAACTCAAATAACCACGGTTATTTTTTTTATTTTGAAACATTGCGTAAATGAATAAAACTTGAAAAAAAAAATAAAGAACGAATAATACCCGAGTTTTGACATTATTATTTTTAAACCGCCCTTTTTTTGATGTTTGATATGATCGAAAATGTCACGAATATTTCAATTGCCGTTTGAAATGAACTAATTTTTTTTTTTTAGTTCTTTAAAACGGGTTTTTTTTATATGTATTGTCATAACAACGGCTCAGAAAAAAACGATTCTTGTCTGTGTGTACTACCACGATAAGAACGCATTGTGTTTACGCAGTCGTCTATGTTTACTTTTTTACGTCGCATGTTATTGTATGTGTATGTGTGTGTGTGTTTGTGTTCCCTCCAGTAATAATATACGATCTTTTTAAAAGTGCGACGAGACTGATTTAAAACGAACCGATGGATCAAAATAATGAGTCATATCTCATATATATCTACGTGTATTATTACACCAGTATTTTACGGAACGCCCCAATTTTATTGTTGGAGTCTACTCAACAGGCGTGGATATCCTATTTATTATTATGCGTATGGCGTAAATAGAATTTTTATCATCAACAATCGTATTCAATGTGTTGAATGTTGATGTAAGAGATTGACGGTGATAAGAAACTCGCGGTATTGTGTTTTCTAATTATTTATAAAATAGGTATCTACCTACCTTGTTCCTATACATTTTATTTGAATATATATTCCATCGTATTAAGATTTCTGCGCTTGTTTTCTGAATAATTATTCGAAAATCCATTGTTAATAATGAATGCTGTATAATATAATTAACAAATTATGTGCATTTTCGTGTACCTACTATTTTTTATTTCTCGAATTAATGACTATCGAATAAAAAAACATTATATTATTATATTATAAGTTTGATCTATTATGAAAACATTACTTTAAATTATTTGTTGTCTCAATCTAACACACACATGATGTAGCAAATTTGCTTTGGCAGTACCAATTGTATACTGTTAATTTTTATTACATAAGAGTGCATTGAGTATTGACCAATCAACAAGCTAAAAAAGTAAGAACATAAACTGTACGTTGATTATTTTTGTTTCGATGTTTAAATTTTTAAGTGAGATATAGGTAAGTCTTTTTAAATTGTGATGTTTTTCATTATCATAATGTCTTTTTGTCATCAAAAAATCAAATTATCGAAAAAACCAACGTTAACTGCAGAACTAATGGTTTTAGTTTACTCTAAAACTAATAAAAATAGTTGTATTGATTGCAAATTTGTTATGTTGTAAGACGCATACAGTATATGTCGTTCTCTTAATATTTATCATTATCAACAGTTTAACGGTCCTTGCATTGCCACTAATAGGCTCTTCCACTTTTTTCTATCCATAGCCCAATTTATCATTACAACTATATCATCATTCTCACATCCCTTTCCACACTTTCCTTGTCTATTTTTGCTATCAGAACTTACTTTAATACACCCCAATTTACTCTCCATATATGTCCCAACTAGTCCAGTTTTTACATTTCGTAAATGTTAGTATATTGAGTTTCCTATATACAACTCATTGTTTTGTCATTTTCCATAAATTCCTGAGTCACTTATTATACACCGGTTCATAAATATTTCTTAGGATTTTTCTCTTCCATGTAATGAGTCTTCTATTATCCTCTTTTGTCCCACAAGCATAAAGTACTATGGATTTAAGGTAGCTTGTGTATTGAGTGAATTTTGATTTTAATAACTTATTTAATTAATAATGCTTATGCTGAAGTAACATTTATTTCCATTTGATTTCCTTTCATTTATTTATTTATGCATATTTTTATTGCTACCTATTTATATTAATATCCAAGTATTTAAAATTATCTACCTTTTCAAAAATCATATTTCTCACTTTTAAGTTGGTATTTTTTTAAATGGGGTCATAAATTTGGTGTTTTCTTCATTGGATATTAATCCCCATGTTTTTACTGGCTTACTATCTTCCTATGATATCTTTCACGTACCGTGTTATTCTTTTCAAAAGGAACATTGACAGTATCTTATAACAAGTATCCAATATTATGTAATGATACATTTAAGTGATATTGTAAAATGTTAACCATAATGCTAACCAAAAATATTTTCAAGTGTCTCAATTCCCAGATATCATCTCTACAGATAATTTACTAACATATTTGTTTGTTTCCATTTTCCCTGAAAAATTTGTTTTATCATATTTTGATGGGGTCAATGGAAACTGACATTTTTTTTGAAAAAATATTAAGTATATTGAAGTTTTAATTGCGAAATTGTCATTACTGAAAGTGTTCTAGTTAGATAATAATGCAGAAATTGTTAAAAATTTTTATAACAACTAATAATTATTGTATAAAATAAATGGAATTTGAAAATATTTTTCCAACTACCTAAATCGACCCTATTATAACGAAATATGAATAATTTTTATAAGCGAAGAGTGGATAATTCGGTATTGATATCGAATTCATTCGAATAAAAAAAAAAAATTACATTTGTATTCTCAATTATATTAACAGCCGCGTCGCGTCATTATTATTTTGTTTTGTACAGCTTTTTGTTGGTAATAATAATATAATATTATTAGTATTTGATTAAAACTCCATCAAAATGATCGTCGAATCCGTATTTTATAATTACCTACATGTACCTAATGTTTTATTCGAATGGCAGTTATAACATCATGGAGTTTGACAAAATGCTCTCGACAATGGTGACGGCGCATTTATTTCGAACACGTATAAGCGTGTATAAAGTGTTAATACTGCCGAGTAAAGTCCGCGTGTGCTGCTGCACACTGTATACGTAATATAGGTTCTCAATAATTCCGTGGATTGACAGAGAAAATCCTTCCATTACCATTTCCCAATGTTAAAATAAACATGAACCCACCCGGACGATATTATTGCAAAGTATACTGTATACACACACATACTGCTGTTGCAGTCTTGCAGAGAGGGTATTTCCGCGCGATACGCGGAGAGCTCGGCACTGCTGCAGCACGCGCAACGTCCCGGGGGCAATAAAAGGTCGACGATGTTTTTATTGCCATCGGAACTCAAAAGTCTACCCGCGGTTGCGTCTAGAAAGTACTTAAAAAAAGATGATATATAAAGTAGGAGGCGCTGTTGCCGCGAGATCTCTCGACACCGTTCAAATATACGGACTTTTTTTTTTTAACGTTTGGAAATGAAAAAAAAAACGCCATATTTCATTTCGCTTTGCGACAAGGGTGACTCAGCCACAATTAACTCGGGCTGCTGCTGCTACCACCGCCGCCACCGCCGCTGCTGCTGCTGTTGCCGCCTCACTCGGCTCCCTCTTGTGCCACGCCACAGGACAACCGGTCATAAATAAACAAAGGATTTATCCGAAGGGAAAACGTTGTAAAATCATATATAATCCCCGTATATTCGGCACGAAGATCCCTTTGAAAGTGTATACGTGTATGTTGTGGGCGGGTGACAGCGGCGGCGTGCCGACAGATATGGAAAAACACAGTTCACCGATTTGGGGTGTCGATTTTCCGAAAGGCTTAACCGATTGCATTTCCATTTTTCATTCCGTTTCGCGTGTGCAGGCTGCAGACCTCAGCAACAGCACTGCAACAGCATATTAGATACCATCCGAATTCATCTATCTGTGAACTATTATTATACCGTTCGATCGTACTTATATATATATATATATGTTATATTATTATACATTGGAATTTATCAGAAACGGAAATTACGCTAACAGTTCTTATGCCTACGTGTTCGCGTTCTGATGAGTGATGGAATACATTATTATTTTAGTTTGGCGATGATATGCTACAAATAGTGTTGATGTGCATTTCTAGTATGATGCACACAACATTTATGTGAGCTTTTTTTGTTCTATTTTATGTGGTTTTCTTTCCGTTATGGGGATAATTTTTTAAGTGCATCGTTATATGGTCAAAAGGCTTTGTTTGGTATAATATTTAACTTTTTTTTTGTGGGTAGGGGAGAGGAAATTTAATCCGGAACTATTGTGCACTATTGCAAAGATAACAGTTTTGAAAGTTATCTTAAAATGTGTACTTTGGCGTACCTAGGTATTCCTAAAAAAATAAAACCTAATTTCAATCCAAATCTGTCAGTTTGAAATACGAGTATTTCGTATATCATCGTTTGAGCGAAAAATACTGAATAATAAAGATGCTACGATCATTAAAAATATGGAAGAATTGAAGAAATATTATTAAATATTGTTCTAGCATAATTCGCGCCGTACGGTATTTAGTGAAACAAAATAATTGAACCTATTTCGCGAAATATAATGATGGGTATTATACGGCATCAGTCGAAGTAATTAATGATTATATTACGTTTATAATAACTCAATTGAAACAGAATTGTTTAAATCAAATAAATTGTATAATGTAAACAAATTTGTTCTGCAGGAACCCGTCGCCGTCGTCTAGGTACCTACTTGTACAATTTCAATTATAACTGATGTCTATTCTGTGGGATTTCTTGATTTTTTTTATACAATTATAAGAGTGCTAACTTTATATTATATTAATTTAACTATACAATACGCGAGCGCAAGCAAAATAGTTCGTAGCAGTTTTTTGTAATATGCTTTCCAATCGTTTTCCAGATTATACGCACGTAATACTTTTGTACACATAAATTGCTGATTTAACGAGCACCGCACGCAATATTGTTTCCTACTCTACCTGCGTGCACACACACACACATTCACATTAGACGTAAGTACGCAGATCAATAGCTACGGAAACAATATACGAGTACATTACCATATATATTTGTATACGTATATAATATATATATAATATATTATATGTATATTATTGTGTGTATGTAGAGAAGAGCAGTCGTGTTTTAATTTAGAAACGGGCGAAAGAGGGATTCGCAGATATAATATTAGACGTATATACTCGTCGAACGCGCGAGAGGCATACCTCTCTACCTATACTGAAATATTCATTATGTACATAAAATGTCGAACTGAAAACTATTTTCCAAAGTTTATATTCGTGCTCCTGAGTTTATAGAAATTTTATGCCGATGTGTCTCGCAGAAATCGTCAACAACGAGGTTGTCTTTGATCTGTTTTTTACCTATCAATAATGGTCTATTGCATAGATTCTTAACCTTTTCTGAGCCTTTTACGGACCCCTTTGAAGTATAAAATATAATCATGGACCCCTACCTAAAAAAAAAAAATATAAATAAATATAATTTTTATTTTAATTATTTTTTAATAATAAATCTAAGACGTAATACCACTAATACTATACTAAATTATTATGAATAATCACTTTTTCTTAAAGTCAAAAACAAGTTTTAATGTGATATTTGCTGTTGTTTTGAATGCAATATTAACTTGAAATCTGGGACCGTATTGGACAGAGCAACGCTCATATCGTGCTTAATGTCTAAACGATTTCTTTTACTAGTTTTAATTGTGACCATTGTAGAAAATCCAGACTCACAGAGATAGGTAGTAGCAAAAATGTCATTGCTCTGGATACAGCTCGCGGATAAGCCTTCGTCCAAAAACACAAAAATTCGATTAGATTTTTTATTTGAAAATCGTGTCGTGCCATTTTTTTTAATGTTAAATCAATTAATTCGTCTTTAACGAGGTCTTAATCGTTAATTTTATTTAAGTCCACGAGAAAAGAATTGCGTACCCATATTTTTGATTTCAATAATGTAGAATCGAAATAATTGGGAAAAATAATATTGAGAAAAAGAACTTTTGGGAAAAACATATTGGAAAAAGAATCCCCCTATAATTAACGGAAAAAATGAAATCGAAAAAAAAATAGCATTAAGAATTCTTTCATGAAATCGAATTACCAAAACAATTATGGAGTCATGGTCTCTGCCGAAGAAACCTATAAGAAATTATTAAATATCACGCTATAAGTCCTGTAAAAACATATGGGAATATGGTCATTAGAGAAAGAAGAAGAAAAACGAATTATTGTCCTACAAATAATATATGTATGTAGACCAGTAAAAGAGCAGGAGATTGGGGTGAATAGAGAATAAAGAAAAACAATGAGCTAGAGAAACTTGTCTAGAAATAGAAAATACAATCTTGATACAATTAAGAGTTGATGACTAAAATGGGCTGCACATGTATAATGAAATTAAAATCCACTTTTGTATATAGTTATGGAAGAGAATTCGGAAGGAAAGAACTTCTTGGAAGATCGATCTTATTTAAGATGAGAAGTGTGGTCAAGAGAGACACGGGATCTCTAAATAGAGAATTGGACTGGAGTAGCTGACAGGGAAGGTGGTTATGTGACAGGATTGTTCTAGTGGGAGATAATAATACGAAATGATTTCGTTTTTTGTTTAGATTCTCTGCAAAAATAGGTAAATGTATGGGTTTTAAAAACCTATAATCACTGAATAATATTCGGATATCGAATAAAAATACTCATAAAGTTTTATAGATCCAAAATTTCTATTTCGTGCTGGTACCTACTTTGTTAGAAATATTTTTCGAGTTACTCGACTGTTTTTAGAAAAAATCAAACTACATAATAGCATATTGACTAATACAATATATGACAAGCAGAAATCTGTAGAAAGTCCGAAGAATAAGATTAGAATTAGAATTTTATTTTTAAACTACCTATCGTATTTAATGTTTATACTAAATTATAATCATATAATTAAAATATAAAATAATATATCCAATATCTTTCCGACTTCTTACTTACAGTAATATTACACACCGTTCATATTTAAGTAATTTGTTATTAAGCATTATTGTGTTATAGTTCCCGTGAATTCAAGTATGATAAAAAAAGAGCAAATCTATTGGCCGCTTGCATTATTAAACGACATTGAAAAGGAATATAACATTATATAAATATCTTGATCACAGCGATTAATTCCATTTTCTTGGAAAACGTAATTTTCTGTTATTTAAATCGTCATCATTCAACTTTATGTATTCATAAATACTGGGAAACGCAATGTTAATAACGAACAGTATTAATATTAAAATTGGTTTTTTCTCGGTATCGTATCAAAAAGTTATACTTACATACTGATATGATTTATTGTGGGATATAAAAAAAGAACACCGTTGGACAAATAGTGAAAAAAAGGTTGATTTCGTGTATTTGAACAAAAAATAACGTATTCTTTGATAACGGTATGCGTGATTCTGAATCCTTCTCTTCAAAAATATTTAAAAATATTTATTTACGTTTTATTTTACAAAGCATCACTCGAAATTATTATAATTTTATTCAAATAATTAAACAAACTATGGAACACCCAACAAATAAAATGTATTAAAAAGTATTACTGTCTCTGTGAAACCCGCATATAGAAAATTAATTGAAAACGAAATATTATACCTTCTAGTTTTTTTAAATCTAACTATCTTCTCGTGCGTAGATTCTATGCACCGTAGAATTTCATAGTGCCTTTTCTATAGGAAGCATAAAAGGCGACATAGCCATTAGGTTACTGATATAGATTTTAGATAAAATACAAATATTCTCTCAACAATCAGAAATAGGAACAGATAATTTAAAATTCTTCCTTGTTAGCTAATATAAATACACGATATTATGATTTTCCCTGGAAAATATACTTTTTCGCTTCTTTATATAGTTTCGATTAATCATATAAAGAGAGTCCACACTAATTTTGACACACCTTTTCAATCCTTAATAAAGAGATGGAATTTCTAAAATTGACCAATAATTTATTTAACTATTCACCTACCTATTTGATACATTTCTAGTCAAAGTTGGGGGTTATTTAGTTATTTTTTTCATACTAATATTGTTACCCTTTTTCAACCACTTGGGGAATGAATTTTGAAAAATCGTTTGATTTATCGGGTGTTTGCGTTACAAGGGAAACTCTGTGCAAAATTTCAAGGTACCAAAGAGATTTGGGTTGTACATTGCTATATCAGCCAGTCAGTTTCTTATTTTATACAATTTGTAGATAAGATTAGAAAGAAAAATTTAATACAATTAAGATTTTTTTTACCGTGCAAATTAAAACTCGTATAATAAATTAAACTGAGTTGATACGTTTTTGTTTGCCATACTACCATTTAATACTTTGTATTTGTAATTGTAATCGCTAAACACAAAGCTAATACTAGTCTTAATCGTAAATAATAAGAGAGAGGCAAAGTAAGCTTTTATAATTCCAGTTTGTTAGCCTTTGTTTCAAAATCGAAACGACTTTTCAACCGGTGTGACGTCATTTTTGAGTTTTTTCCGAAAATAGAGACTATTGCATTGGATCATGTTTGAAAGAAAAGGTTATGAAACTTGAACAGATTGACACTATACCGGCTCTCTTTAGATTGATTAAGCTCAAACTCGGTAGTTCAAATTTTTTATTGGCGGATTAAAATGATAACATTTTGGATAAACTTCACCATGTTATTGCGGGAAGATGGTGTTTTCTTAGCTTTGTTCATTCTAACAAAATCTCAAATAATAGAGGGATGCAATTCTGTGGACGAATGAAATAAGCATCAATGGTGTCCTTTTTGGGGGTTTCAACTTTTAACTCCGTCCCAAACCAATTTAATATTAAAATGTCATGTTACACAGGAAATACCGGGTTTTAAATTTCCCTAAAAACTAAAATTTCATATAACTCTGACAATCATATGTATTTTAGATCAGTTATACAAACAAATGTTTTAGCGACGACAAGTCTGCTGGGAGAAAATTCTCTGGTCATGCTCGATTATTATTTTCGCTTGGAGAGCAGTTTTCGCATAATCGTATGTCGTGTCCGACATAATAACCGTTTCTACATATCGTATATTATACAGCAATACGATATACGACGACCGAATTAAAATGTCCCCGCAGACCGGCTATTATCACCGTCAGTCGTCGTCGACGTCGCGGTACAATGTGGTATTTTAGTACATGACTGAAAAAGGGGACGAAAGCGAGACAAAAAAAAAAGCGCAATAACAGAACTCGCGCGGTTTAATAATTTGCCCCTCCCCCCTCCCCCCATACAAACGGTCCGTATAATACTGCAGGAACAGCAGTTATATTACATCGAACGGTTCTCTATACCCCGCCCCAACTGTACATTCGACCATTATTATTATTATTATTATTATTATTATACTTTTATACCGGGTGATGCACGACAATGGCCATGCCGCGCACCCTAATTCTCTCGGAGACGGACGCGATTTTATGTATATATGTATTTTTATGACGGATCAATTTCGACGTGCACATAAAATGTATAGCGCACAGCGGGGGCGAGTATAATATATAACATAATATGTGCATGGGCAACGCGCCCTGATGGGGTTGTGTACGATACTGGGCAAAAGGGGAAAGTATATATTATATATATATTATTATTATATACTCGTTTCGGATGTATCTCCGAATTTAGCTGAAGTTCGTGCCCGATGTCATTTCGGCGTTTCTAAAAAAAAAAATATAAAAACATTTAACCGATGGCGATAAACCGTCTCTCGTTTTTATGGACGCGTCCGTCTCGTCGTCGTGTTTCGAATTCCAAGCGATCCCGAATGGGGTTTACTATATATTCCGAGTATACTCGGACTTTCAGTAAAAACGCACACGTACGATTATTGGAAATGAAAAAAAAAAACAATAATAGTTTTGTACGCGTGTAAGTAGGTATATGGGTTTTTTCGTTTATAAAGCAATTCGTCGGTTTAGTGACCCGAGGCAGTAAATCGACCGCACGTTTACAATGTCAATCAGCGAAAGCTTCTTACACACACAACAACAACAAAAAAAAAAAAACCAACAATTTAAGATTTCTTGTAAAATCGTTAAAATATCCGTACCTACGGATTACAATATTATATTCAACGACGTGTTTACAAAAATAAAATAGCCACTCGTATTTCGCATCATGGTTACGCCATTTTGTTGTAGATGAAAAGTTGGGAAGGTAGGGTATATACATTGTACGCAACAATGAATTATTGCCTACGAAAATACGAAAAACGATTCCGAGCAGAGTTCATCGGTTAAATGAAATTGGATTAATTTCTATGTACGGAGTAGCTACAATATAAATTACAATATATTGTTCGTGGTTATAACGAATTTTCTAATAGACATCCATAATGTAATTAAATTACAGAATTTTTACCGATGGAACCTTTGGCGAGATCAACTCTAACTTGATTGGTTTTTATTTTATACTTATTTGCAATGCATTGATGTAATAAATCGTCTCTATCGTTCAAAAAGTAATCAAGGGAAAACAAGTATAAATGCCTTATTTCATCCTTATATACTATATACACGAAAAAAAGTATCAAAATTATATCATAAATAGTTTACGAACCACTGAACACATAATTTTCTTGATAAAAATTAAAAAGTAATGTTTGAATCTGAAATTTAAAATTATAAAAAAAAAAAAATAGTTTAAATGTTTGAGCTTAGTCACTTTTTACACGTTGGGGACGGTATATTTATATTGCTTTTTCTCGGAAAAATCTATGAGGGGTTTTAAACCATAAAGTGTGATATTAAATTTTCCTTTATTTCAGAAATAAAGAAGTTTACTAAACTTTTGGGTTACTCAGCAGTTGTTTTGTTTACTTGCTTATTTGTGCTGCTATACTGTTGATTTTGGTTATGAGTTATGGCTTATTTCACTTTGCCTATTTATACATGACTTTTTAAATACACTTAAAATAAGTAGCTCAAATTATACGAATATATGACTCACACCACTATGGTTTTAAACTCCTAGTATATAAAATAAGAAACTGATTATCAGTGCACAGTTTAACTCGTTGGGTCTAGATACTCAAAATTGTTCACAGAGGATGAGGATCAATGTACCCCTCATGTAAAGTTGACCGGGGATTTTCGCAAAAAACACTTTTTTTTTGATTTACTGGTTACTTTGGATTGTAAACAACCGTTTTCGTTAGCTAATTTGGTTGTCACGGACAAGAAAATAAATACAAAATAAATGAACGGGAAATAATGATTGACGGTGATGGAAACGGGGAGTCTAGGAGAAACACATTTTTATTTTTTCATATTTTTATTTTTATTCAATATTAATACGTGCAAAGTCGTACAGGACAGCTATTTTAATATATTACATTCATAGATGCATCACCGTTGGCCGTTTCAAAAGATTCCCTAATCACGGAAATCTGGTATAATACACGGTTACCGATGTGATGGTACTTGCGGTATATTATAGTTGACCGTTTCCTGTATATAACTCCGGTAGTTTCTATATTATACGAGATGTGTGTAGTATATTGTTTTGAATTTTCCCGAGTAAAAATTTGACCAGTTTTGTGCACACATATATATATATATATATATATACACCCCTTCGTTTGGTTCTTGCACATTTAGAGTCTACGGATGTGTCGCTTTTAGTCGTTATTCAAAAAATAACCGACGACGGATGCCATGGTGCGAGCCTCTTGGTGACAGCGGAGATTTGTGTCCGGAGGTTGCGGTAGTCCGGGGAACGCGCGAATATCTTTCGGACGTGTCGCGGATCCCCCCGGATATCCGGTCTAACCGATCTTCCTCTCAGTCGTTGTCCAAAAAGAAAAAGAAGAAAAAAAGAGGGAAAAGACGTAACCATCGTTTCATCTCTTCCCCGTGGTTCCTGTATAATGTATATAATATAAATTTATATATTATGTACGTTCCGAAGGGTGACCCGAGGATATTAATCGTTGTCCATTATCCGGCGTTTCCGGTGTTCGTGTACATACGTGCACATACATCGCGTCTCGTTTTTGTGTACACGAACTATATTATATATGTGTGTGTGTGTGTGTGTGTGTGTGTGTGTAGATGTGAGGCGGATTTTTGGTTTTTGGGGAAGGAAAAAGCTGTGCCAAACACAGTGTGCGCGCGCGTCTCTTTCGCAAAGTCCCCGAGGCAGCATTGTTGTTGTTGTTTCTCCCGGAGGGAGGACGGTAGGCGGTTTTTCACTTTTGTTGGGGCGAAAAAAAACTACACACATATACATATATATATATATATATATATATAAATTATACGTATATATTACGTAATGCGACTGCGTGGTAATAATGCATCGTATGAGGATAATAATGGCCGGCCTGTCGTCGTTCCCGGAGAAAAACAATAAAACTTTGGTCGATTTGTCACGGTCGTTCCCACGACGAGACGGCGAGGCGGCTAAGAGTTGCTCGACGCATACCTATACTCAGAGGCACAAATTGAAACGTGTCGACTTCTTATCCGGCCGAGTAAAACGCGTTCGTCGTCGGATCGTCGCAGGGGGCACGTGCGTATAGCTATACCGTGGTGTCGGGATTCGACACGGTTTTTGGGAAAATATTGTCGAATCGTACCGGCTATAACAATGTATGCATACCGCATTGTTTACCCGTACACCTTATCCGTTTCCGCCGCAAGAGCATACGGTGTACACGACATTTGTTTTAGGTTAAAACCATAGGGTATAGACCTACGAGCATTACTGATACACACGATAGTAGACACTGTGCCCCCAACGAAGATTAGGTAGACCATAAGTGATAAGCGAAAAGAATTATTTGATCAGAGAAATTCAAATAATTTCCTATTATCATTGTTATTTTTTTTTTTTTATGCGAATCGTTAATTTATAAATAATAAATAATAACACAGATAATAATGCTAGGACTCAATACGTTTTCTATAATAATATAATTTGTAAATATTTTTCGTGGAAAAAAAAACTGGAAATATTTCAGTTTCTCATTCTAGATAACCCGATTTGATTATCATATTATATTGTCTGGCTGATTTTTTTGGAGGCGCAGTCTACATAGTTAATTGGTCCATTGGTCCATAGGTAATTAGGTATGTATAGGTCTTCGAATAAAACCTAGTTACGTAACTCTAAGCTAGTGATGGCAGCACTTAAATTATGTCATGCATGCATAATATAATAGTGATTTTTATTTTAGATTCTGTGATCGCTTTACGGTCGTTAATAAAAATTCTCCGAAACGTTCACGTCAAACCATAAAATATGCGGATTTCCCGCCTGGTAGAATGTTTATCTACATCTGTATGCAACAATTAATATTATTGCTAAGGAACAACGATTTCGAACTGAGTTCGGTTATACATGTTTTGAAAGGCCGTAATATTTACGATTTTCCCGGTTTTTCTCATTTACTTTGAAAATCGATGGGAAAATATAAAAAAGGTCTTTTTAAAGTACTACCCCAGTCAAATTTCCTTTCACAAAAGGCGCTATACTTGAAAATTGGAACAAAATTTCTGGTAGAAAAGTTGTTTACAGGAAAAAAAAATAAACATCATTGTAAAACCAATACATTTCTCGCTCCGGTCAGAATCTAAAAGGAACTTACAGCAGATAACGAAATAGCGTGGTTTTGAATAAATTTATTTATACATATACTTGGGCGTCAATACATATCGATACGATATCGATTTTGGATACACCGGCCATTATTACTTTTAACTGTGTTGTTTAATAATTCCCCTATACTGATGTATTTCAGGATTTATTCACATTTTCGGAATGTATGGAAAAAAATAAGATTATAGATTATGCAAACCTAACCTAACCTACTTGTTGGTTTAAATTCGATGCTTTTCCTAAGTATAAGCCTAAAATCGAGCCGATGAAAACCCTCTATGGGCTTATGGATAAAACCAAGAGCTTTAAAAAAGTCAAGTCATCGCAAACAAGGCCGGAGTTGGACTAAATTTTCGGGAAGGGTTTTAAATAAAATAATCCAAGTATTCTTTTTGTTACAAACATAATTAGCATTTATCCTGAAAATATTAAATAAAACTTTAGGGAAACAAATTTTTTATGGGGGGCTGGTGAACCCCCAAAACTCCTCAGATACGCTCCTGGCCACAATAATCGATCACAGGATTCTAAGTGGGTGCAATTTGTGATTTATTTAATGCAATTTTGTTAATATGCTCGGCGGAAGACGCGCCAGCCAAACCGAATGTATACACTCACTTTTTTTCATCTTGTCACCAAAAAAGCCCATTATATATTACTATAGTATTGCGTATGCTATTTCCTGGGAAACCGCTTTGGTAAGCCGCTTTTACGATTTAACATTCAATTTACAAATTCGCGATCACGACGGCGATATACCGTGCTTACCTATAGATTTTGGATAGTCGATTTTCCCGGCCATTTATTACACAGCTAAATCACGTCATTAATGCGACTTCTGCGACCACGACTAAAGCCGTTGATGTGTTTATTCGTTAAAATAACACTCCGTGGGCTACACGCATTTTAGTTTATTTGTCAGATTGAAGAGAATATAATATATTAACTTTTTTTTTTTTAATGTCGATCGGTTAAATTTTAACTCGACGATTAAACGTAATCAGGGTTACGCAATATTTTAAATGTTCAAAAATTAAATCAAAATAACTAATACTCATAGGCACAACTAGACCATCATCTTTGGGGTTGCTAAAATTATGGACACATCACAGACCCCATTGGTGTGAATTGGGTTATCATTTCAACAATCCTCTTTACACATTTCATTTACACATTTTTATATAAAATTGAATCGTGACTTTTTAACTTAAGTTTTTATACACACATATTATCATCTGTAGGTAATTGGTATTTTTTTATGCTTATTAATTATGAAGAAATACATGGATAAATATTTAGTCAATACATAAAAATTACGTATTAGGAATTTTTGAGTGTGCTAATTTTAAATTTGGGAGTGAAGCTATTTACATATAGTTTCTATTAGTTCCTAAAATACAAATGAAAATAAACGGTTTCTATTATTTTTGGTTTTATATAAATGTTTCTACATTAAATAATTACGATAACATTTTACAATTAAATAACTATTATTATAAAATTATATGTACAAAAAAAAAAATGTTTAAAAAAAAAACCCACTTTTAAGTTATACACATTTGTTTACAATTAAAAATAATACCTATGTTTTTTTACAACCCTGAACATAATAAACAATATTGAATGATAAAACATCAGATATTTTATAACATTTCATGATCAATATTTTTGTCAATATATTTACTTGGACACGGTTAGTTTTAAATAATTTCCAGAGCCGTATAAAAACATAATATGTATATAATATAATTCATAATAATATGTATACTAAACTACAGGTCATACGCTGCATGTTGTCTCTATGCGGACTCTAATCGATCAGTTCATATTAACGGGTAGGTATCATTATTGTCTGAATTATTTAGTCGTTTTGAGAAATACATACGAGTACTTTAAAAATATTATGTTAATAGTAACTACTATAATACTAGCAGGTGCATACGGCAAACATACTTAAAAATTCGAAAAAAAAAAAAAAAATTAAAAAAAAATTGAAAGAGTTCCCACGAATGAATTATAGATTATTTTCTATAGCCTATACTGTAGAACTTGTGCTGCACTTGTAATTTCAACTACAATTTACAATTTAGTTTACAGTAAGTATTTATTGATTAATGGAATGTATCATTCGTTAGTTCGCAGTGTTTTTAGTGAAAATGTGGGAATATGAGAATACTCTAATTTTAGAATCGTCTAGATTAAATAAATCTATAGCGATTGCATTCTAATAAATTCGGACTTAAGATATATTACATATTATAATAATAAATAATACAAAATATTTTAAGTTAATTGTGCGCTGAATATTAATGGAGCACTAGTAAAATTTGTATTTTTTTTTCGGATGTTGGATGTAATTGATGCAAAGGTATTTGACTTTGGATATTATTATATAATAATTATACATTGTTCGCGACCAGACTTTGGTTTTTCGCCATAAAATTTCATGCTAGCACAAAATGATAATAACATAAAATATCTTATATACAGTGTGGGGAAATATGTTAAGTATATAGATACTTGTCCGAGAAGCCTACTTTGAGGCCCCATATTATTTTTATTATGGCTTTTATAACTATACGAGTATCCTTAAGTATTATTGCAGGTTTCTACATTTATTTTTAATCAAATTACAAGAAACACACAATATTGAAAATAATGTAACCGTCATTACCGTAACATACTCGTTTTTCATAGGTTTATTCTCGGCTGTAAAAATTATGAACTTTTATTTAAATACACGATTAGTGATCAAGTTAGAAAAGTTTTAATTTAATTTTTTTGCGTGGCCATTTAAATTTTAAATTTCGAATTGATTGAATAATTTTTTAAAATAATATATAACTATTTTTGTTTCAAGATTTATTTTAATAAAGCCCAGGTGTAGGTACTAGAAATCACATTTACTGTTGGGTTGTAAAAAACTCTTATATTATTTTAAATTTCAAATAAGTATGAATACCTATTTATAAAGTAACAGATGTGTAAGCAGAGCTCTAGATACAAATAAAAAAGCTTTCAACTTTAATCAATATACTGATACGTGAACAACATCATTATTATTGTAATGTATTTGTCTTTTAAACTAACTAATAATAATAAAAAAAAACCCAATACCTAATCAATAAATTAAGTTAAACGAAATAATAACTAAATAACGAAATAATGACTAAAACTATAACGACAGCCGATAGGTTGATCATAAATTATGAAATATAACTACTGTACATACAGGGCATTTTTAGAGTAGGTTTCTGTGTCCAAATGGACACACAGTAGAGTAAGCTTTTGTTTATTGTGTGTCCACTAGAAAATAAATGGTTAATGATAATACTTGTACTAAAAAAAAAAATCTGAACATACAATTATTATAAAAATGTTATATTTACTTTTATCATTTATGTATCTTTTAGATTTTGAGCTTCACAATGCATGTATCGTATTTTGTTTCAGTGAAAACTTGATAATATCATTATTATTGATTGCAGTGTTGCCCTCTAAGAAAAATATTAGTTGCAACTAAATTTCAGTTTAAAAATTAATTAAAGATAATTTTACATTTTTAGTTATGTTCAATATTGCAGTTTTTCTCGTGGCGTTCACAACATTTTCCCGGTAAAACGTACCATATTCTCTCAACAGAGTATAGCTAGTTATAATACAATTTATTTAGACAGTTAAACTAATATCCGTTGAAATACTTTTTTTTTGTTTTGACGTAAAAATGAATATGTGGCACGAATGCTTGTATAGTTACGCTGTTAAAATTGAAGCAATAATTTTCAGACAAGTAAAGAAAAATATAAAATTAAATAATTGAATTTCGTTCAGTTGACTTTAATTTAGTTGACTATAATATACGTAACACTTAACATTTGTATTCAACCACTTTTATCATAATAATCAACTTAGTTTTGCCGGACAATACATCAATAGCTCTTACTCAAATATTGAATATTATTCAAAATATTTTAATTATAAAATAATATAATACCGACACTAGAGAACAAATTTATTTTGAGAACATAAAACTACAAAATATTAAAAAATAAATAAACTTTAAATTAATAATAAATAGTATATTATATGAAAGTTTTATTTTTATTGTGATCCAATTAGCGATAAAGAAACGAATGTAGGTAACTAAAATAACAATAAAGTTATATTAAAATTGTTTTCTTTTAATTATTATAAATACAAATTTTTTTTTTCTTTGTAATTATAAATAAAATGTATTATTTGATATTAAAATATATGTGGTCCACAACAACTTCTACTTAGGTGATGTGGCCCAGTTTTCACAAAAAATTAGATATCTTTGCTCTATATCATTATTTTCAAGATGAAAAATAAAACTTTTTCTGTGCCATCTTATCGTACTTTACAATCTCATCCAATAAATTTTGTTTACTCTCTGTGTAAAAAATAGTAACTTGTTTTTAATGTATTCCTCATTTTGATTTTATATTCTGTTGCGTATTATATTTTTGTCTGCTGTTCTATTATCTGTTACGTATATCTTTTTTCCGATACTTTTGGACACTTTTAGTGGCTTTCTACATACTAAATGAGTTCAAATTCGGAAAATAGAAGTTTTTTGTAGGTGGATTGAAGATATATAATTTTGGTTGAATTAAGATATGAACTTTACTAAGTCGTTCACTAATCGAAATAGTGTATTTTTAGTTTTTTACATCCTTACAGACTTCCCAAATAAAGTCGGGGGGGGGATTGACATTAATTATATACATGGTGTAAGTATTAAGGATGTGCATTTTAGGGAATAACCTCTTTTTTTCTTTTGAAAATATCATCTTTATAGATATTCGATACTGGATACATCGATTTACAACATCGTGACACAAGATATTCGATACCTTCTAGAACTATACACGGTTCAAGATACAATTTTATAAATATAATTTTATAAGATACAGCCAAATCTTGTATAGGGGTACCTACCTGTATTACTGACCCACCTACCTATATTTATATATGAAATGGTAAAAGTCCTTATATTACTATTTTTATTATATAGGCCGATCCGTTCTTAATAATAATAATAATTACCAGTTAGACATATCTGGATAATGGAAATATACTGTAATGGAACCGCAGCGAGTATAATATTATAGGTAAATGAAAAAAAAAAAATACATTAGGTACTATGTATCTGAAAATTAATCGGAAGAAAGAAAAATTACATTTCAAAGGTCCGAGGCGGTATCTATACCTGTCTACCATGCCCGGTAACCTACTATACTTACCGACACGTAATCGTATATCACTATAACTCGCGTTTTATAGGCGTAGGTGTATACACGTATGCACGTATATAGAAATAAATTGAAATTATAATTAATTATTATTATAATAGTAACAGATGCACCGCGTCGGATGCTGTGGGTCGTGTAAATATATATGTATATATATATATATATATCGTGCTAGATTTAGATTAGACTCGGAATATACGAGGCACGCGCACCATATGGTCTTCGGAAATAACGTAGGTATAACAACGTAAACGTGATCGCCGTGGTATATTCGGTTAGGATCTAAAGTGAAAATGATCGTCGTCGTGAATTTATTGTTATTATTATTATTTACGTATATATACGAACTGTTATGCTTTAAGGTGGAATGTAGCACAGCGCATGTGCAGCGTTTCCCTCAAACGGAAACACGGAACATTTCGGCCGGATGGATTCGGTTTGACATGGGTATTTAGTGTAATATTATCTAAAAGACAATATTGGGTCTCGTTTTGCGCAACGAGAAAGTCGTATTTTAATTTTCATAGTATTTTTCTTGATTTTCAAGCATAAGGTAAACATTTTCTAAAATGTATATGTTGGCTGTTTTGGGATCTAAAAGTAGTAAGTGATTTTTAATCATCATTTACATCACCCAAGAATTCTTAGGCATCATCTACCTAATAATTGTTCGATCGTCTACGTTGAACTTTAAATTTATTCATGCTGCAAAACGAAAAAAATTACTTATTCACTACATGTAATCGCATGGTGTTATATTTTCCATACACGATACGGTTGACTTAATAGGGACAGTTTAGGTTTATTGATTTCATTGACAAAGCTACGTAAATAATATTTAAAAAACAGCTGTACACAATATCAAGCAATTGTGGTTTTGGACAATTTGTAACGTCTATAGTTGAGCCCGGAGAGTATATACCCCGTGCGACCGATTGTAATAAGTTAATAGTTATTAATAAAATAAACCGAGAAAAGGTACGCGATGACGGTTTCTGTTATTTTCGATTTTGTATTTGTTGATTTAATAATGAAGTAAGAATAATCGTGGACATGTGTAATTTTTACCGAATACTATAGCATTTTCTATAAATGTTCAAACAATTTTGTATTGTAATAGTCAAAGTTAATGGAACATTTTATCTTCATTAAATATTTGTAATTTTTTTAACTCAGAAATATAAAATATTTTCTTTATAACGGATATTGTGAGTAATATTAGAATACATCATACTATGGGTGAATGATAATTATTAATACATTATTGATTATATTGATATTTGTTATGTTTTGTTGCAAACATATTTTGTTAAGTTATATTATAATGATGATAAATATTCATCATGCTTAATAACTTCGCTATGCGACAGAAATAATTATTTCCGAAAATGTAGCGTGTTTTTTTCTTATTTAGTTACCTACCATAAAGTTTTCTCTTTACTCAGTTTTCGACAGTTTTTAAACATCATGTTTTTATATAAGTAACGGGTTAAATTAATGAGCATACCTCCTGTCTTTTATTTTTTTAATTATTGTAATTATCTTAGAGGGTCTTTTATTTTTTCAAAAAATATTGATAATGTATTAATATAGGTTCTAATGTAAGTATGCAGCATACAACATACTTGATAGGTAATAAAATAGTCGGCTCACATTCCCTCTCAAAAATCATTAAAATCCCTTTGTTTATTATTGTATAACGATTAACAATAAATATTAAGTAATGATCAAAATATTGTTTATCGGGTCATTATTATTAATTTATTATTACCCATATTATTGATTTTTTTTAAATTCAAATTGAATTCACGACCGATAGTAACTTTAGTACTCAAAAACTGCCGCACGCATATGAAAAACCTATTTGCGTTATATATTGACCTTCAAAATTGATTGTTCGCTATGCATGCCTACGCGTTTTTACTGAGCAAGTACCTGAACAATGGCGTATTTTTAAGATTCGTTTTTTTTTTTTTTTTTTTTGGGGGGGGGGGAGTGGAGTGCAATAACACACAAAATCATACTAAGCTCATCAATATGATAGACGTTTTGTGTCTTTGAACGAGGCGAAATCCTGGTCCCTTCCTATAAATTCGCTACTGGGTAGGTATCTAAAATATTTACCGAGTTCAGCTCTTGATTCTTCCGTAAACATCACGCATGATATAATATTCGTCCGCCAAATTTGTCATTAGTAAAGGGTCTTCGCCCTCGCTCTCGAGTACATTATTATCCACTCATCGCCGTCGGCACATATGAAATCCAAATTATATCGAAACTGCATAGCGAGGGCCCGGTGGTAAGCGTACAGAGGGATTGAATTATGTATTAAACAAACGACGGTTTATGCTAACCATGTTCAACTGCGCAGTCCCGCTATCTACGTACTTCAAATATTTGTATAGAATCGCTATTGGTTTCATTGTAATTTACCCGCTAACATTTGTATGCTATTATACATTTCAAATGTTTTTTTTAGGAAATATTTCGAAAAATAGAATACGAATTTTTCTGGTTGCAGTCAATCGCACATCTGGAGTGTATTTAAACAAATTAAACGTGTTCTGTATTGAAAAATTACTAGTTAGAAGAGCTTCAGCCTATTTCGAATAGTTTTTAATACAAACCAATTAAATTTTGAAAATTGCTGCATAAAATGACTTTTGCCTCTTTTTTCCCAAACATAACATTATGATGAGCATAATATCATAGAAACTTAAGATATATTAATTTTAATTTTAATATGGCGTGTTAGAATATGCATAAACTTATTATGACGATTAGAAATTGTAGCTCTTTGAATGTTCATCACGAGTTTATAATACCGATAGTATGATTTTAATTTTAACAATAATAAAAATGTTACATTTGTATGTGTTTTCCATCTGTTGGTCCAAACCTGATATTGATCCAAGAAAGTTATATACTCTTCTAAGTGTAAACCTAAAACCTAACATCTAGTCAATGAAAAACTACGATGGATTAAGATCAAAAAGGGGTAAGGGAAATGCAAACAGTGCAAATGATCTACAGTTGTTAGATTTGAACCTGACAACATTGATTTACACTACCAGAACACGTAATTTGTGTGAAATTTTACGGTGAGACACCTACTTAAAACCCATAGGAATCAGAGGATTTTGGACTTTGTCTGTAAATGCACGTCGGGAGGCGTGTTTCGTAAATGTACACGGTCACTTTCAGAACGGTCGCTCGTTATAATACATCCGATATAACGTAGCATTGGCTTGTCATCTGAAAAGTGGCGAGCTCGTATCGAATTTTAATCGAAAATAAAGTCCGATTTGTTAACAAAATCACGTCGGATAGGTAACAATTTACACAGTAAAATAAACGCAAAAATGTGATATTCGAACTTGATAACCTCTGGTGGGAAAGTAAAGCATTTACGCACGCCGAGACACTACTGAGATGGGGCTTAGGAATTTTATCGATAGGATTACTCATTTAACAACGCATTTATATACCGGGTGTATCGTATCGAGCGAAATTCCGAGAATACCAATATTTGTACATTCCGGGTGAAAAATAATGATAAACGCGTCAACAAAAATAATATTAATATTATTTATTTTTTAAAATGACGACACGAGTACGAGGAGTATTATAATCGGTGCTACCGGCGGGCCGGAACGCGAACACGTCCTCAGCCGCTGCCGGACGGCCGTCCGTCGGCTGCAGGCAGCGCCCCGGCTATTGTGTCATCGCCTCTCCCCCAGTCCGATTTTCTTCTTCTTTTCGTTTTTTTTTTTTTTTTTTTTCCATTACCATAATATTCATCCATAATAGTCACTTTGCCGCCGTTACACTTTCCGAACGATTATAACAATATTATTATTATTATTATAATATAATACGAAGAGGCCGCGATTGTGTATGCCCGACGCCGCCGCGCCCTCTCCCCGCCGTCGTACCGTTCTCCTCTCCGTACGAGTTGATGGGATCACGTCCGCGCGCGCGCCCGCGGCGGTGACGGAGACGGCGAAGACGGCGACGACGACGACACCCGGACCGCCGTAGGAAAACCCGGCCGCGACACGTGCGTGCCCAATCGAGTTTTCCGTCGCCCGTCCGCCGTGTACAAACAAACAGCTATGAGCGCTTGGCGCGCGCGTGTGCGTGTCGTATAGATTACAGCGGACGAAAAGAAAAACCAACACACGCGCCCGATTTAATATTATAATGTTGTATCAATAGCCTGCGATTATTGTGACGACGACGACGGCGGTGTGACGAACAGTCATTGTACAGACGCGACGGTGCGTCCCCGCCGTCGCCCGTGAAGTGCACGAAGACGTCTTCGGGGGAAAAAAAAAAAAAAAAAAAAAAAAAATTATAAAATCCTACGGTGAATCGATTGCCCGTGCGACTGTATTACCGTTGGAGTGCGACGGAAACCACAGGCGTAGATGCACTGAATTCAGGCACTCCGGTATAACGAATAATAATAACAGAAAAAGCTGATGCGGGGCGCGGCCACTGTTGCAGTTGGGCAGTCGGAAAGGCGGGATACATAGAGTCATTTGATTTATACCCGTAACCAACGATAAACCGTTCATAGCGATAAACGATTCGTGGCGAAGTTCGGTTATACGTGTTTCGAAAGGCCGTAGTATACATGGTTGCAATCAGAATTGTTCCCAATCACTTTTTAAACCTCTGCTACATTTGATATTTCGGAGTAAAATTTCTAGTAGAAAAGTTGCTCACAGACAAAAAAAAACCGCATCATAGTAAAACCAATAGTGTTGTTACGTTGTTTAACTAGACTTAACTAGACTTTACTAGACTAAATTATAGGATTCGTATTTGTTGCGTATTCAAAATGCAAACAAAAAAGGTTTTTTTTTACATTTATCCAAACGATATAACGATATTCTAATAGATTGTAGTTAGCACAGTATAAAATAATACGAATTGTTTTAAAAAAATGTACACACTATTATTGAGGTTCTGTTTATTAGAATAAAGACTTTATTGAATATAGCCAAATTTGCTTATACTTACTTAGGTTGCTTGCTTGTATAAATATTTTGATTCATTCAATGTGAAGAGAACATTAAGAAAAACTATGAATAAGGAGAGACTTAAATATTTGACAATGGTATCAGTGGAAAAAGATTTATTCGAAAAAATCAAATTCCAGGACAAGTTTACAAAAAAAATAGACGCATGTGAAGTTATTAATTTTTTTTTAAAATAAAATGAATTTTACGAAATAAAAAACGGACATTTTATTTCAGTTGCTTATGATTTGATACATATAAATATTAAAAAAAAAAAATGTACGATAACTAGATTTGCGTTTGTACATTTACGTTTTTTTTTTGTTTTACATCTAAAGTAGATATGAAAAATTTTAAAAAGACATCCTAGGATAATGGGGTCGGGTGCATCCACTGTTATCAATAATTTAATGTATACCTGTAAGCAACGATGAACCATTTCTAACGAAAAAACGATTCTGAGTGGAGTTCAGTTGATAATATATATGTTATATTATAGTAAAATTCAAATTATTTCAATTTTATAATTAAAATGTATCCCGTTTTTTCTGTTTTTCCTTCGTTTTTTTTTTCGTTTTTCGCATTTGATGAGAAAACTCTCGAGAAAATCGAAAAATGATCGATTTCCTTTCAAAAAAGTTGTTACACATAAAAATTGGATCAAGATCTCTGATAGAAAAGTTATCCACAGGAAAAAAAAAAATTTAAAAAATAAACATCTTTGTTAACCTATAAGGTTCTTCGTTTCACTCAAAATCTAAAATATTACTCTACCATCTAAAATTCTTGACTCTACGGCAGATAGGTAGGCATACAGAATCGTGTATAGGTGCATTATTAGGCAATGTAATTATTTACTTGGAAACCTTATACTAATATAATATACGGTATATCTATCGTAATCGCTTAACCGTTTGAATACAATTATAGTAGGACGCTGAGTGGTAATCTAAAAGACCGTAAAGCCGAAATCGACATCACGCATTCTGCAAATTCGTAATATGACATCAAACGATATCGGGTGGCCGTATATATTGTGATGACGGTGTAGGGCGTTCGTTTATCTATAAGTATAGTATAACATCGGAGTATTTGATAAACAATTTCAATATCATAAACCGAACGTTTATAACCTTTGAAGTTGGACCCCATCATGGCCGACCGCCGAGTGCCGTTACCGATGAGAGATCGCTAAACCCTAAAAACGATTGCGCGTAGGTACCACGTATGTTATTATTGCTGTTAGAAATGGCGAAATATGTGATATTTACGTACTGTTTATTCGGACGGTTTTAGATTCTAATTGGAATGCGTAACGTATACAAATCGGTTTCACTTGTGCGTTTTTTGTTTAAAATTTAAAAAAATAGGTCAAAGTAAAATTAATAGAATTAAGAACTCGGGTTTTGTGATTTTATAGTAAAATAATTAATTTTTTTTTTAAAAAAAACCACCAGTTATACACACCTTAAAATTAAGTCTGAAAATATTATATTATATTATTACACTTTTTGACAAAATTAGTTTGATTTTTTGCATTTTTCGAACAGTTTCTAACTCCTTGTCACTATCGAGTGTCCTAAATATGTTGTGTACCTATACGGTTTATTATTTGTTTATAATGAACGATCGTTTTAGATTCCGATATTAGATAATGAAGGAGCCACCTATATAAGTTTTACTAAGATTTAATTTTTGGTGAGTTCAATAATTTTGTTTTCACTAATTACTAATGTAGAATTTTCGTCATGTGTTACTTTACTTGAAGTAGTTCTTAAAGTTCTTAACAATAAATCTCCCGTGTATTCTTAGAAAATAATTTTTTGGTCATTACCTAAAAACATCCCGATTATTCACATCATGCCTTAAAAGAAGTTGAGATTTTAAGGAACACAGGAGTGATTTATATGAATGCGCCCATGGGACAGCCAATAATACGCTAAATTATTGTTCAGTGCTATCATTTTATTTGTATCAAATGTTCCGTCATTTAAGTTTATAAAATCAGAAAAAAATCATGTCGAAGGGTTGAACAAATTATAGGTATTATAATATTGTCGTATCACAAGAAAAGTGTTTCGTACAGTAAAATTGTACCAAATAATTCTTAATTCATTACACTTATTATAGTAAAAAATAAAATGTACAATCTGTCTCCCCAGCCACGGAAGCCTGAATACGCCCATCGTCTATGTACCCACAGTGTAAAACATATCCGGCTTTCTTTTCTGTTTGTTCGTTATCACTTCGACTAATGTATATCTGTTTTATACTAGTAAGTTTTGTACTCTTAGCGCGGAGACGAATCGGTGTGCTTCGCTATTATTATAATAACATAACATTAGGTTACCTGTAATAGGTGTATTATTGTATGCGTTCGCCGTACACTATCGCAGGTTAGGCGAAACGTGATTTATGTAATAAACGGATGTAATATGGGCTGTGTTGCTGCACAGAGCGAGAGATCGGGAACGTGGATTTTGGCGTGGAGGGGGAGGGAGAGGGAGTGCGTCCGTGTTTCGGAGCTTTATTAAAGCACGTCGACAGTTCTTCCTGTCGTACGCACGAACGGATGTTTGGCGATTCACGTGCTTTTGTCACACATCTCGTAATATTATAATACACATAATGATATATAATATTTATATACGTGTCGTGTGCGTGTGTGTGTGCGTGCGCACACGAAATAATATTACGTATCTATGTATATGCTTCTCCTCTTCCACGTCAACAAGTGCGCAAAGGGTTTTAGAGCGCTGCAAACTTCGAAATCGAGACCTTTGCATGCTCGTTCGCGGTACCCGACTTCCCGTATTCGCGTCGCCGTCGTCATATCGTACGCTTACCTGATATATACGCGATCGTATTTACACACGCGTAAACTCTGCCATGTGTGTGAACGCTGCTCGTGTTGGCACGCGTGTGTAGGGTTACACTAGCGTCTCGTGTTAATAGTATTGTTATTACTATACGCGTTTTGTGTCTTCTCGCGTACTTTCCGTCGTCGTGTACGTCACAACCCTATACGCTCCCGACCGTGTAAGAGATAGAAGGAGGGAGAGATTTTGGATACTTTTTCGCCGAAACGGTTGCAGTGACGGTTTGATTGATTACACACGCAGAGTACACACTCGGAATATGCCCGCGCCCTCCCGAGGCAAAATTTCGGAACATTCGGAAACGAATTCATCGTGCTCCCATCCTCCCCTCCATTATATCATTCCCGTTTTCGCGTATACGAGTGTTCCTGTATAATATTGTTTCTTGTAGAATTCAAATGGGGTGATCGGGAACTGCCCTTGAAATATTTCACCGGTCAACCCGCCAAATTATTATACAAACTCCCGAGTATAATAATGTTTTATAATCAAATTTATTATGAGAAAACCGAAATGGTCTATTTCAATTTGTACGTCATCATCATCGTGAAAATGATTTTATTTCATTATATTTCGTGGAGAACGTAATAAGGTTGTTAACAACTAAGACGTGCTATTTTTTGTATTTAAGGGATTACGATAGGGCAATTTTCTCGAAATATTTAACAAAACGAAAATGCGTAAACTCAAAAATATGAAAATCCCGCTTAATTCCTTATAGTTTCCGTAACAAAAGAAAAAAGCCGACAACAATATATGATTGTTTTGGGTACGTCGGTTTTATTTTTTGTAGATTTCTGGGTTAAATTATATGGTATTTCTAAGGACATAAAACACGATAAATTACGAGTCTACCGTATTTCTCTTATGTTCGTTCTCACCAACATAAACGATTTCCTTTGTTTGATTTTTATACTGAGTACATTGCTAATAATTGACCACAATTAGTCAATTATCTTATAAACTCCGTTTAAAAATCAACGTTTATGTTGTTAAAACGGCCCTTAAAATAGTTTTTCGTTTGCAATGGCTAATCATTGCTTGACTATTGCCCACATTTGCTCAGATCTTAATGGCAGGAGGCACAAACATTTTATTTTGTCAATATCAGCAGTGACTACGGAAATATTTTCTACAAGAAGATAGATACAAATAGGTTAATCTAATATTATGTATGAATATTATAGTGAATTTAATAGATAATTGGTATCTACCTATAATAATACAAATATCACTCTTTGCTTTATACTTATATTCTCATAATTAATCAAAAAGTAAATAAAATACATCGTTATTATTATAAAAACAATAATTATTGATAATGAACTGGATTATTTTGTTCATATTACAAATTTATGGTAAATTGTTAACATATTTATATTAGTCACGGACTTACAAACATGATAACCTAAATTAATTGTAGTGATATTAGTTTATTTGGAAAAAATACAACCTGTAGAGGGGGTAGCTGCCTACCCTATCCCCCATGTGAGCACTCCTATGCATTTGCCTTTGTATGATATACAGATATACTTATAATAATGTTTTATCGTTTTTAGATTCGGATATAGTCGTACGTATAGGCATGCCTATTTCACGGTTCTACAAAACACAATACAAAATATATTTATAAAGCATTAATCACGTTCAATACGCACTGTTTCGAAATTAACGATGATATTTCGTATATATCTTTATATTATCCATACACATATGTCCACTCATATAAATTCAAGCCTTCTCAATCAAAACCTGTCGAATTGAATCATTCGAAGTCATAATATATAGTCATCTTTATATTTATATGTTATAGGTGTATAGTAAAAAAATTAAAATATGAACTGGGTGAATTTTTTTTTTTATCACGAATTGAATGAATACACTGAGATTTCGAGTACATTTGAATTATTGAGGTTTTTTATACTTTACTTTACATTATTATTATTTATAACAGTTATAATATTTATGCTAACTGCAATATTTTTAGAATTATATTGTTTTCATGTAAAACGTTGATTACTGTATGTACAAGTTCAAATCCAAAATAGATATATTTTGCTTTCAGTAAACAGAATAAGTGTTCAATTTTATAAATTACATCAATAAAAAAACGGTTCTATAACTGATAGGATATTATATTAATATTAATTCCTCGAATTATTCGTACTACGACTGGTAGACTTGATAAAACAATCTTCTTCTGTTGTGATTTAGGCTTTTCAAACCATACCTTCCAAACGATTTGTGTTCAGTTTTCCCCATATATCACCATCTTTTCAATTCTTGGATTTTTCGAAAGTATTCTTAACCGTAATAGTTTCGACGACATAAAAAACAATCACCACGATTTTACAACTATATTACAATATAAAACAATCACTGAGAATGTATAACAACGCGTTTATTAATCTCTCTCTCTCTCTCTCTCTCCTCTCTCTCTCTTTATGTATATATTTTTTTGTATAAATACTCGCGAGGAAAATGTGTAAAGGATATATTATTATTATTTTCCGTCTGACGCCGCGAAATCATTTGTCACAATATTTTATACAATGATATTTCGGTTTTTCTTTTTTAAACTAAACAAAAACGCCCCCGTCGTTTCGGGCATAACGACGGTCACTGACCAGCAGCGTATCATACTAGTCGTTACAATATAAAATGTCCGGCCATTCGTATACGTATATAATATTAATTCATCAATCCAAAACGAAATACAACGACCGGACACCGACATGAAATATAATATGTTTGTCAAAAGTTAATCGGTCCGCGTATCTTAAATAGGTATACGTATATACATTACACAGTTGTTTCCTCTCCTTCCGGAAATCACGAGCATGACTAATATTTTACACGCGTACCTACCTACGTATATTATATTGTATTATAAAAAGACCAAGAAAATAACGTCAACTATACACGAACGTGTGTCGTTTAGTAGAAGCCTAGTGGCGAGGGGGTAGGAGTAGTGGGTAGGTACCTATAGAATTTTCGACAAAACTAAACAATTACCCAACAAATCGTATAATTTATGATGATCATTTCCTCAATTTGTAATTGTATTAAAAAAAAAAAAAACAATAATAATAATAAGAAAAAAAAACACCGAACAATGAAAAATATTATAGCCTATTATTCAAAATTACAAAAAAATCTTCGTTTTTGAATTAATACACATAGTACATAAACCTGCATAAACGAAAATCCACAATTTAATTTTGGTACCGTTATGTATAATATAACAATGATATTTAATAACATTTAAAATGCTCGTAAATTTACCGATATTATACAAAAAAAAAAAAAGAAAAAAAAAAAAAGGAAAATAAAACAATTTACTAATAATTTATTATACCTGAATGTTTACCACATAAATCGAATTGTTTAATAAAAATTATTATATTACGTCCAGTGTTGGGATTATCAAGATAAAATCATCTAAAAGTTAATCTAGATAACGACTGAATAATAGTGTTCACGTACTACAACACGTGCGGGAAAGCAGTCAGTAGTACAGATATAATATGTTACTAACCTTCGATTTGATTAATGTCTTATTTTGATGTGTTCCAATTCGATATCCTTTTTTTATTAAAATTTTAATTCGAATAAATAAGATTACAAAAGAAAATCTACTCGCACTTTGTTTGAATATCGGTAGACGGTAGGTGCGTACCAGTTCAAATATAGGAGAGGCGATACAATAGTAAACCGCATTGTAAACTCGTACACTCATTTTTACATAATGTTACAATATTATTATGTTATCGAAAGGAAAATCCGTGTTTGAAATGTTTATAATAAAACAATTGCTTATTAGAATACGACTACGTACTGACTGTGTATACATAATATTATATTATATATCTTATATATGACATTAAATGGCATACCTAGTTTATGTAGTAGGTAGGTACCAATTGTACGGGTCTTTTACATTATGATAGTAATGATATCACATAAATCATTTTACTTAAGTTTATATGGTTTTATCAATACAATAGCAGAGGCAACCTAAGTAAATTCTTACACGTATGGTAAAGCGTATATTTAGTGTCCCCGTAAAAAAGTGATCATATACTTTTTCCTTATCAACCCTTTTATTATTTTATAATACAGGTGTCCATAGTTTTATCATAGAACACTGGTATCATACAGTACACAACATTGTGTCTAATGAAGTAGTGATAGGAGTATGACATTTTTTTTTTTTTTTTTGGAAATTTTTGTTTTAAAATATCCTATAAAAATTTAATATTTGATACTACTTTTGTTCGGGGTATTATATAGCTATAATATCATTTTCAATAAAAAAATATTGTATTTCCAAATTCAAGGAACATTTCTAATTCGGGTCCAATACAGGGTCTTCTGAATCGTATATGTTACAGTTTTGAGAGTAAGGAGTATATGTATTGCAGTGTAAACTCTTGATCTTACTGGCAAAACCGTATACACACATTTGGAAGACTGTTATATATACGTACATAATTTACAAATTCAAGTTGAATTATTATAAATGAAATCTCTACAATTTATCGACACTTCCCATAAGTGTCTAAAGAAATGTGAATAGTTTTTTAAAATTTTAAACACACATGGACAAAAATAAAATAAAATTGCTACAACAATAAAATATTTATTAGATTAGATATATTAAATATACTTCTCTGGACATGACGTGTCCGTATAACCGAAACGTGTAATAGCACTTTCTAAAATAGATAGGTAAATATCTACTCATAACGACTACATAATAATAATATTTAAATTAAACGATGGAAATAAGATCGTTTCGATACACGTAATCGGAATTAATAAGAATTCCAGCCGAGCGAGTCTTAATGGTATTCGGAATTCAGATGATGCATACTTTTTGTGAGATCACCGAGATTGGAACCTAAAAAACATTATATTAGACATTGTATTTGGTTAGTCACGGGTAATTACAGAATTATTTAGATTCGAAATGTTATTTATATTATATTTTATTTAGTTTTATTATTTTTGTTCCTTTACACTATAAAAACGTCCGTTTAATATAATTGGTCAGCGAATATAAAGAAAAACACGTAAAGAGAGCCGATACCGTTGACGGGTGTGCCATTGTTTTAGGTGGACATTTGGGAAGGCATGATATATAGAATTATTTAATTTATAACAAGATATGATTCTGAGCGAAAGTTCGGTTAAATATTATTCGAATTGCTTATAAAAAAAAACTACTACTCATGCTTAATATTTTATACAACTTATGCCCTAGCTTGTGTGAAATTTAATAAATCATTGCTATAAAAATCAATTCTAAACAAAAGTAGGTAAATCGATGGTAGATCATGGTTGGTTTTTCCCTTTATAGCCAGAGTAGCCGAGAAATCTACAAACCTAAAACCGATAGCTCCTATCATCTACCTCCTTTAATCCACTTTTTGCGAGTGTGTCCAGTATGGTACCAAGTTATAAACTTTTTCAGCCTAGAAATTCACCTGCAGTGACGAAAAATTTGTATCTATAATCGCCTAAAGAGATTAAAAAAGTTAGAAAAATCGAGATACAACCTTTTTCGTTGCGGCGGGCGAATTAATTCAATATTATTTGATTTTACGATTTACAAAATAAAAAAAAATATATTAATAATAATCCATGAAATTGCCAATACAAATATAATGTAAAATATAGACAATAATATATATTATTCTTAATTAAAGATCATAAAACCAATTTAAAGTGTAGTTATAAGTATATTTGAATATCTAAATATCGTATGGAGTAGGGCTATTATTATATACGTGTAAACGTGATATTAAAAATGTGGAGACCGTGTAATCCGGAATTCAAGTAAATTTACGAATCCCTACACGTGAAAAAACAAATACATATGAATTCATGTGTCACATGAAATACGTGAATGACCAAAAGAAATATCCTTGTGCTCGTGACACGGATACTCGGTCGTAGTAAATCGCGTGGTCTATTGAGACCTCGAGTACGAAGTGACGAATTACATGCGTTCGTCGCAATATATTATAAAAACTTATTGAACGCAACCGTCTTTAAAAATAAATAGGTAAGTATAGGTATATTTATATATCACTGTACGACTGCGACGCATTTTAAGAGTAAGTAATATATATATATATATATTTATTCTTCTTTATAAAGTATATTATATGATTCATAATTTGGCGGTTATATTCAATAAACAGTTGAAAAGGTTTATGCGGATTGACGGTTCAAAAAGCAATTGATCTCGTATTATTGAACTTTCCAAACAACATTTATACATTTATGTATACAGGTATATATAAATATATTGTATACTTTAAGGCGACTTAAGCGAGTGACCAAAGTTAACACAATGAAAAGGGTTCTTTTATTTGTCCGTATTATTATTATGATAATTTGAACTCTGCAGAAAATTAAATACCTACCTTCGCATCACCGCACAACTCCGGTAAAAATATCGCTAAAACCGTGTGATATTTTCACGGGTGAAAATTTCTATAATATTGTTATGATTTCGTCGATAAAATATAAATCGCAAAAATAAAATTATTTATTCGGAGATAATATTATTGTTAAACAACGAACGTATTTGGGAATCTACGCGGGTACCAAATTCCGTATTTCTTTTAGATTCTGAACATAACTAGCATAGTAACAAGTATTGTAAACAAATATGTGTTTATATTCTCTGTGTGGTACTTTAGAGAGGTCATTTTTTTAAATTCTCATTAATATTTGAGATAATGAGGAAAACTTGGCTCTTTAGGTTAAAAAATAATGAAAGATTAAAAATAAGGTTGTCATTGGCAACCGTTTTTATTTATTTTTTGTTATTATTATTTTAATAATATTTTATAAACAATCATTATTGTCATAAAAACGCACATTGTTGTAATAATTTTATCATAATATGACATATATATTGTTGACAAGCACTTTTTCGGTTAGTTATCTTTTTCGATTTTTTCACGTCGTATTTCAATGGATGTGGAATTGTCCGATGGAGTGTTATGAATTAGAACATTTATCGACATTATAAAAGTTATCTTTCCTAAGTTTATTTTTGTTTTATTGATTTCTAGGTTATATTGTTATTGTAGCAACAATGGAAAAAAACACAATAACCACTACTCCGTCAGAATCGTTTTTTGTTTGCAATGATACATAATTGTATTATATTATTATTTCAGTTATACGATGTTTATGAAGTTATAAATAATATTGTGCTCTGATCGATTATGAAAATTGAAATCTGATTATAATAATTTGTATACGGTCCGCGTGTCTTTTCATTGATGTGTGATTTCGATGAACCAGTATTTTAAAAATATAAAAACCGTTTTTGTTATTATATTCAGTATTTTATTACCATAAGAGGGTAATAATAAAACCGTGTCTATTACCCACATTCTGGAAAGAGTAAACTTTTTCATAAATTATAAATTCAATCGAGCGATAGATGGACTGTATATACGCGCAAGTATATAAACACCCCGCAGTGTAACTATAATAATATGAACCGTCGATTTTGGTTTCCGTTCGGAGGGATAGATAATATATACTCGACCGGAAGGAAGTCAATCTTTCCCCGATACCCAAACGATTAATCTGTATTGATTTCTCGGTATTTGCCAGTTTTATTTTACAAACCGACTATTTCTCCGGTAATAGAAATTTTTACGATTTATTTCACACGAATTGCGAATAATTTAGATATTCTGTAAACTTTGGCTAAACCAATCTATTTGAAAATAATTGGTTCATATTCATTTTTGATTTGGACACAAACGGTAAACCGTAAACGATAATAAAATATAAAGCCAGGCATACCATGGGTAAACCGCTGTTGTAAGTGGGAATTTGGGAAAGTAATATGCCTAATAGGGTATAGGGTAGTTAAGTTTATAATATATAACTGTATATGCAGCGATAAATCATTACAAACAAAAAATGCAGATTCTAAGTAAAATTCGGTTAAAACATTATTCTGTTAAATTATATTGGTTTTATTAATTTGTAAGTGGAAAAAAAAACGAATTAAACAAATTAAAATTTAAAATTCAATTTAAAACAGATTATAACTCAATGCACTAATGAAACAAAATGTGCTACTAAAAACTACTCCTAAAATGTAGACGATTGGAGTAAAGTTTCTGATCGAAAATATGTTTACAGGCAGACAAAGACATTAAAAAATAAAAAGACACAGCTTCAGTTAAAATTTAAATTTTACGCAGTATACGTAATTAATACTCGTATGATTTATACCAGAGCTCCATATTACACGTGTACAATGTACATACTTTCATGTATTCAATTGAAGTTAACATTCGAATTTTCAAAATCGTGTGTTTAACAAATTCGTGTACATGTAAAATTATTTACATATTTCATGTTATTTTTCACGTATTTTCACTACGTCTTCACGTGAATAACACTAAAACACGTGAATAATGATAGTAATTCATATTTCCAATAGAAACCTCTATTTTATGCTTAACATTAATTTTTTTAATTGATTATTTATACTTTTTTCATCTGCAAAATATTATTTGTGAATTTGTGATATTTATACTCACTCTCGTGGTTTGTATTGGGTACGATGTGTACTTAACGCGGTTTATTTTGAAATTAATTACTTTCATCGTAATTGGATATTTTATAAATATTTTTAAAATCGCCTCTAATGGATTCATTGTCATAAAGTAATTAAATTTCGTTTGTATTATTATCGTCCTCTGCATAGTTGGGTAGGTACTTGCTTAGCATAATAATGTGCAAAATATTTAAACGTGTTTTCTATACGTGACACTGAAATTATTTTAAAGATATATGAATTCGTTATTCGAATTAATAAAATACTTAAAATACTTCGTAATTAAAGTACATAAGTATACTTACATATATTGAAGACATAAACCGGTAGATAATGCAAATAAATTATAATTCGATGAAGTTATCAAGCTGAACAACAAACAATAAAAATCACTCAGTTAAAAGTCAACGCAAACAAAATTTTACTGTTGTAAAAGTTAAATTGCGAAAAATGAAAAACCGTTAGTTTGACTAATTATTTATCATTAGTGTTGATGATTAATGTATTATTTATAGTATGATATTTCGGAACCGTAAAAAAATTAAATTAGACAATCGTTTAACCACATGGACGTTTATGATGACTATAATTGACTAAAAATTCGAGTTTAATATAACGAAAACTTGATAGTCAACAGCTAATCGGTTAACGACAAACAAATTACAAAAGTGAGTTAATACGTTTTAAAACAAAATTAACCTTAACTAGTCAACGTCCCGTTACGTTAAAGTATAGATACCTTAGTACTTCGTAAATTATAATAAAAGTAGTGTGTTTATTTTTATTTTTGGTGGGATGAGACGTACATCGGTTTTCGATTTTGAACGAAATGATAGGAATGTATTGGTATGGCTATGTGTTTTAATTTTTTTTTTTTTTTTGTGGCTGAAATTACTTTTTTATCATAATCTTGCTCAAATCAAAAACTATGTAGGAACTTTACTGTAGTATTTTTGATTTCGTTAACGTCTGAATACTACTCGTTTTAATATGTATAATATATTTGTCTAATATACTATTATTGTCATTCTACACTCCAGCAACCCACTATAGGACAACGATGACTAGAATGAATGATATCATTAATATATGTATATTTTTTTTTACAAACTCACCCACGCGACTGACATCATCGTATTATTGTGTTGACTTGTCCTTGTCATCATAGAACCAGTGCTAGAATTGGGAAAATTTAAGAAGGGGTACTCTGTTTACTTATACAAAATTAGCGTCCCCGTCACTTCTTATACCTCATTGTAACGTGGGGGAATATTCCCCCCACACCATCCTTACACCTTCTTTCATTAATGGTAGTAATACCCATTTTATTCTTTAAAGAAGGTTTTTTTTCGGTTTTTCACATTTGTTGAGAAAACGCTTGAGAAAATAAAAAAAATATCTCCCCAATGAAATTTTTTTTCAGAAAAATTGCTGTCTTTATACGTTGGAGTAAAATTGTTGGTAGAAAAGTTGTTTACAGAACAGAAAAAAAAACAAACATCTTTGTAATAGGCTTTTTCGCTCCACTTAGAATCTATAAACAGTAGAGGTACATTAAAATTTTTTAAAAATAAGTTGAGGTATTCAGTCCTCCCCCCAATTTGAGCATTGCATAGAACTGTTATAATAATTCTATCTGCCGGTTACAAAATAATAGAAATTTGTTAACGCACGCATCTATAAGGTATCTTATACATCTTATGTATATAAGTTGTATCAGTATCTATTATATTTTTTTAAAATAATATTAGTTTTACTATACGATCTTTGTACGACCATTGGCTCTTGAGGTTGGTTTCTGGTAGAAAATCTTGTTCAGTTAGTGCGCATTGGAGAAGTCGGTTTTTGATTTAATTTGTTGTTTTAGCAATAGTAAAAATAATAGGAAAAAACGGAAATATTTACGCAATGACGTTTTCGATCTGGTATATTTATTTTATAATTCAGTAAAACACAGGACGTAAAGACTTGGATTTTTCATCGATTATTTATAAATTAGAACTATATATTTAGACAATAGTATAATTTTATACCCATCTTGGCGTTTTTATTTTCTTGTTCGCTGATAAAAATATTGTCATTTTATTTTAATTAACGTTTTAAATTTAATATACGAATAATAGTGTTAATTTATTTTGCAGTTGCAAATCAATAAAGATTTCATTTATATTTATCAGAAAAATAAAAAAATGTTTAATTGTATTCCAAACTGGCCCGTTTTTCGTTTAAAATTATTTATCATTGCATTATACGTGCATACAGGCGCCCGGAGGGGGACAAGATGGGGCATCTGCGCCCCCCTGATTTCAAAATTTCAAATATAATTTTAATAATTAGATAATTTATATTATTTTTAATGGTGTTTGATTTAATTATTCTCCTCCTTATGTCAGTTTGGTCTTCAAATGGTCCAGGCAGGTTCTTATTTAGGGTAATACGTAAAAAAATAAGAAAAAAGGAGGCCATTTGAAATATACTAAAACACTGCCCTTCCCTGATAAATTTCCTGCGAGCACCCATGTACGTGCAGTATATTATTATAAACTAAATCACCTTATATGTCTCCCACATTCCTTACTTTTCACCTACAACTATCTTCTATAATTACTAATTTTTATTTTATTATTTAGGTTTTACGGTATTTTATAATAATATCGTACAATTGTCCGACTCATATAACAATAATATGGAGATTTTATGGTAATAAACTATACATAAAAACGCACTAAGCTAAAACGGGCAACAATTGATGCGATTCGTAAACGCGACCGAAAAGGTACGGGATTATTTCAAATTTTGGCGGACCATTTGTCTCGTTGTTGGCCGGCGACCGTTGTGGCGGCGACGTGAAGTCACCCGAACAATTTACATAATTTACTATAAACAATATATGCACCGTTGCACAACAGTATATTATATTCTAAGCATATTACTTAAGCATTAAATCGGTATTTTGACATTTAGTAAATTTATACGGAGCGCATTATGCGGGATACATTATACAATAATAGTATAGGTATCAGAGTAGTAATAATTAGGCAAAACAAACTATAATATAAACGTATTAAAATGGTGTTATTATTTTCTGGAATGAATTCTACGCGAGCTGCTTGTGAAGCGGGTAGTGAATCATATATTGTTTGTCAAAGGGTCGGTCACAAAACCCATAAGTATATGGCATTTAGAGACAAATTCCGCGTTGGAAAACACATATGAAACCGCAAAAGTAACCAGAGAATTGAACATATTATTAACTGTAGTACCGTAGCCAGTAATAAATAATTAAAGTAATTACTTAGTGGTGATTTTTTATCTCTCAAAAATATTTCTATTTCTGTTTCAAGTTCGTATATAACCGAGTCAAAACTTTTCCTCACAACAACTAACGAACATATGAATGCGTAACAGAAAATATGCAAAACAAATGTTTGCTTAGTCAAAATTAGATTAAATAATGCTTTAAAATTATGTGAACAATACATATTTTGCCAATATTACGTTTTCTGTTTTAAATGATATTATATAGGATTCATATTTGATATGGTTTATGTATTTATTGTTGATATTCCTAATTCGTTTATATTATTTTAAACTTTATGTTGTCGACCTTAAACAATTAATTCACAACCCCAAGGTTGAAAAACATTGTTATAGTCCACAGGTTGAAAATTATTGAACATATTTTCAGGTAGACATTGGTCCAATGGTACCTATTCTTTCAAACAATACATCTGTTATTGCAAATAATACTATGTATTAATAAAGTAGAATGGCTACAACACGATTGCACATAAAACACCTTTTTTATGACACGATTGAGCAAATTTGTCGGCGTATCGAAGGATATAGAAATAAAAAAGAAAACCTATACGATTACATTAAATAATTAAATAATTCTGTGATGTTGCCATTTTCAATTTTGAACGATATTATACAAAAAATATTTATTTAAATAATTGTAATAACTTAAACTATAGTATGAATTAAAAAGTAACATGATTTTTTGTTATTAATAGTTAAATTTCATAGAACTGATTGATAATAATAATAATAATAATAATAATAATAATAATAATAATAGTATTAAAATAATGAAATATTCATACTTGCTGGTTACTACCCATCGTAAATTTAATGATAAAATAGTTGATAATAATAATTAATTAAATTGATATACCTTGGTATTTGCTTCCAAGTTGGTTTAAATATAATAGTAGAGATTCCGTAGTCTTATGATTTGAATATTGATCGTAGGATTTTATATTAAATTCCATATTAAAAAAATAGAAACTGAAACTTTTTTTTAACGCACTATATGTAACACGGACTATGGGTAAACACTATCAGACATTACATAAACTGAATTATTTTCATAATAATTTTGGAATAGTTATTAATCTTCTATAACCCTCTATAACGGTCAGTATAATTATAGATACAATTAATATTTATTGCTATCAATAACATTTGTCAATAAAGCTGGACTTGGTTCACTGCTCGTTTAAGTTTAGTATCATAACAATTGGTGTAATAATACGTGAAAATATAAACATTTCAGCAACTTGAATGTGGCAACGTCGCATAAAATATTCTATGCTTAATTGTGTTTCTAGAAAGTTATATGTTTTATCGTATTGTACAGTGTAGAATAATGATAGTAAACAATTGATTCGATGATTTTTTCCCCCCAAATATCAATAAAAATGTCTGCAATAATTACAAGAAAGAGCGATAAGACAATCTCTCCAGGAGAGGAGGGAGGGCGGTGAAAAATAAAAAAACGAAATTGCATGATTTAGCAAGACTGGGTAAATTAATAAATAATATTAACTCAATTAAGTCAAGTTAATTGAAAAAGAGTTTAAGAGTTGACTAGTTTACACGTTAAAAGTTAATTATTTGATTTTTTTTTTATTAAAATGTATTATTGTTATTATTATGGTAAAAACAATTAAACTTGTTTTTATCTTTTTTTTTTTTTTAATGAGGACGATCAACGTTAAATACGACGAGATTACTTTGGGAATATTAAATTATTGACGTCCGGGAATTGGGCCACAATGAACCTTTTTTCAAAAAGGTATACGGTAATTAGGCCACTAAATTTTTACATTTATAACAAGTAGATTCGGTGATTGGGCCACTATTTTAAACGATTTCTTATTATTGAATCCGGTATTTGGGCCACTATATTTTAATAAATTTTAGATTTGACAAATGGCAAACCTCTATTTAACACCACTATTTTAAACCATATTATTATTTTTTCCATGATTAATAATTTAAATTTCTTATGTTCGTTTTGATAGATTTATATTGACGGCACTTTTGAATCCTGTGCAAAGCAATCTGTATCATATTATTAAAAAAAAAAAAAATTAATAATTAATTAACTAATTTTATATTATGTATTTTAATATATTTAAAATTATATATTTTTGTGTTATACATTTGTGGCCTAATCTCCCGGTATCCTTTAAAAATATATTTTTTATTTGTGGCCCAATACCCGGGTAATAAAATGTATACAAATATTGTTTACGAAACAGGAAGATGTGGCTCAATTCCCGACCAATTCCTAAATTATACCCATTTATTTTAAATTCCGAAAAAAGTTATAATTTATACGATAGTACGTATACTTATTTAAATAGTGTGTTAGTAAATTTGATATTGTGTAAACTAAACAAAATTTAATTCATTATTTATTAAGTTAATGTAAACAAAAATTTGGCTAAAAGTTAAATTAGTAAAAACTTAAATTTTACAAGTTAATATTAACTGAACTTTTAACGTAATTATTAACTTTTTAACTCATGATGTTAACTCATGAATAATGAGTCTAGTCTCGCATGTTTGTCTGTTCATGTTATTTTCCTTAATTACGCTTAAAAATATAAAATACTGTACTAAATCAATGTAGTGTGAAAATAAAAAACCGCATACGCCTAAAAGTACCATAAACATGAAATGATTATGATACAAATATTAAAAATTCGGCCAATGAGGGTAGGTTATTATTCCGTACGCCACTGATTAACGGGGTAGGTAATCCACAGTCCGGACAATTTAAGATGCGATATAAATAGACTTTCAAAAATAACAAAATTATATATCAATTTCGTAAAAGATAATTTATATCATATTATTATTATCATCATTCCCCTCTTCCTGTTTTGAAATTGTTTTTTTTTTGCAAAACTTTATTAGTTTAAAATCGTTAGAAAATAATATTATTGCCTTATAGCATTAAACAATTCGTACGACTACGCACGAAACAATATTATAAAACTTTGAAGGACATAAGAATAAACACTTACAAACTTACTCTAGGTATACCTAAGTTCTAAAGTATACTCGAAACTTTAGAATGAAAATTAAATCAACTGTCGCGAGATTAATAATAATAGTCGATTGGATGCAGTCACATACGTCTTTTATAAAAATACTTTTCAAAGCATTTTTCATTTTAAACACATTTTTGGGGTTGATGTGCTATATCGATAAAGCATATATAAATATTATAATAATATATATTTTTTATAATATAAATATTATTAATTTATTAACGTTTAATAAAATCAAAAAATCGTGTAACAAAATACATTATTATAATACTTTCCGTGTCAAACCGAGTACCGCAGAAGCCTTTGGAAGACATGGCAATGGGTAGGGAACGCCTAGAGAAACTAACACCCATTTTTATTTCTTTGTACGCGGTGTTGGAAAATAATTGGACTGGGAAAAGACCCCTAGGAAGATCGCAAATGAGATAAGAAAAAACGTCAAGAAGTAAGATGCCGAAGAACTAGGAGGAAAATTAAAATGGAAAGCACGAGAATCAGTTAAAGATTGCCGAAGGTCTGGATTTATGACAGGATCGGATATGGCACTAGAGGATGATGCCTCGAAGCAGAAGATAATATAAAATGTCGGTACTGTAGGTATACTAGATAGCTATACTCGTTAATTTACGTGTTTATTTATTTCGTTTAACCTTGATTACGAGCAAACAGTTTTATTTCTTGGGTAAACGTATAACAGTTTGAATTCGAAATCGACGTATACCTTCCGTCAGGATTGACAAAACAACCGGAATAAGTTCGTTTAACGTATTACACATACTTTTTAGTTTATTACAATTGTATTATACCTAATTTAGCAACAGTTCCACCAGAAAAATACGGGCATGACACAACGTCTTTTCGAGTCTTATATGTTAGTTTAATTTTACAAAGTATAGCATATAAATAAAATAGTCTTTTAATGAAATGATTACCTACAAACATTAAACCTTTTTTTTTGAAATTGCAGGTGTAATTTTTTAGCTCTGCTTCTATTTCGATAAGGATAAAATATTTTAACTTTTAAGTTGCGTGATAAAAAGTGATTTTTGGAAATTTGACTCCTTAAGAGGCTCACGCAAAAATTTAGTCATTAAAATATAAAAATTTCGTTTTTTTTTCTTTTACTAGGTTATCTTGGTGACACGAAAGAAAAAAATTTTTTTTTTTTATTATTTATGAGTAATTAATTTTTGTCAAGGATAGTTAATAAATGTTGCATTATAAAATAATTTTTTTTAAAAAAAGACGTTCTAGGATAATGGGGACGGGTGCAGCCACTGTTATTGGTGATTTAATGTGTACCTGTAGTCAACGATAAACCATTGCTTACGAAAAAACGATTCTGAACGAGGTTCAGTTGATAGTGACGCTTTATCAACAATATATATGTCATTTTATAATAAAATAATTAAATATGCTTTATATTTTCTTTAATAAAATTTGTTTAATGTTGTACCGATTTTCCAATTTTTCCTACGTTTTTCCCGGTTTTCCAATGTTTTATCCCGGTTTTTCACATTTGCTGGGTAAAATCCTGAGAAAATCGAAAAATGACCTCCCTAGTAAAATTTCCTTTTAGAAACATTGCTATCAATATAAGTTGGAGCAAAATTATTGGTAGGAAAGTTGTTCACAATTGTTTTAATTGGAGCATTTGCTAAACCAACAGTATTTTAAAAAATAAAAACTATTTTTTGGAAAAAGTTTTGGGAATTTCATAAAAAAATTTTAAATATAGTTAGTAAAAAGAACACTTGAAAAACCTGACTTTTTTTATTAAACATATAAGTTTTTTGTGTAAAAAAGTCTGTAAAACTCTTCGTTATAATTAGAATCTAAAAATGTTTTTCATCGAATGAATAAAAAATTTTAACAATTTTTCCACCAAGGGGCAACAATGGTGGATGTCCCATATTATTATAATATATTAGTATATAACATATTTTACAATAGTGAGTCGGCTCAATGCCCCGCGTGAATTCGGCTGAACCAATTAGAACGATTGAATTTCTGCCGGCTACATACAGTGTGCGGGAAATCATCGGACGAGTGATTATTTATCTTATAGACTTGAAATTCCACCGACCGTGGAATTTCCCATTTTCCGTCACGCGTCGGTCATTAGTCTCTCTGCGACAGTGTGACCGGAATTTCGACAACAACTGCAATATCATTTGGCCGACGACGACCTAACTCTCCTGATACACTCACTTCTCCCTGGACGATAATAAAATTACCAAAAAAATCGAGATCCGGGTGTATAGCAACTCTGAATCTTAAAAATCCTTTACATTCTACAAACTTTATACTGTCCCAAGGAAATTAATATCCTAAGTGTAAACTTAAAACATTTAGTAGTCGAACAACCGCGTCGGGTGTAAATTGAGGTAAGGGCAAAAGCCAGTAAGTCGGGTAAATCACGTTTTGAAGTAGAAAGTAGTGATGAGCATTGATATTAAAGTATAAACCGATCATCGTATATCAGCCGATATTGAGAATATCTAAATATCAGATGACGGGTTAAAAAAAAAAATAAAAAAAACCATTAATTTTCAATAGACGTTTAATTTCGCTATATCGCGATATGAAAAACTCGTTTACTTTATTAATGTAAATCAAAGAATAATTGTAAATGATTTCTTGTTAAAAAAATTAACGTGAACGATATTGGTAAATATCGCCTGACGGTTTTTATCGGTATCGATATTCGAATATCAGGTATCGGAAAAAAGTCACATTGGCTCACCAACCACCGTGGTATAAAGTCGATAATCCTGCAGTCCGTCACGGTCCGGGGCCGTCGGTTCACCGGCGTTATATCCGTGTCCCGATATAGTGAATTCAAACTTCAATTGTCGGTATGTACGTTTTGTTCGGGGTCCGTGTGTTCCTCGTCGCCCGAGAAGACGTCTTACATTCGCCCTTCACTCTGGTTGTTCCGGCGAGCTTCGCGCCATCGTCATCGGCGGCGGCGACGACGACGACGGTAATTTGGTTTCCATCGTCTCCGGGGCCGGAACGGCGGCGCGCCGTATTGTTATTGTTATTCCGGCGGGCGGCGGGCGTGCGCGCGTGCCCCCCTCGGTAACACGCGATACACATCACGTCAAAACCGATACCGTCATTATTTTGATATCGTGTGCGCGCGCGCGTAATGTAAGTGTAAGTGCGCGCACGATGCATAAGCCGCGCGGCCCGCTCGGAGCGTGTAGTGCCCGACCCTTCCCGTCGGCGGCGACACCGAGATTTCAATCAACGTCGTCTCGAGTGGGCGCGTCGAGAAGTCAGCCGGGCCATAGGGCTCGCCGGGGCGGCGGCAAATGCGCGTGCGCGTTTTTCCGTTTCGAAAACAAACGGCGACGGCGTCGGTCGGCGTTATAACATTGTGGCGACGCGCGTTCCACGCGGGCGAGGCGCGCGTAATGGTAAACAATCTGGTTGTTGTTTTTTTTTCGTCTGTGTACGTCCAAAGAGTTCGGATACACGACGGGGGCGAGTACGTGCCGCGGAGCCGCGAGATAAACCGGCCGTCGACGGCTGCTGCTAGACGGCGCGCGGCGGTGCCGGGTCAGGTCGGGTTAGGACGTTTGATTGTTTGATCGGTTTAATCACGGTTAAACGTTCGGCCGGGTCGTACCGCGCTGTCGTAAAGCCACCGGATATACCAGCCGGTTATATACGCTAGTTGATTTAGGGCCATGTCGGCGATGTGTCCCCCCCCCCTCCCGTATAATGATTGTGCAAATACGAGGGTAAACCGGATATTGAATATCTGTGCGACGTCGGCGGGTCGACGGTATTCGGATCCGAAATCTAACCGACCTAAAAAAAATGTCGGAAAAGGGAAAAACGGCGGAAAATGTGAAATGGAAGTTTCACATTTGACGTTGACATTATACCCGCCAAATTGAACAGTAATAATAACTATGCAATCTTAAAATACCTACTCATTTTTTCGGAGCAATCAAAATTAATATTGTATTTTGCATTGAAATCCGAGATGCGCTCTGTCGGTTTGAGTAATAAATTATTCAGCGTTTTTTGAATTTATATACACAATCGGTGGTGACACGTCGACATATCCTCGTAAAAATATCCGCGGTTAATATTTTAACCTAAAATGTTTAACTTTTATTATAAAAGTTGGGATTAGATATATTATACGATAAGTAGCACAACAATAATCGCACTTTATCTAAAGCGCTTGTATGTTATTCGTTATTTTGATACTATTGTATAGTATGTCGTTTTCGTTACCTACAACGCGTGTCGTGAGTCAGCTGTCTTAAACTGAGTTATTTAATTGACGTTTTTTATAATTTTAAACAATAAAATCTTAGAATTTATCCAAAGCTAAAAAGGTAATAAATTAGTAATATTTGAATATTAAATGAATATTCACTTAAACATTTTTTAATTCATTTTTTGTGTTCTATAAATGTTAAATAGTTGTATTCTACTAATATTATAGGGTTATTTAATTTTTATAATAAAGGTTAATATTTTAAATTAATATTTACGCGGGATGTTTTTTATTTTTTATTTTTATTTTTACCTGGATATTTTGTTATGAAACCACAGTCGGTATTAATATTAGATATTTCGTATAATGGGTAGGCCACTGTAGTCTGTATAATAGTAGGGAGATTTGATAGATAGAGAATTTTGAGTATGTTTTGAAAACAACGATAAATCATTGCAATCATAATAACGATTCTGAGCGGAGTAGTGTTAGTAGTTTTAGTCGTGTTTTATTCCCTTGTAGCCAAATGTGACCTGTAAATAAACAAAATTGAAACCGATTATTTAAATTTGTTGTCAGTTTTTTGAATTTTACAGACAAACGCTCCGAAATCTAAAAATCTTTATCAAATAATGAAGTACCGTAGTTTGGCGAAAAATTCACAACTTTTAAGGTACGGTGTGGAGAATTCGAAGAGTCGTTTTTAGTTATCAAGTGTAAAATATATCTTAGTAAAATCAATACTTCGCTACAATTAGAATTAAAAAAAAAAAAAAAAACTTGCACATACTTTGCACATGGATAGGCTACTATTGTTAGAGGAGAAGTTTGGAAGGTCGAGAGGAAATTTAATTTATATGGCTGTACACAACGATTAACGGTTGCTAGTAAAAAACAATTTTAAGCGGAATTTGGTGAATAGTATTGCTTTGTCAATAATATATATATTTATCATATTATGATAAAATTTAATGTTGTATCTATTTTCTCGTTTTCCTATTTTTTCATCGGTTTTTCATATTTTAAAATATAAAAAAACTCCCCCAAAGTGCCACGCCAGTCAGATTTCCTTTCGGAAAAAGTGCCAAACTTGAAAACAGGGGAAAAATTGCCAGTAAAAAATTGTTTACAGAGCAAAAAAAAAAAAAAAAAAAAACAACATCTTTGTAAAACCAATACATTACTCGCTCAGAATCTAAAATATATCGTGAAAATTGCAATGATTTCTCCGTTCGGAACCTCCGTGTAATATAATTTATTAGAAAATCGCGTAGTTATAAAAGTATGGAAAAAAATAAAAAAAACTTTTCTCCGCAATATTCTAATACAATATTATTATAGTTTTGACGGTCCGTATTTTATTATTATTATTTTTTTTTATAACGTTATTATTTAGACGAGTACCTCGTTATCGGACGCGATACCCGCCTTTAATAATACCGTGACTGGCGAACGTGTGCGCGTAGAGATTTTTTTTTTTTTTTTTTTTTCGAACAACGGTCGTTGTTGCGCGCTTAAGCGTTTTCAACGTACTCGAACGCGGCACCGCGGGCGCGCGGCCGTAAACGCACATACCTACGAGGTATGGTTACGGGCACGTGAAGGTATTATCCGCGTACCGTATTCACCGTGGCCGGTATCGTGCGTCTGTAGGTGGGTAAGGCGCGTGCGATGCCGGAGAGGATTGTACCGACAAATCTAGACGCGCGATTAGTTTCGGATCCGGACTTGTTGAATCGGCTCGGGCCGACCCTAACCGCGTATTATAACGATACACCCCGGCGGCACAGGTATCGGTGGGTGGGTGGGTGGGGGGATGGGTACCCGCTGTTGACTATTATACGGGCGTGTTGTAATGCGGCCGAGCGCGCGAGCGTAAACGTGCGAAGAACGTCATTAGACGGCGCATTATTACACGCTCGTGTAATGTTATTATTATTATTGTCGTTGTTGTTGTTGTACCTACGGCCGGCTGCGGTTACACGCGGTTCACGGTGGCCGTCGATCCGTGATACCGGTCGATAACGAGCGCGTTATCGGAGACGCCGAAACGAAAAGAACCGTACGCAACAACACCGCGCGCGCGCAGGCACCGATAATAACGATAATAATATGAAAATACGAAAACGGTTCATTAGCGCGAGTTAAAGCCGCCGTGTTAAAGGCTTGTTAGCTCGTTAGAGCGCCGTTGCGCAGTGGGTACTCGTATATCAATCGACAACGCGCGCACGTTAACGAAAACGAAATCTAACCGCGCCACGGACCGTGGGCACAATAGTAAACTCGTATGCGCGCGCGCGCGCGCGGGAGCACCGACCGTCTTCGGTAGTATTTGTACAGGATGGTTTTAATTTCGATCTGGCGGCGTTTTCTCACGTGTATTTCGCGCGGTGAATTCGACTTCTGGTTTTTTTTTCTTTTTTTTTTTTTCTTAATTTGTTTCGTTCCGAGCGCGGCGGATCCGAACGTATCGGTTTCCACTAGGACGTGTGTGATATTCTCTCGATTTTTTCACTGTTTATTATTGTTTTGTTTCCGTCCGTTTACAATTGTATATCGATTATTTTCGGTATTTCGATTTTCGAACGAGACAACAGCGCTTTTAAAATCACCCTAATCTCGCTCGAAAATGAAAACAACGAGATAAAAAATAATGGGGTTGTTTTTTATTTTTTATCAAAACCTCTTTTGTTGACATTTTAACATTTTTCTTTTTAATTAAAAATAATAACGTTAAAATCGTACGAAATCGGCTGATAAAGTTTTCAAAAAAAAAAAAGGAAAACAACAATTGTTTTGCAGATATTCAGTGAAGTGTTTCGGGTTTATTCTGGCACTAAAATCAATTTTATAGACCTGAGCACTATTGGAAGTACGATAACGCAATTTTATATATTGCCGTTGGTTTGACGCTGAAACGGAAAATACACGTTTGACGTTTTCTTTACCGATTCCATTTAATGATCGAAACAAAAATAATAGAAATTAAATACACTTTAAATCATCCTGGAAAATCGCTGGTCCGTGTTAAAAGAATCGTTCTGTGTATTATGTGCTCAGGTACTCGACCCAAGACCACTTAATAGTAGTAATATAAATTATTATCGTCGAAATGCATTTTCGAGTTAACGTCAAATAATCGTTTCGGCGGCACGTGCACAAATATTTGAACGCGTCCTGAGAGGTCTTTATAGAATATAATAATTATCTCTATGTTATTAACTATTACTATTATTGGGTTCTGCTGTCAGAGCGGGAGGGTATTGCGGCGGTAGTTTTTATTTTCGTTTTTGTATTTTCGATTTTTTTTTTTAAAAGATTCTGAGCGGAGGAGCTATCGTGGAATGTACCTACCTATCTAATATTGGTTAAACACTATAATATATATGTGTGTGTGTTTTTTTGTCCTTCTATTTACACAATACGTTCCGATTGGATAAACAACCATCGAGTTTTCCTGCTATACATACATATATGTATAGTAGCATATTCTTTTTAATCTAAATATAGTCAATACCGTTCAGCAGGCCTGGGCTTGAAAGTAACTGAAATACATGTATTTGAGATACGTAACCGAGTTATATTTATAAATTGTATTTTGTATTTAGATACTCTTTTTGGGGTAACTTTACGACAATGAAGAAATAACTTGTATTATACAAGTCATCTCCCTGAGGTTATTACTTGACATTTCTTGTACTTATTTAAAAAAAAAAAAATGTGAATTTTGCTGATGGTTGCGCTATTGTTTTAGTAGGGAAATAAATTGAAAAGAATGAATATATGTATATAGTAATTTGATTTGTATTTGTAAGCAACTATGAATCATTTTTTAATGAAAAATAATTCTGAACAGAGTGTTTTCAGTCCTATTTTTTCCATTGTTTAAGAAAATTATAAGGAAAATAAATAACAACCTTCACACACATCAACTAGATCGAAAATTGTACAAGAAAATTTCCATAAAGTTTCCGATTTGAGATTCTTAATGTATTTTTTATTTCTGGGTTCCCTATGAGTTCCACACGGGTGGACTAAAATACTTAATGATTGTCATAACAATTGCAGTTAATCTCTACGCAAAATCTAGTTCGTAATGATTTTTTTTTTTATTATTTACTATTATAATAAATATAATATTATGCGCTAGATCAATTAGATTCGCTAATCCGTTTAACGTTTTTTGGTGGATCGGATCAAATAGTTTCAAATTCAGTATCGTAATTATAATTCGTTCAGCGATCACCATTTACACTGGTATTAAGATTAGATCACGAGGTTCTTGAAATGTTAAAGAATTCATTATATCCGAGCAGTGCGTACTCAAATGTGAGAAACGATTTATCATTATTGCAATGCACTATAATATTCTTTAGTTTTCATAATAATTACAGCGTGATTCCAATTCACAATAAGTTTACAATGATAATAATATAATGATGTATAAGTAATTAACAAAATATACAAATATTAAAATGTTAAGTAGTAGTTAAATACAAATTTATAAAAATAAATTACTATTATGAAGGTATTTCGAGATGATAATAATATATTATTTGAGGAATAATATGCCATAAATGATTTAGAGCAGTGAGAAATGTAACTAGATTTATTAAGAAGGAATCGTCTATATCATTTGTTTCATAATTTACTAAGAAGAAGATTAACCAAAGAATTTTATTTTGTATTTCTTCAATTCATGTGCAATGAGTTTAAGTTCATGTTTCCAATATAAACATGCATACTTTAAATAAGGGAAGAGTAAATGATTTTAAAATACTTTGCTGTAATATTGCGTCTTCATGAAAATTGATTAAGTATTTTAAAAATCATGGCGATACATTGGTATAGGGCGATTTTGAGATTTAGCCTAAATTTCAATCACCCTTTTCTCAAAAAATTAATTCCTTATCAAGTGAACACAATAAGTATGCATAATCAATATGTGGGAACTTAAGTCCCTCTAAAATATATGGGCTATTTTCACCTATGTGACATTGTGTTGTCATAAAATATTAGTTTAATTTTCCTTATACGTAGAATATGAAAATATTCGGATGTTGTGTATACTCAGCCAACTTTTTTCAGAAGGTATTCGTATTTCGCGTCCATTTTTCCAACTGACATAGCAAACAATTTTTTTTTTTTAACAAATTTTGTTTTTTTTATAATATTCTGTCTAGTGTCTATCATTTAATTTTTTAGATTTTGAGTGCTACAATTAATGCATTAATTTGACTATCTATTATATTATGTTGGTTATTATATTATGATGTGTGCTGTTTTTATATAGTTTTGATAGTACAAAATATGTCTTGGGTAACCCAGAAATCAACAAAAATGAAATCAATGTATCATTATTTCGTTGCCAGTTTTTTTTAATTTTGTAAAATAAATCGTTGGGCGTCTAAATATTTTTTCAAATTGCCGGTAAAACCATTCGTATATTTTGGGCTATGATGTGATTAATTTGGAGCATTTTTTTCAAATAAAATGGGGTTTTCAATGTAAAAAAAAAGATTTAGTGGTAAACTATTGGACAATATGTTTCTAATTAAAATACCACCAGGTGGGAATCCCGCCTCTCGTTACATACAAGATAAAAAAAATCTGAGTATTTTTATTAACACAAAGAGTATTGTAGGGAAAAAAGCATATTTCAGAATTACTATACTAGTATTTTTGCTGTACACTCAGAATCTAAAATACTTGTACCATTACGCATTTAAATGTTTTTCACTGCTCCGAGGTCACGCTAAAATGTCAAATGACGTCGTAATAATAGTATAGTATCCAGTTCTGAAAATGTTAAAACGATTATTTATTTTTTATGTGAATATGAATGTATAATTCATGGCACTCAAGATCACAGGTAAGCACCCCACTACCTACGCAATAGAAAACGATTGTATGAAGATGCGCGTCTTTTTTTATTGAAATTAATTTTCTGTAACTATACAACGACAGGAGTACCATTAAATTACGTTTTATACATTTCGGTCGGAAGTCAGAACCGGTTTTTTACTCTTTGAATATTTTCCAAGAATATTACGTGTGTACACAAAAAACAAATACGACATTGGTATGTGTTGCGATTCACCATCGGAAACTTTTTTTTACAAATCTCTTGTGTAATAAATATCTATTCAGTTTAATGATATATTAATCCAATACAAGTGGATTTTCATTATAATGTACAGGGTGGGACAAAATAAATAGTGCAGTTTTAAAGGCTATTAAAAAAAAACTGCGCAACTTACAGAAATGAGGTTATTTTAATTTTATTCGGCACATCATACCGTTTTATGTATTAAGTTTTAAAAATGATCTATATCGAACAAAGCGTTACATCGGAAGGAAAACAAAACAAATTTCAAAATTTGTCCGTTTTTTAGTCAAATTTTCCTTTAAAACTAGAGGAATTCGTATTATCATACGAATTTAACCGTATATTTGAGAGAAGTGGCTATTCGTTTACAGTTTAAAACACTTAGACAGTATTCTAAATGAAGCCAGGTGGATGATATTTTTTGTATGGATTGCGTTAGTGTCAAGAACTTGCGTTTGGGGGTTTAAAATTTCAACCCCCACGTCTACCGTTCTTATGTTCAAATGTATCGTCTTACAAAGAATATTTCTGCATAATACAAAGTAGGGGGGGATAAAATTCAACTCTTATAAAGACGGGGTTCTGCTTCTCATGAAGGTTTTTTTTTATGCAGACGCAGAGTGAATAAATTCGGAAAATCATCAATAACGTGAAGTAAACAATTCAATCGTGCGTGGACTACATAATATAATACTACACCGCTATCATTTCGTAAATAAGTTATCATCCAAATTCGACGGATGAAAATGGCGATGTCGTTTGAAAAACAAAAAAACACAAATGAGACGGCCACAGAGATTTCCTCTCGTATAAAATGTGTTTTTTTTTTTTGGATTCAAACTGTCGCCCAGTCACAATTTATAAAAAATAAGAAGATGAGGTCAGGTGCCTTTTTCACGATTCCCCGTTCGTCCTGTATATTTTTGGGTTTCGGTACCTGCACAATGTACACTATTTTATACTATTATTCTCTCATATACTTTGCCGGCGTCCATCGCCCGAAAGTTACTAGTTACCCAGGTATCCGTTTCGAGAATTTTTAGAAAAAAAAACCATCAAACTGCAAGTAACTTTATAGTCATTGTACAGATATATATTGTGTATATAGGTACGCGAACAATTCGCAGCGCAGGCGTCATATTTTATTATTTCGCCTTTGTTTTAGATGGAAAAAAATATAATTAACCATGGGAAACGAATAATTATTTTAGTTATAATGTGCATTATACAATGTGTAATTGTGTTTAAAATACGACTGTGGAGGCGTCGGCGGTGGATGTTGTAATAGGAATACCGGATAAAAAAAAAGTAACACGACCGTGTAAAGGTGGTTATATTATTATTTTTGTTTTTAGCGTACCATAGAGGAAACCGTCGCGTCCTGTCTCATTTAAATCGTACGAATGTTTTTGTATAATGTGTGTTGTTGAAGTTTAAATTTTGATTAGGAAATTATACGATTTTCACTCGCAATAGGTGATGATTACGCGGTTTTTCGGTAACACGACAAAACGGTCGTATACAGAAGTTATTTTTGGTCATCTATAGCATACCCACTACCTGTATAATTATAGTAATTATTACTGTTACGACTTACGAGTATAATAATAATAAGCTAATAGTATAGATAGCATAGGTACAACATTATTATATTCGTTAGGTTTATTTCGAAATTCGTTTCGAAGTTGTGTGCATCTTTTTTATAATCTTTTAAATATTTTCTGTAGGCATTTATGTAACTTTCAGCATTTATATAAGTGTATAGGTAATGTTGCGTTATATGAAATTAAAGCACGAATTGGATTCGTGCTTATTTCGAGATCTTGTGTCAAGGTGCCTTGCATTAAATGTATTTACAGATACATAATGAACGTTAAAAGTATTATGTGTTGGTAGATTTGTGGCCATGTTTTTGATTTTTTGTCTGTTTAAATTAACAGCAGTAAAGGATCCCGTGTCAAGTCAATACTGCTACCCCACTGTGGCCAGTATTATTTTTGCTTTCGAATAAACGTGTTCAGATATAATGATATAATGATAATGGGGGCTCAATAAAGTCTTGTAAAAAGATTTTAAATTTCAATTGTTTACAATAATTAACACTTTAATTTTGAAATTTTAGATCCTGAGTGGAGCGAAGAAGTTTATGGTTTTATAAAAGTGTTTGTTTTATTAATTTTTTTCTGTGGACAGTTTTTCTATCAGCAATGTTGCCCTAAGTTTTAATGATAGTAATTTTTCTAAAAGGAAATTTTACTGGGGAGGTACTTTAAAGAGTTCTCTTCTTGGTTTTCCCCGGAGTTTTCTCAATAAATGTGAAAAACCGAAAAAAAAAAAACGGGAAAATGTAAGAAATGGCCTTCTTTTTTCAACCAGTTAATCGAGCTCCACCATGATATTTTTGTTTGAAATAATTTATCGTTGATTTTAGTAAATAAACTAAATATTACCGTTTAATTAACCTCATTACTATTCATTACTATTTACTTCTTATTATGATCCAAAGTATGTTATATACTTATTTTTATATTTTAAAGTCCTACCTATCTGATTTATGTAAACATTTAATAAAATGCTATGTTGTTATTTTATTTATGGGAGATCACATTATATAACATAACTTATTTGTTTTGTCAGAACAATTCAAGTACCCTTTAAAAATTTTGCTGTAATTTACCCCCTTCTGCCATTTTAATGTAAGGTCAATTGTATTTTAGTTTCGTACGAATTAGGTAATACATAGTTATTACATCATTTAACTGTTATACTTAAACTAGCTCGAATGTTAACTAAATGTTAAAAATTAACTAATTATTTATTTTTAATTAATATTCAGTAGAATATTTTTAATGTTTTACACATGCATGTGGTACCCTTACCATTATCTTCTTTCTTCTTCTTAGACGTGTTATTCAGTTATGCCGAAATTTTTTTTGAGCTAATAATTGATCAGTTGCATTACTCTATCATTTGGTTTCTTAAAGTGATCGCTTCTGTCATATTTTGAGTGGATTATTGTGCACGTCATTTTATATTCAGTCAGTCAAATATGTAACAAATATGTAACATAGTAAATTTGCTTTCAGAAGAACTGATTTTGCTCCGGTAATTTGAATTTTAAATAAATTTACCTATTATAAAACTCACTTATAGAGGTAAGAAAATATTTGTGTTTTATTTGCTCTTTTTTTTTTTAAGTAATAAATATTTTAAGTGAATAATTAGTTAACTACTATATCAGGAGGTGAACCTTTTTCTAGTCTAGTGCCAATAAGTTGAAATTCAGGGTTTTATATATGCTCACAATATATAAATATATATTTGTGTTTTAATTTTGTGCCCGTCACATGAAGGTATCCGGTGAATTGATCGCGACTGCAAATTGGTCGCCAGTTATAAATTGATTACAAAAAAAAAAAAAAAGAAACTTGGTAAACTATTCGACTTGTGTACAAGTGTATAGTCTCTCTGGTTTGTATTACACAATTATTAAATAACATAATAATAATAAATTTAATAAAATTAAATAATTTATTAATTTTTAGCTTATTTATCCATTAAATTATTATTAAAAAAAAAAAAGAAACTTGGTAAACTATTCGACTTGTGTACAAGTTATATTAATAAAACACATTTAATAAAGTATTAGAAAATTAATAAAATGAATAACAACAAATTATTTAATTTTAGTAGTAATAATAAATTATTGTATTATTAAAATATTAGTATAAACTGGAGAGAAGTCTATACAAAGTATTAATTTTTTTTAAATCTATCAATTAATCGGCGACAATTTGCAGCCGCAATTAATTGATCGCGATCAATTCACCGGAATCCTTGTATGAGGATACATCATCTAAATTTCTCGCTGGTTCTCTAAAGACCTTAAGTCTATTGTTTTTGTAAAAAAAAATTAATTATGCTAAAGATAATGCGTCGCGTAATCCTTGGGATTGTAATATATTTTCTAACCTTTGGGTACGATATGAGTTTTAAATCATTCATAATACAAGCTGGATATATACTTAAGTAGAAACGTCGCATGGTTTTGAAACTTTACACGCCGAGCCGTGTCAAGCTATTTGGCGTCCAGGGGCATATATTTTTAAGCACTCCTCTTAAGGCTTTACCTAGGGAGGTTTTACGATTTTATTACATTTTTATTAGAGTTTCAACATTTTAGCAAATACAATTATTCTTCCTTAGTCCTGATTTTTTTTCTAGGTACACATACATATACACATATTCGTTGCCTAGGTTGCACTTCTAATTACCAAACAATGTTAATTATTATTATTACTCTAAGCAAAGCGTTTGAAAATAAAACCATAATGAAACGAAAACCGCAAATATACTGTTCGATAAAAATTATATTGTTTTGTTCGCGTGATAAATATGCAGATTTACCGCTGCAGCGGCTAAACAAATACAAATCGAAAATAGATTTACGAGTTCAATTGTTACAAAACGATTATGTGTCTTATAATTATACACGTTGATTATGAGGAGACTTCCCACCCACGTTGTAAGTATACTTCTGTATACGTACATATAGAGCTAGAGGGCATTCAAGACGTACATTAAATCAGTTTGCAAATTATATTCGTATAAATAATAATATTATTATGATCAGTCGTTTTAATATATTCCGCCTTTTTTCGGGATTAATGGAACAATAAGTGATAATAATGAGTTCCAATTTATTGCACAATTCTTTCAGGAGTTTTTATTGATGAGTTATATTTCCTGTATGTAAATAAATTCACATAAATTTCACAGAAGTTTTGAATCTAAATGTTTAGATTCAGTGCATTTTAGTCATATTTGAAATTCCTATTGAAAACCTGTCATTTCCGGTTTTTTTTGGTTGTATATATTTGATTTTTCTCTGTTTTATACATTACATTCACAATAGTATTTCGTTATACTCGTATATTGTAGCAATATCAGTAAATTCACTAAATTACCTTCCTAATTTATCTTCTACAATTCAATGACCTACCCACGGTGCGAAGTATGTCCGTTTTTTTTTTTTTAGTATCTTTACTGAACAACATTATATTGATAACACTATTTGTTGAGAAGTTTTTAAAATAAAGATCATCCGAACACTACCTTAAAATAATAATAAAATATTTATTGATTTTTATTTTATTAATATTATTTTATTATTTGCACATAATATTTTTAAAAATTGCATCACGTTTAGAATGCACTAGTGTGTTCGGAAACCCTGGCGGACGGACAAAAGTCTATATTTTCGGTACTTGTATTAATCGATACTTGTATAATACAATAAATCCTAGGGGAAAGTGATCGTCTTATGTCATATGAAATAATTATACCAAAAATAATGGAGAAACTCCCTATAAAAGAGGGTTTGATATTTGAGTTTTTTGAGTTGTTGGCAGTTTAACTTCTTTTTAACGAAACCGTACCTAATTATACCGGCAGGTCACTTTCCCTTGGGATACATAGTATAATTTCTTAGTGAAAATTTCAGGCTTTTTTGATTATTTTTAACTGAATTACCAAGAAAAAAAAAACTAATTCAAAATCAAGAGAAATTTTTATTATGTAATTGTTCCCGGTTTCCCAACGTTTATTACCAATTTTTCTCCTTTACTAAGAAAACTATAAAAAAAAAAACTTCTAAAAATGCGTGCCAATTAAACTAGAAAGACTGTTGTCATCAGAAACGATCTCTACATCCCCGATGTTGATTGGAACAAGACTTTTATCGAAAAAACATAATATTTTCCCTATTAATAAACAGGGAAAAACATACATATAGGTAGTAAAACCGATACATTTCTCGTTTCGTTCTGTAAACACTTGAAAACTGTAAAATAATTGATTGATGGTCTTAAATTGTACCCAGTCACAAAATATTACTTAATCTATTCACTGAGTTTATTGTATACCTTTTTATTGTGAATCTTTAACTGTTTAGGTCATGTAAATATAGTATTATTATAAATTAACACGATCAACAAAAACTACTGTAGGTTCTCGTCTATTATTTTGTGTATTTTTTTTTTTTAAATATTGTTGAAATTCGTCAATATTTTTTTCTTAGTAGGGGGTAGAAACCGCCATTTTCTACCGAATAAAATTATGAATAAGATTACGAAAAAAAAAAAAAATATATAATAATAATAAAAATAACGTTCTGTACTGCACGTGCGTTCATAAAAATCCGTGACGAAAATACTTATGAACCTATATAATAATAATAATAATTTTAAACTTTATTGGTGTCATTATACAATAATATTATTATAAGCATTATTTTTCGTGGAACGGTTTATATATTTTTTTCGAATCCTCCGATACGACTTATTATTCCGTCGGAATACGATTGAATTCGATATCACAATAATAATATTACACACAAAGTCTCTTATTATTTTTATCGTCACTCATTGACAATAATCCAATAATACTAATCGTCAAAAGAATATCCTCGGAAAGCGTTTTCGCTTAACATTGTTATATTGTCATTCGTCTACGCGTTCGTAGTATAAATTATAATGATATCGTTATTATATATACATCGTATTTTATCACCCATAAAATTAATAATTTTAAAGGAAACGCTTGTTATTTTTTTTCGTTTTTAAAAACCTTTGAGTGTAATCTTTAGATAAAACGCGAAAATACGCAGTAACTACCCATACGCCTTTCTTTTTTTTTCCAGTGTGACCGAAGCGACAACGATTTATTGGTTTTACTACGAAGATTATGATGATGTGAGCTTTTTTTATTGTACTTTTTTCTCTCTGTTAACGAGTTTTCCGCTAGATATCTTGGTCTTAATCATCAATGTCAGCAGGGGTAATTTCCAGTAGCAAAATTTGTTTAGTCTTACAGGTGGGGGTTTTTTTCATAATGAGAGGAAAAACGAGAATATTTACGCAATAATATTATGGTTTCGATATAGTGGATTTTGGTTTTGTGGTTTTAATTCACTGAAATATGCTAATTATCATTTTCTGGACTAGGTGCAAAATTTTAGCGTTGGTTGAATTATGTATAGCTATGTGTAAAATTGTCGAGGTTTTTATTTTTTAGTTTAATGTGAATACAAATGTTATTTTTATCAGCATTCTAATCTAAAATACATGTTGAAATTCATTAAAAACTCGACAATATTAACAATACTTACGATTATTTATATATTTGTAAAATTCCTATATTATTTTATACCTGTAGTCACAGACAAGTACAATTGTCAATTTAAATTTTTCAAAACATATGTAACCGAATTCCGTTAAAAATCGGTTTTCATTCGCGACGATTTATCATTGCATTATACAGATAGAAACTAAATTAGGTACCTTATACACCATACTGGATTTTTTTCAAACTTTACATATTTTAACAACACAAATCAAATAATAAACACGTCGAAATATATTTCCGAATAGTGTGTGTTAGTCAACAAAAACACAATATTATGTCAACGTCGATGTCGGTTTGTCATCGATTTTTTAGCTGATATTACTCGGCGTTAATGTCGTAGAAACTCGGCAAAAACGGTTTTTAATAACATGACGTACAATTCCATTAGCGTATATTATTATAGTGGCCATATGGGTTTTACGAGTTTTGTGTTCACACCGCATGCCGACGTCACCGTGTCATTTTGCCTCCAAGTAGATTTATATTTTCATTTCGATGTTACCATCAATATCCAAATGTGTTGGTCCGATTATGGTTTTGAAAACGAAATTTAATCACGTGTTTATTATCGTTGGAGGATTTTTCCCATTGTAGTTGTTTCGTATCACGTTATCATGCGCGTCTATTACCGAAAATATTAGGTTTTCACATCATCACATAATATTGTTATTTTAAATCGAAATAATATTATTATGCCCCGAAGTGGATAATAGTATGACAAATGGTTAAAAATACACTTTCGGAATATATATTTTGAACTCTTCCATTAGATCGGTTACAAATGAAAATTCCATTTCAGTCTGTTTGGCCGAAAATACGACAAGTATTGTCATATAGTATTGTCATATCAAGTATTGACATAGCATGATTATTATACCTTTGTGATTTCCTTAAAACCGTATTATATCAATACTATTTTATTTGAAAGTCAAAAAAAGATGTTAGTAACATCTATAAGTACGAGTGACCTATATAATAAAACTTATTAGAATAAAGATATCGAATGGAAATTATCTTAAAACATCATTGTCTTTAAACAAATTAATCGTTTTTTGCGAATCAAATTATCGTACCTATATTTATTATTATACTAGGTACCTGTCTTACACTTGTTGTTGCCCGAACCACTTTAAGTTAGCTCCCTTTTTTAATCATTTTTAAGCTAATTTTTTTTAAAAAAGTCCTTTCAAAAATCGAAATCAATAAAACAAATTAATTTTAACGTATAACCCCGTTTCCGCCCCGCTAATGTTTTCATAAATTTAAAAATATCCTGAAATATTATATAAATAATATGCTCCTGGGAAAATCAAAAAATAACTTTCCTAAAGTACCTCTCCAGTCGGACTTCCTTTAAGAAAAAGTGCTATTATTGTAAATCGGAGCATAATTACTGGTAGAAAAGTTGTCCATAGAAAAAAAAAATCGTAAAAACATTAGCTTTTTCGCTCCACTCAGAACCTAAATAATAATAAACTGGCTAAATGAAATTAAACACATAATTTTTCTTGTAAACAATATTATGCGGGTCGGGGGCGTAAAGTTATATTATGTGCACCCCGGACACTTAATGAATTGTGCTGCTATTTGCGATGGTTACCGGCTCGTTCAGCCACACCTTTGTGATTATATTTTATCATTTTCATGCTTTTATTTTGTACTTTTTATCTTAAAAACGTAGGTCACTATAATTGTAATTGCTTTATGTTTATCGTTAATTAAAATACGTGTCTTATGAGTTATAACTTATAAAAATATATTCACCGAATTATAAATCATGAAAATTAAAAAAAAGATATTAATAATAATAATATAATAATATAATAATAATATAATAATATAATAATAATATAATAATATAATAATAATATAATAATATAATAATATAATAATAATATAATAATATTGTATTTTGTATGTTATAGCAGTGGGGGAAATTTGCACATTTGCGAGTTCGAATTTGTAATTCGGCCTTTCGGTTCGGTTTGACGGAATCGGAAATCAAAAACGTATTTCGAATTCGGATTTTTGAAACTTTTATTTTGGATTCTTTTGAGGATTTTGTACTAATTTAGATTTTAAAAAACTAATCGTTACTATATACGTTTATCTAATATACCTAGTGAGCATGATGCACTTGATTCAAAACATTTTTAGAAGTTCAAATATAACATACAATTATGTTACCCATCATCGTATAATAATATGTTTATTGACACCATCTGAACAACTTTACTTTTTTATTTAACATATGTTCCTAAAATATAATATAATCGTAGTAAATTATTCGAATACGCACAAAAACAAATATAGTGTTATATTTTTTTTTTGTGCGTATTCGAATATTTATTCAGAATATACTTTTGAAGAGTAATTCGCCCTGCACACGTACGAAAAACGGGACTCCGAAATGGACGCGGCCACTGCAGCGGAGATACCTGCCTGATAATGGACAGCATTCGCATAATATATTTTGTCACCGGCTATAATATATGGGGCCGAAAGGTTAGGTATGTACACGGCAGAATTACATTTTTGAACCGTTCGTAAACATTTTTAAAAGGTTCGCGTTGACATTTGAGTTTCGTATATATGTATATTATATAAAACAACGCGCGAGATGAAAATTAAAAACGAAAATATTTCAACTTTGCGTTTTCGAACTATGCACAAAACAAATATGATTTATTACCGCGACTGGTATATTATTACATTATGACTTTAATAATATCATGTATACAGGTACGCAAATTTTTAGTATGTGTTTATTTTCGGATTATCACGTCTACGAGATAAAATAATAAAATTATCTAGAATAATTTATATAAATAAATGATATATATGTATATATTATACTAGGCTGTTTTGATTTTTAATTTTTTTTTTCAAATTAAACTCGAAATTGCTTCCTTGTGCTCTTTATCCTGAAATAATAATTTGATATCAAATTTAATTTGTACATAACCTACCTATTTAAACAAATTATTTCTTTCATACATGTTATATTTGATCCAATATGAATGGTATTTTAATAATAGTCATATAAACGTTTATTTTAATAAAACAAAACCCTTTTTAGTTTAAACTAAAATATTTTAAAATCATAATTGATAACATAATTCATAGCTGATAATGAAATTTGTATCTTGTTGGAACTGGCCAATAAGAAAACAGGATTTCCATAGGGTTTTCTAAAAATGTACGATTTGCCTATATGCTGTCCTGACTAATAACTGATTAAATATTCTAATAGAATAACCACAATAGCTAATCCTCATTTAAAAAATTTTTAAAAAATCGTAGAAAATAAAAGACCATACTTTAACAAAAGTTTTAACCACTAAAAATTGTCTAAAAATGTATTTTAGAAAATGGCTATAGTTTGACGGACCATTTATGACAGGCCCGCAGACCATCGGTTTGGAATCACTGGGCTAAATTTAAATTTAGAGCTTGATTTAATCAAGTCACCGAATTTTCGTTTGTTGAATGTACGATCATAGCAGATGTTCAGGCGTCTGAGAAAGAAAAACTCATAGGCCGATCTCAGTAAAAAAAAAAAACTTTAGATGAAACGTATGTGACAGGGCGTGCACTCAGACATCTGGAAAAGCTATATAGTATAATAATATAAGTTGGAAAACTCTACCTAACTTACCTCGTAATCCGGTTATGCAACAAATCAAAAAAGACTTAGATTCTTGTATTTTAGTAAGCAAACAGTATTGACAAATTATCGTTTAGAATTGAAAAGAAGAGCTGAACTATAGATTGAAAAAAGAAATATTAAAAGTAACTTTTCGCTAAGTATTTAAAAATAATTGTATTTTTCCGTTAAAATTTAACATACAACCGTTGAATGATAAAATAGGAGACTACTTTTAGAAAATGGAAACCAGTGTATTCATTTGTTGATTGATTACTATATTTGAAAAAAAAAAAAAACTTTAAATAGACTCTAAATAACACCGGGGTGAAATGCTTTAATAAAGTTTATCATTACGTGTACGCCAATTTAAATAATTAAACGATAAATGTTTTAATAAAAGTCTTCTTAAGGTTTTATAGAATTCGAATTAATATTAATCAAAAGCTGCAGAAATATACCCCATGGCTATTAATCTCGTTTACTTAATGTTATATGTATTTTTTTTTTTGTTATTAATTACTCAAAATAATTTTGCAAGTTTTAAAATAAATACCATGCGTACAAGTTATTGAAAAAAAAGAAAAAGAAAACAGACTCGTTGAATATATATAACTTCATCCTCTTTTTAAGTCGATCAAAACGAAATCCGCCGCATACCTACATTAGTTAAACTAATTAAACTTAATTAACTTCATTCGATTATTAAAACGATTTTTTTTTTGTAGGTCTGTTTTTGAATAATTATTTTCAAAATTCCATTTATACAACTTTTTGTTTATTATAATTATAATAGGCCACAATATATGAAAACTTTATTATTATTGGTCTTTTTATTTTTTTTATAAAAATTAAAAATTAAATTGAAATACGAATTTAAGTGTAATTTACAGCGTCGACGTTTTTAACGAAATCAGTTACCGCGCTAGTCAGTGCCGTACGCAGGGAAGGCTAAGGGACTGAAGCCCCTCCCATTGCCCGTATTTATGTACATGTTTTCGTATTTTTTAAGTATCAAGTGTAACAATAATTAGTAAGTAGGGACTTTTTTTTATAAAATACACTATATTTTCGTAAGTCAATGATTTAATTTACCACCGCTGTCAATCAATAACCTTACTAGTTACTATATTATCACAGAACAAGATATTAATTTTATAAGATTATTATTTTTGTCGTAACTATGGTGATACTCGTTTTAAACAATGGTTTTGTGATTATTACAAATTTGGTGTCATCGTGCATACGCGGGCTGTTACATAACCTTAGATAATATCTACGATTGCAATATTGAATTTACTGATAACTATCGCAATCAATCTCGTAATTACTATCACTAACAAAAAAAATAAAACAATTCCGAGCAGTTTTGTTAGTTGTATTCCCCCCTCCCCTCCTTGTTAAAAGGTAACCCAGAAATTAACAATTGTAATTATAACAAAAACGTCAAGTTTTTGTCGATTCATTTAAGAAAAAAAAACTGACGACGATGTGCCGACAATCATAGTATTATGACGCGTGTGCCGTCATGCGATAGGTAGTAGATTTTCGGTGTATTCAAATATTGAACCAAGGCCTTTGTCGTAAAACACGGTCATTGTATACTACCCCGAATGAAATCCGTGCATACCCGACACTTGTATAGAATATAGAATACTTAATAGAATTACACAGCTCAATAACTCGCGACGCAAAAAACAAAAGAAAGCGAAGAGAGTAGGTACTCGTGATACCCGGACGCGTCGTTCCCGTTTTACATTGAACGCACGGCATAGCCAGCAGACGTTTATAATTATAACAGTAGTGACAATAATATTATTGTACGGCGTTAGTTTTATTATTATTGTCGAAGCTCAAAGATAAGAACGTTTTTGGGTTCTGTGCTTGTACATCGGGGGATTTTTTCTCCCGGGACGATATTACTAGCGCGCGTTTTTGAATTGCGGTGCATTTTCATATAAATACAGTTACTCATAACGTGTCACCTGGAAATATTAAAATATCGAGAAAAAAATGCCCAACGCACGGTTAATGTTCGTAATTTCAATTTTGATACCGGTTGAAGTCGTCGATTGGCCGTATAATAATATTATAAAACCGATAGCTCGAAATAATTGTCCCGGTTGAACGCGATTTGTGTACGCTGTATACGGTCGAACGACTGTGATACGACACTGCGCGCGCGCGGATACCTATACCACATTTTATTAAAAGTTTAAGATTAATATTAATAATAATAATAATAATTACACTTATGACGGTGATCTATGATCAGTTCGATTTTGCAACTAAGAATAATTGCAATGTTTATAATATTGTATAGTAAGTAATTAAATATTAGAGATGATTAAACTTGTATGTAATAACTAAACTAGAGTTAATATAATAAAAGACATAAACGTGGGGAAAATAATCTAGATTAATACTTTATATATTGTAACTTTACATAAATCGATTTGATAGTCAAGCTTAAGTCTCAATAACGCTTAGTTCGAATTTACAATAATATTTTAGATAATTCAGTCAAGAAACAGTAAAACATAAAGAAATGTTAACCCAAATTAACAAAAGATTTATTTTTTTCTGCCAATTAAGCCAAAAACGATTTTCAGAAAAATCAGTTTAAATTGCTCATAAAGTTTTTTTTTTTGTATTTTAAATAAAGTGGGACATTATAATAATAATGTACTAACTAAAGCGAGGCCATAAAAATAAATTGCCAATATGAATATTTTCAAAACGGACAGAATTAACAGTGAAATCTTCCTCTGAAGGACACAGTATTGTATAATTAAAATGGCTAATTGAAAATTGCTCATTATAAATGGATTTTTGTTATTAGAAGATTGAAATAATTTACAAAAGTCCGTATTCTCTTATTCGTACAAAATATGTTCGTTTGCGAGAAACTTTTATACAAAACTTATCAAATACATCGTACCACAGTGTTCTTTTCGTGGTTAATTTTTAATTCGAAACAATGATTTTTTCCCCCCCGTTCAACCGTAATATCACTAAACTTTCTTGGATGTCACGCAGTAAAGTTTTATTTATTTAACTTTTCCATACTATCGTTATTATTCATGGAGAATACTAGACGTATTTCAAATTAAACCTGAATAACTTACACGATAAGTATATATTTTTATAACAATCAATGAGATTTTTTTTACATTCTGAGTGTAGCTAAGAATATATTGGTTTTACAAGTGTTTATTTATTTATTTGTTTATAGTGTGTGCAAAAATTCTAACAGAAATCTTGCTTTGAAGTACGGGTATCAAGTACCTATAAAACCTTTTTTAAAAGGAAATTTTTCCAGGGTGTTGACAAAACAACACTATAAACTGAACTCCGCTCAGAGTTGTTTTTCGTTAGCAATGGTCAATCGTTGCGTTCAGGTATACATTCAATTTTCTACCTTTCCAACTTCTCACATACAACAGTGGCTCACCCACGTGCGAAGTATACCCGTTTTTTTTTTGGTTAGAGATGATAGAATCAAACAACAGAAAATGCTCGTTTAACTGGGTGGAGATTCGTTAAATTCGTTATTGATTTAACGATAAGAATATAATTTATCCAGTATCCGGTTATTTCGGGAAATGACATTTCGGCCAACGGTCGTGGCATCTTTGCTATAATTATATAGTATACTGTATTTAGGTTTTGTATGAGAAACGAATATGATTGAACTAGGTCAGTCCTTAGGGTACCAACAGGCAATGCGTTGCTTTAGAGCGGCATACAATTTTAATCAAATTGCAGTGGCAAAATGAAATTAATAATCGTGAAAAAAAAAACCGGCATCAAAATGTTCGCTTTTGGGCAGAAAATATCATCTTACGGCGGGCCTGGGTGAACGATTTTGAATACAATTTTATTGGATGACCGACGAAGCGAACATTAAAGTATGACCGTAGATTATAGAATTATTATATTTGGGTATTTGATATTTTCGTTTTATTATTTATGTATTTTTAATTTTTAAGTATCTGTTATTAAAATTATATGACTGAAGAAAATACTTGAAAATTTAAAACAAGATACCTTATAAGTTGTACTCAGTGTCAGTGAAAGATAAAAAATCCAGCTCTCTCTCTCTATATATATATATATATACATATATATTGTAACTGCACGTAAATTGATTGAATAGTCGACGATGCACAAACCAATATTGTTAACTCATTACAATGAAACGTATACGCGACGGTTGAATCGGTGTAATCACATTTTTCGCGTTAGGGACCCCTAAACGGCCGAATAAATGCATATTTATTTATTAATATTAATATTCGATTGTTTGATTGGCATGTTATTAAATAAATTTACAAATCAAAATTTTAAAGTGCATATTAAATGTAATTTTTTATAGGTAGGTGTAATTGGAATTTAAATAAAAAAAATGTTCGTAAAATAATTATTTACCATAATAAATTAATAATTATTTCACATCTATTTGTTTAAATGTAGGTATTAAATTTTCAAAGAAAAATTCTTATCTCAATGAAATTCAAAATGGTCGAATATTGTGGTAGTTTCAAATACAATATTACATATAGTTAATAAAAAAATAATTATCGGAATAAATTAAAAATCATTTTACGATGTCATGCAAATTTAACTCTAATGAACACTTAAAAATTAAATGACGAAAATGTTTCATAAAATATATAAAAACGAATTAAGTATTCGGTATTCGACAAGTGATGTTCCTTATCGCTGCGATGCTACCCCTCGGGCTAAATAAATTACGACCGCGAAAGCATGAGTCGTCTTCGTTTTGGTTTAGGATTATATTATACATGTTGTTTGATGCTGCTCGCAGACCGGATGTCACAAAAGATTTGAGAATCGCCTATTGAATTTGTATGCATTTACTCGAACCGTCCCGCGAACAAAAGATAAATGTATGAAAAAAAAAAAAAAAACTAAATAAAATAAATTTACGGTAAAATGATTTTCTGTTTGTATCGTTTTATGTAACTCGGGATTTAGATGCTGAATACCTATAGTGAGCAATAATCTATTATATTATAATAAAATTTGGTTTTAATATGATTTGTGCCTGCATTTTTTTTAAATTTTAATTGTATTATTAGTTTTATTTGTTCTGTGATTGAATAAGTTTTCGACTATAGAAGACTTACTGTACATTTTATAGGAGATTTCTTGGTGAGTTTTAGATCTAATATCAGTGTGTACATTAACGCAAGAAAATCATGATAGTTATATTAGTAGACAAGAGGAATATAAACAGATTGACCGTGATACATATTTTAAGGTGGGCTTTTACGAAAACAAGTAAGTTACACAATTAAAATATCTAATTAGTTACGTGGACAAATTATATGCAAAATAAAATAAACACTAAATTCAAATTGGAAATAAGTGCTATTTGGTTATTTGTAATTTGTATAGGATTAATAGGATCATTGATAGGTGATTAATACGGTTCACAGTTCTGAACACTAAGAAAGACTTATGGTTTTGTAAAGGAATATTTTAAGGAGACAATAATATATGGTCTATGTCACAACCCAAAAAAAGGGGATTGACAGAAGTGATTCAAAGCAGAACTATGACATTCTACATAGTAGACCAGGCATAATGGAAGAGAATAAAAAGATATGACTACAATAGAAAGATCATATACAGAGAAAACAGGAAAATTTGATATCGGATAGAGATGATCTGAATAGGAATAGAATCTAAGGACAAACAGCGTCTTTGCTAGGAAGATATCTTTAAGGACACATGTGGTAAAAATACAGTTATAGATATTAATCGGCAGGATCTGGTAAAGTATTGACAACCGGATTAATATATGTATGATAATACTATTGTAGTCGTGGCGCATTGACCGTTTAATGTGTTCATATACCAAAATGAATGAGTATACTATCGGGTAATTTAATGTTCTAAACTTCTCGGCGTGGAATCGGAAATGTCTCTAAAACCTGTATAATAATATATAGTATACGGCAATAAACATTTTCGACAAATATAATATACATCGTATATACACATTTTATTATGCCGATTACCGACACAATTTGTATTCCGAATAGTGACGATAAACTAACGAAAACATGTAATATAATGTAAAAAATATTTGAATCATCGACAGAACAAAATGTATATGTTGTTCACGAATAGTTTAAATTTTCGAAATTTGAAATAGCGATGAATAGTTCAATATAAACGTTAACATGTTTTGAAAATTGTACTACATGAAAAATTAAAATCATTATTACGAACTATCACTATTGTTGATTATTAAAGTAAGATTTTTGATCGAAAACTTGATAGCAGACAAAAAAAAAAAAAAACTACGATATAGTTATAATATAGTAATAGATATAGATATAGTAAAATCATTACATTTCTCGTACATCCCGAATTTAAATGTTATTTCGAGGAACATCTCACTTCGTTATAGATATTATACAATGATATATAATACGACTAATTTCTATTCTTTTTCGGGCGAAACATTATTGTTATGTTTTTGAAGGAATTCCATGATTAATGCAAAATATAAACTGGAAACAATAATATAATGTTATCCTTGTACATTTATTTACATAAATAAATAAAATACAATTTATATTTTTGCTCAAATACTTCCGTGTTAATAAATTTTCAATTTTTAAAATTTCCCATTAAAATTGCCTATACTCAACTCCTAAAATACGTAAAGTTTATTATTTAAAGTTTTTTAACTTTTCCAAACTGTCGTTTATTCGTGGCGAATTCTAAACATGTTTCGATTTAAAGCTGAATGACTCATTGTAATTATTATACCATTATGTGACATATTAATTAACCTAACTCCGCTCAGAATCGTTTTTCGTTAGCAATGGTTAATAGTTGCGTACAGTTATATATTATATTTCCTCTCTACCTTCCTAACTTCTCACACACAACAGTAGTCCACTCACGTGCGAAATATGTCCGTTTTTTTTTTCTTTAAATTGAGTTATTAAATATAAATTGAGTAACATAAAATGCTCGTTTAACCAGGAGGAGGTTTGTTAAATTCGTTATTGATTTAACGATAAGGATATAATTTATCTATTATCCGGTTATTACGGGGAATGCAATTTCGGCAAACGGCATCTATGCATACCATATATTGTATTTAAGTTTTGTATGAGGAACGAATATGGACGAACTATTTTGAAGACAATTTCATTGAAGGGCTTATGAGACGAATATTTAAATATGACCGTAAATTACGGAATTAATATTTATTTGGCATTTGATATTTTCGTTTTTTTTTTTTTTTATAAGTATTTTTATTTGGTAAATATAATTGTTGTTAAAATTACATGACTTAAGAGAAATACTTGAAAATTTAAAACAAGGTACATTATAAGTTGAGACAAGTTGTTACATTTTGACTGATCACATTCAATATACATTTGTATAATTAAATTACGTTTATTTCAATTCAAATTTATACTAAAATACGGCTAAGGTGTAGTTCCATAAAACGGGCTAACTACCTTTATTAAAATGATCAAATTATCAAACAAATCCCGCTCTCCCTATATACGTTAATCGATCAAACTTATCGCCTCTTGTAAATTCAGTTTTATACTCGTTCGACGCAGTAGATTATTCTTTTCCGAGCGAAAGACTCGTGACGAAAAATCGTAGTCATCGAAAAAAAAAAATCATTCGTTTTCCAGTCTCGTTCTGTATAGTGTTTTCCAAAGTAAAGCCCGTCATCGTGTATTAATAGGATATACTCGGCTGACATCACGACTCGGGTTCACTTCGGCACGTGCCTCTTATTTCGTATTCCTACCGGTCATCGGCCAATTATTTATTGCGTCTGGTCGGAGGTAGCGTCGTATACGGGCTGTAAAAACCGAACGGCGCCACGCGCTCAAAGTCGTGCGGCCAGTGGCGCCGCAAACTTCGTTCGGTCACGGGCGTCTCCAGACCTTGACTAAGGGGGGGGGGACGAAATAATTAAATTTAATATTAGTGATTGATAAGAAAAAAAGTATATCAAGACGGGCGTTTCCTTGTATTACTTGATGTCACATTTAGACCGTTTTTGCAGCCTCCCACCCCACCCCAAGAAAAAAGTATTTTACTTCTGTAAGAAAAAACTATACGGTTAACATATTAGTGAATTTTGTTTCGTCGAACAGCTCGGAATCGGAAAAAAGTCTCGTTCTGCAGATCCCTCTAGCTGTCTACATAATATTGTAGGCATATTCGCTACCGGTCAAAATCGCGTTTTATCTCCTCGTCGGACAAGTGTGCCTAGTCGTGGCCGTCATAAAAAAAACCGAACGATGCCGTCATGTGCCCCCCTCCCCCTCCATACCGACCGTACTCCGGACACGAGATTGTATAGAGAAAAAAAGTCTAAAAAACAATAATACTACGTAATATTATACAATATTATAGTCTCGTACAAACGCGATTCGTTTGTCTTGGCGAAAATTTATACGCAGTCGGTATCGTATAGTATTATAGAGACTATCCGCGTGCAATACAGGGTGATTTTTTTTCACGAACCAGCAATTATCTCGGAGTATTTTAAGTGAATTTTATTTCTGTTCTTTCTAATTATTATGGAATCATTTAAGCTTTATTTTAAAAACAGTTTTAATTTTTTACCTTTACTCCACATACCTTAAATAAGTACATATTTTTGATTTTCAAATAGGAACCCCCTTCGTAAACTCATAAATGGCAAATCTGATATTTGATTTATATGGTACATGGAGTAGAGGTAAACAATTAAAAATGGTTTTAAAATAAAGCTTAAACAATTCCATAATGATCAAAAAGAATAGCAATCAAATTCAATTAAAATTCACTAAGATAATTGCTGGTTCATGATAAAAAAAAAATCACTCTGTATTGCGCGTGGGTAGTCTCTATAATACCATATTATACCGATTGCGTATACATTTTCGCTAAGACAAACGAATCGCGAAAAAAAAAATCACTCTGTATACTCGTACTTGCCGGACAGCCTCGTAAACGTTGTAGTGAGCTCGGTAGACGTGAAAATTATTACCTATCGGAGGTATGATATGGTCGTGATTTTTTTCCCCTCCCCGCGACCGCATAATACCCGTTTACCGATACATGGACACGTTCCCGCACGTTGTTGTGTCTCGTGCGGTGGCACATGATATTATATTTATAGTAAAATAATAATATCGTCGTGTAAAGCGCGGCCAGTAGATATAAAAATCGTATTATCGCGTTTTTCGAGTAGCGCTGCACGCGCGCGCGCGCCGGACGTTGGCCTCCGGGGGCCGGACGACGTGCGCGCGGGTAACTCTCGGGAATAAAAAACCCGTAAATAAATCAAAAACCAGTCCGAGACGACGACGGCGACGACGAGAATCGTATTATTTTTTCCTCGTCGACGAGCGCGCGCGCGCATTGTATTACATTGTATGCGTATAAAAAATAAAAAAAAAAAATAAACAAATAAAGAGCTTACAATTAGCCGCCGTATTTATGTATCGTACGGGCGGAAAATAACGACGACGCGGACGACGGCCACAATAATAAAGAGCACCCCGAGATAAAGAAAACGGCGTTGTTTATACTATCGCTCCGCGCCTAATATTATCATTATTATTATTATTATTATTATTATTATTATCGTCATCATCGTCCGGGTGTTGGTTTTCACGGACGATTTCCCGCCGTCCGTTGTCGTTTGTAGGTTTGTCGTCGTTTTGCTCCCCCCACACTAATTTTTTTTCTCGTGGTTTTTTCCGCCGCTTTTACCATTACTACCCGTGTTTATATACGCCGCCGCTATAATATATACACGCGCAGGTATAATAGTAACGATTTACAATAAGTACTCGCGCGCATCAACAACAACTACAACAATATATAAATGTGAGTAATGTATATATATATATATATATACAATAATGTGTCCGTTGTGGTGTCTGCGCAGTCGTTGATCGTTCTCGACACGTACCAAAAAAAAAAATAAAAAAATAATAATAATAATAATAAAAAACTTAGACCGTTTCCCCGTACAATGGCACCGTGCTCGCGGAGATCCGGCCGGGTAATTATCGTCAAAAAACACACACAGCAGCAGCGGCACCGACGGTAAACACCAGCGGCGGCGGCGGTGGCCGCGGCGGTCGACCGCAGGTATAAATTCTCCGCGTGTTCCCCGAGACATCACTTATCGCGCCGCCGCCTCCGGTATCCGACACCGAACCGTCGGCCGCTGCAAGTATAGAAGAACGGTCCGCTGGATTTTTCATCCCCTCTCCCTCCCCCCTGTTATTTGGGCGTACGTATAATTGTCGCACAGGGGTACCGTACGCGTATTTATAGACCCTATCCGAGTTTGGGTCAAGCTGAAACGTAACAGCGTCACTAATCACCTTTTTTTTTTCACGTATACTTTTTAAATCGGTGAAGTCAATGTAACTTCCGGAAATATCGGGATAAAGTATAACGCTATAAAGGACGCGAAAAAAAAAGGTTTGGCTTTATAAAAATTGTCGGGCATCACCGCGATAGGTACGTCCTAACGACTCTTTTGACACTCGATTTTTCAAAAATTCGTAGTAAAACATTCGTAATAAAAAAAAAAAAACCCCTTATTTTGAAGTTTTTTTTTTGTGTACATTTTGATAGGTTTAGAAAAAAAATTAAATAAATGATATGTAAATTTTGTTGTTTTCGATGATTTTGGAATCTAAGTGGAGCGAAGAAACTTTTACAAAGATGTATATATTTTTTTTCTGTGGACAACTTTTCTACCAGAGGACTTGTTCCGATATTTATATGTATCACCTTTTCTAAAAGGAAATCAGTGTGGGGATATACTTTAGGGAGAGCAATTTCCGATTTTCTCAAGAGTTTTTCCATAAAATATGAAAAACCAGAAAAAAACATCGGAAAACCGAGAAAAACGTAAGAAAAACGACACATCAAATAAATGTTATTAAATAAAGTAAATAAATATATAAATAAAAAATGTATAGATGAAAATAAAATAAATAAATGAATCAATGCGTCGCTAACATTATTAATGATAATTTATAATGCTTATTTAATTGTTTTACCATAATATGACATTTATATTGTTGACAAAACATCACTATTAACTGTTCTCCGCTCAGAATCGTTTTTTCGTTAGCAATGGTTAATCATTACTAACAGATATTTATTAAATTACCTATAACAGTGGCTTTACCCGTCCTCATTATTCTTAGACATTTCTTTTGTCTTATTATTCGGTACATCGATGCCCAAATTATTTGCGAGATTTTGGTACAGGTAAACAAACGGCGACCGCCGAAACGTATATCAGAGTCGATTTTAGGCTTAAGCGCGTACTCTCAGCTCCATACTAGTTCGGTCTGAGCGATCTCTAAATATAGGCGATCCACCGTGGTTTTTCATCTGATCGAGACAGTGGGACACCTAAAGGTCTTAGGTTACACACTTGGGAAACCAATTTCTTTTTGAACAATATCGTGTTCGGACCATCAAGTCGGTTACGGTTTTTCGTTTTCCATCTGATTTCTTCAAGACGGTGACTTTCTATTGATTATAAAGTTTTAGCTAATAGATTTTACGTTTACGCTCATTTTTATACAGGATGATACCGTAACTTTCTCGGAGCACGACGGGTTCGGATTACTGAGTGAAAACTATCGAATATCGAAACTCTATCGACAATACCTATTTATTTCATCTAAAAAAATATTCGGTTGTTTTTAAACTGTCGATGTAGTCAAAAACACTCGGTTGTTTTGTAAACCAATCCATGCCAAAATACTACCGATAGAAAACTATCGGACTATCCGGTAGTTCGTTCTACTGATAACAATATCTATATCCAGTCGAAAAAAAGGTCCGGCCGTTTTTTAAACTATCAATAGCCAAAACTAGTCGGTAGCGCCCATCACTATAGTTTGGACCGAAAACGAGAGCGGATCGTGTTTTGTAAAACCCGTACAAATTGCGAGAACCGACTCGGCGGCGAACCCGTATGCGGTCTGTAAATACGCGTACCGGGCGTATGATATGACCGAACCCAATTTTCAAATTGTTTTACTCGTTCAATACAGAGGCACCCGAGATTGCGTACCGTTTCGTTAAAACTCCGAACACGCGGTTTATATCGTCATTATTATTTTGTTTTTTTTTTTTCTTTGGTTTTCACCACGCACACACCATATTTCCACCGACACCCGACAGGACGTGTTGTACCTAATTATAACGGTACACGCCGACCGCGGTTTTCTGGCGGGCTACCGTTCGACGGCCGCCACACACCACGTGTTAAAATAATATATTTGTTATAGCTGGTTAAATTGTTAAATATAGGAGTGTGCCCGTGAAACGACGACGTGATGCCGGCCATCGGTTTCGAGAATATTATAATAATTTCACCAAGTGTTGGTTTTTTATTTTTTTCAATGTTATACGTAATACGTATACCATATAAAACCAACATGGTATCATAATATTGTAGTCGTTTTTCTAATGGATTTACGCGGTCAAAGTAGTATAAAGATTTGTCCGTCGCATCGTTTACGACAACGATGTGCCTTCTAATAACCCGACACTTCCTAGTCATTTTCCGTTACACGTTATCACAATAATATAGCGCGGATAAATTTCGAAAATTTTTATACTGTCGAGCAATTCAAAAATTATTTTAAAGGTACCGCGTATAAAAAATATTGCGATTGTTTGTCGATTTTGAAAATTACGCATATTAAGAAAACGACATTCGCTGCGGTGTAGTCGAAATCCTCCAAAATGTATTATGCGAATTCAACATTTTTCCCACAGAGTTCTTCACCCAAGGCACGAAATATGTCCACCTAACACTCGAATTAAAACATTTAGATGCCCTCCACAAGATTTCGAATAAATTAAAAAGGTATAATTATTATATAAAAATAAAATAACAAATATATTTATTTTTTTTAAAAAAAAGTTATTATTACCTATAGTTTCCATCATTATAAGACACTATTGGATAACGAAAAAATACAAAGTCAATGATTAGTAAATGCATAAAGATAAATAAAAACGTACACACCTATACTTAGGAAAATCTGAGGTCCTTATCGGAGTCTTGTGGCCCGGAAGGTTCGGGTTTAATTGTCCGGCTTTTTTTTCTATTAAACTATTATTGTTATTCGCTCGTTACTGTAATACGTGTGGCCCCAAACCATTACGTTGAAAAATACTATACTTATACTATACTATATAACCTTCCGTTTAAATCGCGGTATAGCACGGCGTGTATATTTGTTTACCTAAACTAACCTAATAATTTAACCGCGTGAATTGGAAGTATTACGTTTCTTTTTCGTTCTCCCAGAGTCTGATTTACCAGCGGGCGCCGTGACCAATTTAGGGCGCAACATCTTTTCACGTCAATCGTCGAGAAAATAAAGTATCGTTTTTTTTTTTTTTGCTACTGAAACTTCGCGGGTAGCAGATGGGATATATTATACGTGTATAATATTGTTATTGTCAAATTGTCTGGGGCACGAAATGAGAACGGCGGGAGTCTACTGACACGATTTATGGGATCGTATATTATATTTGTATATAGTACCTCTACTCGCTGTTTCGCGCATGGATTAGTTTACATAGACCTTAACTCATAATTTTGACTTTGAGTGGCATTATAGGTAAGCATCTAATATACCACGAAGCTTCCTGGAAATCAGAGAATAAACAGTTGCCTCTAAGTCGCGGAAGGGATCCGATTGAGAAAAATAAATAATTATCACATGCTATGCATACTATAACGTTACATGCAAATGATGTTTCCTTTTTGTTTTTTTATAACGGTAAATACGATCTTTGGATAATATTATTTTAGCGCCCCGGAAACCGTTAATCAGGCTTTACGTTTCACTCGAGTATATAACTACTGCGGTTTTCATACGGTTGGTATGTTATTACTAGTGTATAGATTTCGAACCCTAGTTAAAATCATTATACTCGACGGATTTATGTTTGTTCTTATAAAATAACACGGAAGAGATTAAAAAAAAAAAAATAATAATATTACTCGACGCTAACGCGGTATAAAAATTGACAAAGTTTGTTTGACAAAGCTGACGAGAAAATTAGAATTTACTATAGAAAAGAGTCATAGGTGCTCACAGAATTGCAGACACCTTATAAATCGTTTTCAACGGAGTGAAGTTAACCGAGAACTTAACGTAATCAACGGTATAGCGTCTGCTATACCGTTAATGACGTACGTAACAGCAGACAGAGTTTACACAGTAGTTTACATTTGCAAACAAAAATACATGATATAAAATCACCAAAATTGATAATGATGAGATTTACTGCGTTAATATAAAGTTTGACTAATAACTGTATAATAATATATTACTCGTGTTATTATTATTGGTTAGTCAAAAAAATAGCTAGTTTATATCAAAATGCTCTTTATGACCTAAAGATTCCATAAGAAAAAAAAATATATTTTCCATATTGATATAAATATTTTGGTGGTTTTTTAGATTTTTAGGACATAGGCATTTGAGTGTATATGTATATATTTAAGGGTTTTTAGGACATATAAATATATGCCGTAATTATTATTTATATAAAAGTGTAAAACTAAAATAATAACATAAATGTCGAAATGTATAGTTAATCCACAGCTCATTAATTCAATAATGTAATTTTTAAATAATATAATATGTAGTATACCTAGTCTTATATTTTATATAGATAGGAATATTATTATTTTTTATATTATCTAGATAAATGAAATCTAAGCCGTTATGACCCGTTCCGAGCCGCTATCTGAAATAAATCATCTAAACACTTATCTGGATCAAATGTTCACAATAACCTACGGTCCGCGAATCACCGGTCAAACTCCTCCTTCCCAATTACACAATATTTCCTGATTTTTTTTTCAACTTCCGATCGTAAAGTTCTCGCAACCTGGAGATTTGGTAGAACGAAACAACGAAAACGAGAAAAAACTGCCATTACATATTAGGAAGTGATAAACCGTGATATGAACAGTGGAGAACATACGAAGATGATTATACAAGAGATGGCTGTAATCTTGAGAGAACGGTTTTCAAAAAATAAGTGGTGTGTTATTGTGTATTTTGTTGTTATTTTAATACATTTTCGTTTGTTTTTTTCTAATTTTACAACAATCGCATTTTGAAATTCAGCGTTCGGTACCAGTATAATAATTGCAGAACACTGGCCGTTGCTTATATACGACGAAACTTAAAATGTTACAACGCGTACGGAGCGCATCTATCACGTCGGGGAAAAAAAAACGCTGTAGTATTTTTAGGGCGGTGAGAAAAAAAAATGTAAGGAAACGTCTATAATATTTCGTTTTTCTTTTTTTTTATTATTATTATTATTATTATTACTTTTTGTTTCACGTCGCTGAAGCCGTCCGATCGGATTACTTTAGCACGTTGATAGGTTAATGACGCGGTGACATTACGATTTTAAACGAGAATATTATGCGCGTTCGGAAGCTGGAAGGGCGCCCCTTCCGCCACCGTGTGTTATGGAACTTCGGGGAGGGAGCCGGAGACGGGACCGACGAGACGCGCACTCACCGCGGTGTGTACGCATAATGAATTATTATACTTACGCATTATGTGCCGAATGATTGATGACCGTTAATTTCTCGAGACAACGGCTGTCGTCCGTCTTTTATAGCCGCGCGTTTATGTAGGGCGCGCGTTTCTCAGCGGTCCCTTTCGAACATAAAAATCGTCCGTCGCGGAGAAAAGGATCGTTCAACGGCGGTATTCAATTGTCGTCGTAAAAAAAAAAAAAAAAAATTAAAAAAAAATTTAGAAAAAACCGACCGAAACAAACTTTAAACGCTATGACGTTATATCACGCGTTATTATATACACGTAAAATTCGTACGTATACGAGCGATTCGAACCGCTGCGATCCCCCGCGTATTTTTTATATATATATTTTTTTTATTTTCATTTTGCTATATTTAAGTACGTGTAATACTTACATTATACAATCTGTCGGGTCGTAAACAGCCGTCACCGCGATTTACGGTGCACGTTCGTTTTTGGGGGGCGCACGTAATCGTTCTAGCGGCGGCGCGAGGGAACAGCCCAAAAACGCAGTAAAAATCAACAAGGACCTCACCGTCGTTCCCAGGGGAAATAATGAGAAAACGTTTGCAGTTTACAGACCCTTGGATTATTTCTCCTCCTCGGCGCGTTAAGTACATTTCGTATACACGAGAGCGTTTTGTGTTCTTTAAAAATACTCTTCAGCGCCGAACGCACGAATGCAGGCGACCAGGTCAGGTTTATTTGCGCGCACAATACACAAACGGTCGTTTCCTTCGCTGTTTCTTCGACGGTCCGCCATCCGACAAATCCGCGGATCTGGCCGTTTAAATATAGGTGTTTTATGAAATGACCTTAATTTTGAGTGTTCGTAACAGGATATGTCTCCTCTATGTTAATTTTACGATTCTTTAGACCGGTAGTTTTGGTTCATTCAACATTTTTTTGTTTAACCGGGAGTTAAAGCCCCGGTTAATCAAACAGAATTTTATTGAAATTTTTACATTTCAATTGTTGTCACTACATAATACTAGCTTATAATTTCTTAGATACCTATACAAGTAAACCACTATTCTTTTAAGCTGGGATAGTAAGGCAAAATGGACGCTAAAAATACCTAGCTTGCTATCCTAGCTTGAAACTAGCTTCGTGTGCCTCGTGTGTAAGTGATCGCGTTCGATAGTCCAGTGTTCCGACTGTATCTTCTAAAATTGTGATTGACTATGATGTTTCAAATACACGTGAAAAACATAATTTTGTTCACTATTAACTCGTTATAAAGAGCACGATTATTATCTTGTATAAAAATAATTTTAAAATTGCAATTAAAAGGTAGGGTTTGTCGATTCAAGTTTAAAATTCTGTGTGCTATTTTTTGATACAAAGCAAAAATGAAGCAAATTAATATTTTTTAAAAACCGTTGATACACTTCATTATATTAAAATTAGGCGATTCAAGACTGAAAACGATTAATATGAATAGTTTTTCTTAAATATTAAAAAAATTACACGAATAATTAAAATCAAAAAATGAACAAAAAAGGTCTTTTGGCATTTTTATGAAATCAAGATTTCTGATAGATAACGTAAATGGGAAAGAAAAATTTTAAATATTAAAATCGGTATAAAGCCGTGGGCGGTAGAGTGCCGTGAATATTTGTCAGTTTTTCCTACAATTTTTTTCCGCTCAATCATTCTCTATTATTATGAAAATCGCTTGGAAAATCAAAAAAAAAAAAAAAATGACTTCTATAACGCACTAAAGAACCAAAACGCAACAAAAAAAATTCACTTGGGGTTTTTTGATTGGAGCAAGATTTCTGGTGGAAGAGTTATTTACAGACAAAAGAAAAGAAAGCACACATCTATTATAGTGAAACCAATACATTCCTCAATCCGATCAAAATGTCTAAAGATCTAGATCTAAATAAAAGTTTAAAAATGCACCTATATTTGAATAAATGCATCCACCGGTTGATGAGCTGAATGTATGTTTCGTGTTGGCAATCGAATATCAACGGTCAAAATAACTCGATTGCGTAAAAAATAAATTATTAGAAATAATTTTTTATAATAAG